>OZ035960.1:66377935-66862935 GCA_964034945.1 Chrysopilus asiliformis | reverse complement strand
CAAATCAGAGAAAGAAAATGCAAAAGGGATATGGCAGGATCCAATGGACTGCAGACGATATTGCGAAAGGCATTTCAGTCTACTCTAATGGCCCGAAAGCTTATCACATGTTGCTGAAAATAGGTTTTCCATTCCCAGCAGTATCTACGCTGAAAACTTGGGCAGCAAAACTTGATATTCGGCCGGGATACCTGAAAATCGTTTCAAATTTAATGCAGAATGAGAGTGGAAAATGAAAAACTATGTGGGAAAACAAAATCTCTCAAAAGAAAATTAAATAAAACATGCAATTGAATTAATTAAATTGTTTTTATTTCATTTGTTTTTATTTCCCAGCTTTAAAATCAAATAGTACACCATTTACACCTTATTTTATTGACCAGGGAAGTAATTTCACTAGGTTTTCTTATGTATCTGCTACAAAAGTGTAATTCACGTGACGTCATTGTGAAAGAAAGACAGAGAATGAAACATGCGCAATGTCTTACCTTGTGTTATTATACCGTGGGGAACACTTACCTCGAATGGCATTTCTCCGATTTCCGAAAAAAAACTGCCAATCGAATGGCATTTCTCCGATTTCCGAAAAAAAACTGCCAAATTCCGTTTTTTTTTCACGTCAACACTTTTCTCAAATTCTCAGCTCGTACGGGTCTGAGCGACTTGCAAAAGAAAGCAAAAGAAAGGGCATAAGGGGGCCTAAAACATATAAAAAAAAATTGAGGTGGGAAAATTTTCCATTTTCGAGAAAAGTGGCTTTGAAAATTTCTTGTAATTTTCCGTTTTTTTTTCACATAGCCAACACTTTTCTAAAATTCTCAGCTCGTACGGGTCTGGGGTACTTGCGAAATACACCAAAAGAAAGGGCATAAGGGGGCCTAAAACATATAAAAAAATTGAGGTGGGAAAATTTTCCATTTTCGAGAAAAGTGGCTTTGAAAATTTCTTGTAATTTTCCATTTTTTTTTTCACGTGGACAACACTTTTCTAAAATTCTCAGCTCGTACGGGTCTGGGATACTTGCGAAACCCGGCAAAAGAAAGAGCATGAGGAGGGCTAAAACATATAAAAAAATTGAGATGGGAAAATATTCCATTTTCGAGAAAAGTGGCTTTGAAAATTTCTTGTAATTTTCCATTTTTTTTTTCACGTGGCCAACACTTCTCAAATTCTCAGTTCGTACAGGTCTGATCTACTTGCGAAATCCGGCAAAAGAAAGGCCATAAAAGGGACCTAAAACACATAAAAAAATTGAGGTGGGAAAATATTCCATTTACGAGAAAAGTGGCTTTCAAAATTTCTTGTAATTTTCCGTTTTTTTTTTTCACGTGGCCAACACTTTTCTCAAATTCTTGTCGTGTTGTGTTTTTCCTAAACACACCGAGTGGACATATACACTTCTCACAAAATAAAATACTATATAAATTTTACTTTTAATTTATTTAAATAACACTTTTCTAATATGAATTACAACTTTCGATTAACTTAATGAAATTAATAATATGAATTACAACTTTCGATTAACTTAATGAAATTAATAAGTTACTGAAACTGCACATTCGACTACTTCCGTGATCCAACCAGAACTCTTTTGTTAACTGACTGACTCGGTCACCGATCGATTACCATTGCAAAATCCAATGTTCTGATCACCGATCGATTACCATTACAAAGTCCAATGTTCTGGTTTGACATTAAATCTTTTAGTTATTGGGAAATAACAATTATTTGGTGACCAAGCTATATCAGCTTAAGATTTGGGTCACTACTTTTATAATTGCTTAACTTACATTAATTACAATTATGTTATTATTAAGTTATTGAACTTTGGAGACATGCGGAAGTTCGTATATTCATGTTTTCCATTATTCGTACGATGAACCCAAGTTAACCGAGGGTGCAAAGTGCATAATTCTTATTTAAACATGAAAATAGCTCCTCACCACATTCTCAGTTCGTACGGGTCTGATCTACTTGCGAAATCCGGCAAAAGAAAGGGCATAATGGTGGATCTCCATTACTGAAGCATTCGACGTGTGCAAAAATATAGAGACACACTTACGTAAAAAGGCCTTCGTAAAAAAGAGAGAGAACAACGTGTGCAAAAAAATGCAATACGTCGCCAGATGTCGCATTAGTAGTTTTTTTTATAGGATGCACACGTCGCCAGATGTCGCGGTTGTAGATGAAGTTGAACGACTTTAACTTTTCCTATAAAGATCGTGTGCAATTATAAAATTAAACTCACACATTCCCCGTAAACAAATAGAGAGGTCCAATACATTTAAGTTGTGTTTTGACATTTCCTGTTTGACTGCTGTAAACATACACTTTTAATTATAAAATGGATAACAATGGAGGTATTTATATCTATTATATCTACTCCTATATAGTGCATAATAATAATCATCTTTACAGATAGAAAATTTGAGATAATCGAGGACCGGATGTTAGACGATTCTGAGAGTTTCCGTATATTTCAAGACTTTCCGGAGCATAGCACGGATATAGAATGGTTGGAGGAAGATTCCATGGAAGGATATATAACACCAAATTTGTCGGATGAGAATTTTCCTACGGGTAATGTCATCTTTTGTTAATTCTTAAATGCATGTTAGAAACTTTTTATATTTCAGAAACATTTGCAGAAGAAACTCGGATCGCGTATACAACGTAATGCTCCAAAAACGCTCACAAATGCCCCATTTTTGTCCCGATCCTTGTAATATTCATGAACCCAGAACTTTCTCTTTTTTTTTACGACACGGTCTTCATCGAAAATTATATCGATTAGTAATTTCTTGCTATCCGAATCCATTTTATTAAAATATTTAAAGACGATGTCAACTATAATTGAGTTATGACGATGTCAACTGTCACACGGTTGGGAGATTTTTTTGAAGTCTAGCTAATGTTTGAAAGTTGAGTGTTGTGGTTATGGAATAAGGTTCAAATTCCTATGACGTATATCCTATAAAACTTCCTATAAAAACATCGCGTTCGTCTTCTGTCTTTCCCACTGACAATAACAGAGATTTGTCTCTTTCTATTTATATGCAATTTTTTCCACACGTCGAATGCTTCAGTAATGGAGATCCACTATAAGGGGGCCTAAAACATATAAAAAAATCGAGGTGGGAAAATTTCCCATTTTCGAGAAAAGTGGCTTTGAAAATTTCTTGTAATTTTCCGTTTTTTTTTTCACATAGCCAACACTTTTCTCAAATTCTCAGTTCGTACGGGTCTGGGCTACTTGCGAAATACAGCAAAAGAAAGGGCATGAGGAGGGCTAAAACATATAAAAAAATTGAGGTGGGAAAATATTCCATTTTCGAGAAAATTTCTTGTAATTTTCCGTTTTTTTTTCACATAGCCAACACTTTTGTAAAATTCTCAGCTCTTACGGGTCTGGGCTACTTGCGAAACCCGGAAAAAGAAAGGGCATAAGGGGCCTAAAACATATAGAAAAATTGAGGTGGGGAAATTTTCCATTTTCGAGAAAAGTGGCTTTGAAAATTTCTTGTAATTTTCCGTTTTTTTTTCACGTGGCCAACACTTTTCTCAAATTCTCAGTTCGTACGGGTCTGATCTACTTGCGAAATCCGGCAAAAGAAAGGGCATAAAGGGACCTAAAATACATAAAAAAATTGAGGTGGGAAAATTTTCCATTTTCGAGAAAAGTGGCTTTCAAAATTTCTTGTAATTTTCCGTTTTTTTTTTCACGTGGCCAACACTTTTCTCAAATTCTCAGTTCGTAAGGGTCTGATCTACTTCCGAAATCCGGCAAAAGAAAGGGCATAAGGGACCTAAAACATATAGAAAAATTGGGGTGGGGAAATTTTCCATTTTAGAGAAAAGTGGCTTTGAAAATTTCTTGTAATTTTCCGTTTTTTTTTCACGTGGCCAACACTTTTCTCAAATTCTCAGTTCGTGGTGAGTAGGTATTTTCATATTTAAATAAGAATTATGTACTTTGCACCCTCGGTTAACTTGGGTTCATCGTACGAATAATGGAAAACATGAATATGCGAACTTCCGCATGTCTTCAAAGTTCAATAAATTAATAATAATTGTAATTAATGTAAGTTAAGCAATTATAAAAGTAGTGACCCAAATCTTAAGCTGATATAGCTTGGTCACCAAATAATTGTTATTTCCCAATAACTAAAAGATTTAATGTCAAACCAGAACATTGGACTTTGTAATGGTAATCGATCGGTGATCGATCCAGTCAGTTAACAAGAGAGTTCTGATTTGATCACGGAAGTAGTCGGACGTTCTTTTTTAGTAAATTATTAATTTCATTAAGTTAATCGAAAATTGTAATTACCTATTAGAAAAGTGTTACTTAAATAAATTGAAAGTAAAATTTATACAGTGTTTCATTTTGTGAGAAGTGTATATGTCCACTCGGCGTGTTTAGGAAAAACACAACACGACATATTGGCGCAGCCGGTAAACGTAAAAAAACAAATTACGTAAAAAGAATCTACGAACGATAATAATAAAGTGAAAGTTAATAACAATCTAAAATTGAACAGTCGTTTAACGTACACAAATTAAATAATCCGTACGTAAAAATAATCTACGAACTACAGTGTAAAGTGAAAATTAGTGATCATCAGAACGGGAAACGTAGCAGTGAACATCAGCAGTAGGCAGATATCGGACTCGGCAGCAGAAAGTTTCAAATTAACCATAAAACAATAAGCGGAAAAGTGACCAGAGGCAGCAAAATCAGACTAGTAAATCAAATTTTCATTTCAACAACGAAAAATCATCAGTTGAATTACTCTGCAAGTCATATCAAGTGCAGAGTAACAGAAAACCAAAACGAAAAAGAAGCAGCAAAGCAGCCAACATAGGAAGCAGTTTGGAGGAATAGAATCAGCGAACGGTAAAACACCGCATCAAGTGCAACAACAATTGCGTGCAGTATCATCTTACAAGAAGTGTGCTACAACTAGGTCAACGTTGGAATCATCTTTCAAGTGGCGTTTAAAGGCGGACAATCAACTTTATAATTAGTGGGAAAACATTTCGTCAGCTGAAATTCAAAATTGGGAGAGGTCAGGAACAGTGCAACACAACGATGCAGATCAAATTTTTCGGAGGTATGTGAAGTAATAATAAAGTAAATAAATTTTATTTGGTAGTTTAAAAAAAAAATTAACTATAGTATCCGCAAAAAATTATAAGTAAAATGAAAATATTTTGTTTTAAATTTATAAATGAGTAAAAGAAAAGGGGAGAACATTCTCACAAAAGAAGAGCTAGATCGGTACAAAACAATTGAAATAGAATTAGAACAAGTAAAAAATCAAAAGGAACAGTTTAGACAAGTGATACTTAGGCTTAGAGAAGATTTTGGTTATACTCAGGAAATTTTATTAGAAGAATTAAAACTACTGCTTAACAGTGAACAGGTACGAAGGTTAGAACAGTTAATTAAAGAAAACCCAGATAAGTTATCAGCAAGCCAGATCACAGTAACATCCCTCCAGACATATATAGAGAAGGTGAAAGAAAAGAATATTGAGTTCGAGAACGATATTAGGAAATTACAGAAGCTACGTTAGAGGATAGGATTAAGGCAAATAAGAACAATTTAAAAGAAGCTGAGAGTACTAACGAGGAATTACTAGGCCAAATAAACAGGGTAAATGAAATAGCCAGAAACTGCCCAAATAACGAAAAAAATTGCTTAACTAAAAGTGTTATCGAAATTAGAAAAATAACAAGTAGTGCAGGGTCTAGTAGTATTTTTGAGGAACTACCCAGTGAACGATGTAAGGCATTATTAATCCCTTATTAAGGCCTTATTCGTAAGGCTTATAGATGCCTTATACGTCCCTTAAAAATGTACAGCGATGTCCGCTTTAATAAGGCATGACAGATAAGGTATACATCGGTATAGGGTTTTTCCCGAAATCCAGATGTCGCTTATGTAGTTCCGATAGCGGTGGTTCAAAGAAGGCATTCATTGAAACCCCGATCCTTCAGATTCTTCAAGAAAGGCTCGAAGGCTTGTTGAAGCTTCTTTAGAAATAATCCTCCGCCGTTGTCGTTTAGACAGATTTTCGAAAGTTTCTATTTTGATTGCAGTTGTCGGAGGGGACACTAACGGAGCTATGGACGGACTAACTAGTACAACTCTAAAAATAACAATTAATTTATATAAATAAAAAAATTGTATAATTTACTTACCAAACGATAAAACACGCTTTAAAAAAGCATTGACCGACGAACGCCACCAAAAACCACAAAAAAGCAATGTCATTCGCAGTTTATAATTCTGACACACCATAGCAGAGAGCGCTGTAGGTTTAGTTTGAAACTTTTTTTATACTTAAACTCCATGATGTTGTTTTGTCTTTCTTTCACTTCAGGGTTTATTATGATTTGTCGCATGCCTTATACATACCTTATATGTCATGCCTTAATAAGATTTCACTGGGTAACAAAAGTACACGATAAGGTTAGGGATTACGAAAAAACTATAGAACATTTAAGAGTAGAAAACCAAAAGCTAATAAAAATGAAAGACTCTCAAAATTTAACCAGTAACGCGAACGGACTAGAAGAAGCATCAAACTGCTCGTTTATAGATAACGACAAAACACAGTTGATGATAAATTGCCCATGGAACTTCGGGATGAATTAAGGCAATGTAGGCAAATAACAGGAGAATCGGTAGAAACATACGGGAGAAGAGTACTGCAAATTCTAAACGAATGCAAACAGGCCACTCAAGCCAGATATCCGGGGCAAGAGGAAGCGTTCAACGCGGAATTTGATCAAATAGCGTTACGGACTTTCAAAGTAGGTTTACGGAACCCCATGTTGAAGCAATTAGCTCACACACAGGAAGGGGATATTAAAAAAATAATGAAAAAAGTAATCGAAGTGGACAAGTTTGAAAGTCAGTCCATTACAGATTACGCTTTAATGAATCAAAAAACAAATCAGTTAGGCTATGATCAACAAAATTCAGATTTCCGCGGAGGTAGTATAGGTCAAAATTTTAATCAAAACAGTCAAAACAGGATTTTCGATAATTTTTCTAGAAATGAAAATAGAAACAATTATGGAAATTCCAGTAGTGCAAATAGGTTTTCATCGACTCGATTTGAAAATAGGCAGCCTCAAAGAAATTCTAACGCGGCTCCAAGAAATTCTACTCAAAATTCAAAATGTTTTAATTGCGGTAATACGGGCCATTTTGCGAGAAACTGTCCGAAAGGTCGTCAAAATGATCCGTATGTATTTTGTAATAGGTGTCAAAAAAGGGGACACAAATCGCAAGATTGTCGTAATCCACCGAACCTTCGAATGATACAGGAGGATGCATGCGAATTTTGTTTACGTAGCGGACATGGGATAGATTCTTGTTATCCGCATAAAGTTTGGCTAGAAAAGCAAGGTAATTCGGCGGGAAACGGGACACGGGTGGCTGCCAACACCCCAGTCAACCGCCAGTAAATATTCGTAAAGGGTGTACTCAGTACTCCGAGATGCTACCAGTGACAGTACCAATGGTCACGTTACCTCTGGATATTGCACGCAACGAAGCATCTGAATTTTTAGTGGACACGGGGGCTGAGATAAATTTAATAAAGGAAAATAGTTTAAAAGAGGAAACTATAGTCGATAAAAGTAATAAAGTAAAATTAGCAGGAGTATATGGACAAGGTGAAACATTAGGTAGTTGTCAGGGTACAATTTTGATTGGGGAAGGAATTCCAGAGAAATTCCAAGTTATAAATAATGTTAAGAATATTCCAGGGGATGGAGTATTAGGTAATAAATTTTTGTCGACGAAAGCTAATATATTCGGGCCTCAGCGATGTATGCAATTCCCAGCATACCAAGTCACAATTCCGATTCATGAGCCATATGTATCTCAGGATCGAAATTTTGAGGATAACTCTATGAAACCTTCTGACGAATTAACAGTAAACCCAAGGATGTCGTCATGTGATACCAATAAAGGTCGTAAATCGTTCCCTTACGGGGGTTATAAGGCTCCAAATCTCGTGAATTTTTCTGAGGAAAATAATGTCACAGAGGAGATCCAACGTCGATCAGGTCATCAAAATGATTTGACAAAAGGCTCATCAATTTCTGAGGGTCTGGCAACCACAGGGGATGTGTGTAAAGTTCAGGTAAATGTCGTTGAACATACTGCTGTTTCACAGCAAAATGTCGGCAGGGAATCTAGCAGAGTTTTTTCTTCAGAGAAATCGGAAAATTTCAGAGACAAGGATATTGAGTCCAAGGTGATTCATGATTATCCTGTTGATTCGCAACTCAACATGTCCATGAAAGTCGATTTCGTTAGTGACCAAGAGCATCCCAATATAAATGGTTCGCCGAAAAAGTTTATAAATAAGAGAGAAAAAATGTGTAAGGATACTAGGGAAATAGAAATAAAAGATATAGGAAAAGGGATATTAGTAGAAAATAGAGAAAAGGGTAATTATATTGAAAAAGAAATAGAGTCTCCGCTAGAGGTAAAAACCGAGGGAGGTGAAATAATTGAAAATGTAGTACCAGGATTAAATATGATAAGGATTCCGGCACGAAGCCGAAGCATAGTGGAAATACCTTTCAAAGGAAGTGGGGAGGTAATATGTTTGAAAAAAGAGTTGAGCCCAGGAGTGTACTTGGGAAATTGCATAAGTGTTGTGCATAATAATAAAATGAAGGTAGGAATAATAAACGTCAAGGAAACGGAAGAATGTTTCGAAAATATTGAGATATCAGCCATCCCAATATCAGAGTTTGAAGTTTTAAGCGATACGGATGATGTAGGAAATAGGAAGGGTAATCTTAAGCAGGAACCTGAAATAATTAGAATACCGGAAAAAGAATTGGATAGTCAGGAATGCGATGAAAAAAGACCATATTGGGAGATAGAAAAAGAATTGTTGACAGTTTCAGACCAACCGATCAAAACTAGTAAGGTCGCAGACGGCCCTTCGATCCAAACGGTTGAACAAGCGCGGGAATTGTTAGAAAAACTCAAAAAAGATTCCTTAGAAACATTTGCGAAATGTTTTGTAATAACACGACTCCAATCACGAAAAGAGAAGGAGGTGATCGATAAAAAATTACCCGAAAAAACTATAAACGAAGATTCGGTTCTGAATAACACTGTAGAGAAATCAAGCGTACAAGTACAGTAATCCCCACATAACAGCTTCCCGGATAACTGCACACCCCGGTTAAGTGCAACGGCAATTCGAACCCCGTGCACATTTTTAATAATTCCATACAAAGGTTATCGGTTAACTGCAACCCGCTCAAGAGCAAAACCCTTATTACTGCACGAAAAATAGTCTACAATTAAGTTTCTCCGTCATATACAGTCTGTAAAGTAAGAGCGTGTACGGCATAAATGGCAATTGGCTTTGAAATATCGTCCTAGTTTTTGTGGGCAGATAGATGCAATCTTTGTCGTGAATGCTTTGTCACAAAAGATCCAGTTGGCGTCGAGTTCTTACCCGAATAACAAGTTAACCGCCATGAGTGCCACATACGCATCACGCCACGAGGCTGTGTTCCTTTGTTCCCACCCCAAAGGACCAAAAATGTCATATCTATCTGCTGCTAAATACATGGGAAAGTCAAAATCGTTCATCGCTAAGTGGGTTCAGCAATATAAGAAGATCAAAAATGTCGATGACTTGCCAGAACGTGGGTCGATAGGCAAAGTGACACCGAACATGGAAAAAAAATTTGTGAATTTGGTTAACCGGAACCCCACCTTAACATTGCGACTAGGAGCAGCAAAATTAAAACAGAAGGCTATAGAAGTATCACATACAACTATTCGAACCTATATCCTTGGGCATAACCTCAAATATCGAAGCACAATGAAGAAACCACTGTTAGCGAAAAAAATGTGACGAAAAGACTCGTTTGGGCAAAGGAGAATTTGGACCGAGATTGGAACAACGTGATCTGTACGGACGACGCTTCTGTTTAGAGATATTCTGTGTGGGCATATCTCAAGCACAAGCTTCGAGGAAAAAGAGTGTGCACTTTGAAGCAGCTGACACGAGAAATTCGTCTCATTTGAGGTCTTTACCGAACGAATACGCAGTCAACTTAGTGGAAAGTATGCCTCGGAGATGCCAGCAATTATCAATGCCGGTGGTGACTGGACTCATTATTAATGATATAGCATTTTTCTTCTTGTGCAATACAACAAATCCATGTACTTAAAAATCATTAAAAATAAATTTTTGTACACATTAACCCGTACACGCTCTTACTTTACAGACTGTATTCTCCCTCGGATAAGAGCACAATAGCTTTTTTTCCTTTTTATTTTTAACACTTTATTACGTCATATTTTCTTGATCGTGTGTATGTGCGTTTATCTACAAAGGGTAGAAAACAGTGCCAGTACCTGGCAACACTGGGCTGCTGATGCTTTCACGGGAGCAGCAGTTGTCAAAGTTGACAACAATTTACAAATAGTTTAATTGGAAATCTGGATTTTAGACAGATGGAGGTGGGTAAAATACAATAATTAAGTGAAAATTGTTAATAATATTGTAATGTACATACCTCTGTAAATTTTAGGTTATGAATTCAAATAAAAAAGCTGTTTGCCTTACAATAAAACAGAAAGTAGAAATTATAAACAAAGCAGAAAAGGAAAATACGCCTAGGAAAAAGTTGGCTGAAATTTTTAACTGCAATGTTTGCACCATAAGTCGAATTCTGAAGGATAAGAATAAATATCTAAAACTTGCTGAGGAAAATAAAAATACTAACCGAAAACGATTAAGAACTGGGCTCCATGAGCAGGTAGACAAATCTGTAACAGTATGGTTTAACCAAATGCGTGCAAAACATACTGTTGTGATCTGTTGAATGGGCGTATCGGGGATATAAATAATACACAGATCACTACTATAATTAATATTTAATGCGGAGCGATATGTACAGAGTTTGACTCCCAGTCTTGAACTGCCGATAGGCGGCGCTAGGGGTTTGACATTTGCAGCCGTCTTTACCCTCCACCAGGCGGTGCTGGCTACACAACATCTCTCCCCATTTAAGATGAAAACATTGCAAACAAAATAAAAAAAATACAAATTTTGACAATAAATAAAAAAAAATTCAACTCTCCGATGTCCTCACAGCTCGCACGTAGTCTCGAAAATGCGGTGGGGGAACTCCAGCTGTTGCTCGCTGCGATCGTCGCAATGGTGCTGCCTCTGGAACCTGCTCCGCTGTTGGAACATCAACTTCTTGCTCGGGCACAATCTCCGGCTCAATAGCTACATGGGGCAGTGGATCCATGTCGAATGCGTCCAAAAGCGGGTTGCTTTCCGCAAGGAAGGTAAAACGTCTCTTAAGCTGATTTGCGTGTGCCTGAATTTTTCGTTCGCTCGTTTTGATTTCGTAGTTGACACTGCCGACCTTTCGCAAAACTTCTCCTGCCTCCCATCTCCATATCGTGTTGCTTGAATAAAGCTTGACGAAAACCTTGTCGCCGATCTCAAAATCCCGCTGTCTAGCTCCGTGATGCGAGTTGAACTGCTGTTCCATGCTTGCGTTTCGATTCGTCGGTAATCTTGTCGGTGGCTTGGACAGGTCGAGAACCGTCTTCATTCTATGACCAGCCATCAGCTCGTGCGGGGATTTCATGCCGAGGTTGTGTGATGGTGTAGAACGATAGCTTGATAGGAACTTGCGCAAAATGTCATTTGCATTTCCCTCGCCTGCCATCTTTTTCATTGCCTGTTTGAGCGTTTGCACGAAGCGTTCCGCTTGGCCGTTCGATTGCGGGTGATAAGGTGACGATGTGATGTGCTCAATGCCATTGCTGCTGCAGAACTTCTGGAAGAGCTCGGACGTGAACTGCGGTCCGTTGTCTGAAACTGTTTGTTGCGCAAGTGTTGCAACAGCGAACGTAGTTTTCGATATCGCTGTCGATGGATGGCCAGAATACTGTTTGTCGCGCCAACAATTTCATCCTCTCCATACCCGGATGACCTTTGTGCAGTTCCTTGAGAACATCAGTCCGATAACGCTTGGGGATGATGATTCGGTCGCCAAAGAAAATGCAGCCCTCGATGACTATAAGCGACGCCCGTCGCTGGAACAACTCTGACACTTCTTGACTGGTGATTCGGTCCTTTTCCTCAGGCCAGCCGTTCTCGATGTACGCCACTGCTTGTTTGAGTGCTTCGTTTCGGTTCGTTTCATCCTGAATCGCCTCGAACGTGACTGGCAGCATCTTCGCGGTGTCGACAGCAAAACATGTATCGGGTGTCTCAGCAATGACTTTCGCGATGAAACCCTCCCTTACGGTTTTCATTTCAGGGAAAGACGATGGAGTGCCATGATGATTTTTTCTTCTTTCCATGCTTCCAATAACGACGTCCTCGTCAGGTCGCTCATGTGTGCTGATAAGTCGAGAGATGAAGTCGGCATAAGCGAAACTGTTCGTGTCGGATGTCGAAATCGTATGCCAACAAAATCAAGGCATAGCGTTGAAGCCGGCTTGCTGTATGAACCGGAATGCCCTTTTTGCTTCCGAAAATTGCGAGGAGCGGTTGATGATCAGTCTGAAGTTCGAAATGTCGGCCATACACATAGCGATGGAACTTCTTGAGCGCAAAGATGAGTGCGAGGGCCTCTCGCTGAATCTGCGGGTAATTTTTCTCCGTGGCTGAAAACGCACGGGCTGCGTGCATCACAGGTCGTTTCGATCCATCGTTCAACTCGTGAAGAAGCACAGCCCCCATGCCATAGCTCGAGGCATCAGCTGCAACGATCAGCCTCTTCTTTGGGTCGTAATGCACAAGCGCCAAGTCCGAAGCCAAAACCTTCTTGAGCCGCTCGAAAGCTTCTTGGTGCCTCTGCTGCCACACGAATTCGACATCTTTACCAAGCAGTTCATCCAGGGGACCCCGAAATTCTTTAATGTTCGGAATAAACTTCGAGTACCAAGTAACGGCACCGAGAAATGCTTGAAGCTGCGGAACATCCACTGGTGCTGGAATGCCTTGGAGAGTGGCAAGCTTCTCGGGACTTGGTTTGATGCCGTTGGCGTTGATGATATGGCCCAGGAACTCGATCTGTTTCTGTGCGAATGAGCATTTCTCGAGCTTGAGATGGAAACCAAAGTCCCGAATGCGCGACAATGCTTCCAACAGGTTCTTGCGATGATCCTGTTCGTCAGTGCCGCCCACGATGAAGTCGTCGATGAAGGGAAAAACGCCTTTTGCACCCGACATCATTTCGCAGACCAACTTCTAAAAGATTCCCGGTGCAGGCTTGACACCAGGTTGCAGACGATTCACCCGGAAAAGACCACAGTGGGTATTTATTGTCATCAGATCTTTTGAACTCTCGTCGAGCTCAATTTGCAGGAAGGCATCTGACAGGTCGATTCTGCTGAATATCTTGAACGATGAGATTTGTGCGAAGATTTCATCCGGCGTTGGCAACGGAAAACCCTCTGGTTGTAGTGAATTATTCAGGCCGGTGGAATAATCTGCACAGACACGAACACGTCCATCCTTTTTCTTCACGGCCACTATTGGAGCTGCGTACATTGCATGTCTGACTGGCGAAATGACGCCAAGAAGCTGAAGACGCTTAAGCTCGTCTTCAATTTTCTTTGCTGCGGCGAATGGGACGGGTCGGCTCTTTCGGAAAATCGGCTTTGCGTCGGGCACAAGCGAAAGAGACGCCTTCCTTACACAGAGACCCAGCGAGTCTGAAAAAAGACTTGGAAAGGTTTGTTTCAACTCACCTTCCAACTGCGATGCTGCTGCTGCAATGTTGTTGCAAATTCCGGTGATGGGAACGCTCCAAAGGTTAAGAGCTTCCATCCAGTCATTCCCGAGGACATTTAGGTGATTTGACTTGGCAACGTAGCACGGGCCAACATCTTCTCGTCCGTGAAGCTTCAATCGGGCATTGAATTTTCCGAGCATGGAAACCTGATCACCTGATGCGCTGATAGCTTGTTCTTCGCATGCTGTGAGTTTTGGTGAGCCCAACTTCCTCCAGTTCTTCTCGCCGATGATCGTCCAGTCGGAACCGGAATCCAGCTGAAGGCGAAACTTCGTATTGTCAATTGCTGGCTCGACAAATTTGCGCGTCGAGATCGATGATGCGTGAACGGCGTTGCTGCGACGACGCCCCGAATTCTGGTTGGATCGGTTTCTCTCTCTGCGTGCCTTTTCCCATGCCAGGTACTTTGCCGCTGCCTCGCAGTGAGTGGCTTTGTGACCCTTCTGTTGGCAGTTGAAGCATTGCTTCTCTAAAAAGGGGCAGTCACTATGCCAGTGAAGCTCACCACAGAAATGGCAATTGTTAATGGGGACCGCCAAGGGATCATCCTGTCTGGGCTGCTGACCTCTTAATGTTCGCTGATTTCTTCTTTGCCCGCCCTTGGGGTTGTTACTTTGCTGCTGTGCAACAAGAGCATCGCTGCTGGACGCAGCTGGTTTGATCTTTAAGCATTGCTGATCAGTCAAAGCTGAGTCGGTTCTCAGCGACTCTAACGCGACTGCCATCTCGCAGATTTCGTCAAGCGTGAGCTTGGGAATGGCGCTGCCTGGAGCTGCTGCGGCTGCTCGCACCTTCTCGTTCTCCTCGATCCTGATCTTCAGCTTCTGTTGAATGTGATGGTCGTTCAGGCCTTTGACGAAAATGAGCACCTTTAGATCGCTGACCTCACACGTTGCCAAATTGAATTTTTCACAGCGCATGTTGACTCTGCTCGCAAACTCTTTCATCTTCTGACCTGATTCACGCTCGACTTCGAAAACCCTCAAACGCCGCACGAAAATTGACTCTGTGTGCGCAAACAACGATTTTAATTTTTCCACTGCGACGTCAAACGCTACGTTGGCTTTTGATGCTGGCAAAATTGCGTCGGCGAACTTCTGGTAGTCGATGTCACTAAGCTTTTCAGTCAGCAGGCTGACTTTCTGCGCATTGGTGAGAGCTGCGGCGTCCTCATCGAAAATTGTCTGATAACGATCGTACCAGCGGTCGAAGGTCAGGTTCTCCTCCGGACAGAACGTGAATTGATTCATGCGCAACGACAGGTCCTTAAAAATTGTTGACGTTGGAATTGCAGCCGGCAGAGAATTTCCAGAATTTTCGCTTCCCACAAGATGTGCCATCAGAGCTGCAATGCGTTCGTCCGTTTTCTGTTGGCTTTCCGCCGCTCGCTGTTGGTTTTCCGCCAACATTGCTGCAATGCGTTCGTCCGTTTGCCGTTGGCTTTCCGCCGCTCGCTGTTGGTTTTCCGCCAACATTTTGAGAACATCTGCTAAATCCGCCATTTTATATAAATTTCCACTCGCGAAGGAAAAAAAAAAAGGGAATAAACGAAATGAACTTTAATTGCCTTAAAACACTTTAATTGCGCGAACTCGAATCAGTCCTCGTCGCCACTGTTGTGATCTGTTGAATGGGCGTATCGGGGATATAAATAATACACAGATCACTACTATAATTAATATTTAATGCGGAGCGATATGTACAGAGTTTGACTCCCAGTCTTGAACTGCCGATAGGCGGCGCTAGGGGTTTGACATTTGCAGCCGTCTTTACCCTCCACCAGGCGGTGCTGGCTACACAACACATACCATCATTAGTGGCAGAATGGTAATGGAGCAGGCGGAAAAATTTGCTCAAATTATGCAAGTTGATGATTTTGAGCCGTCTAACGGGTGGCTGTGGAGATGGCAGACGAAAGAAAATATTTCTTTTCAAAAAGTGCAAGGTGAAAAAATTTCAGCAGATCATGTTAGCGCAGATACTTGGAAAACAAACGTTCTGTCATCATTGATTAGCGGATATTCTCCTAAAAATATTTACAATGCCGACGAAACGGGTTTATTTTACAAAGCACTACCAAGTGGTACTTTTGCTCGTAGAGGGGAAAACCCGGCGGGAAGAAAAATTGAGAAACAGAGACTTACACTCTTATTTTTAACAAACATGGATGGATCAGACAAATTAGTTTTTTCTATTAGAAAATATAAAACACCACGATGTTTAAAAGGAAAGCAAACTCCGATTCCATACTTTTCACAACATAAGGCTTGGATGACTACAGATATTTTTTTCAAAGATTTTGATTACATTTGATTCTCGATTGCAAAAAGAAAAGCGTAAGGTCATTTTATTTTTAGATAACGCATCGTGTCACAAAACCACAGTTTTACTGCAAAATATAACAGTACATTTTTTTCCTGCGAATACGACATGTTTGACCCAACCTCTTGATTTAGGTATCATACATTGTTTCAAAGCGTATTACAGGCAGTGTTGGGGCCAGATAATTAATTTTTTATCTAGATAAAGATAAAGATAAATGCTCGTAATGTTTATCTAGATAAGATAATAGATAATGAAAATATGAAAGATAATAGATAAGATAAGATAAAAAGCCAAATTATCTAGATAATTTTTAGATAAATATTTATTTTGACATTGCACAAAATTCAAAATTACGTACTAAAAAAATAGCACAAAATTTTTTGCTTTTCTTGATTTCCAATTTAAATATAATAAGAAACGAAATAATAATAAAAGAAAACGGATAAGAAACGTTATCGTAACGTAACGAAATAACGAAATGATTTTCGGGCTTTTTCTTCAAAATTACGTTATAATGAACGTTATAGAAATTCAATTCCGTTACCATAACGAAAAACGAAAAAATATTACGTTTTTTCGTTGTTTATTAGTATTTCCTTGTTTTGTTCAGTATTATTTTTTGTGAAATTTCCCACAAAAGTTCATCAAGTATAACCCCACAGACATTAAATTTAATCAAAAATATTGGAGTATTGTTTTTAATCGTATTTTGATTCTAAATCGGATTTTGTTTTGGCCAGATTCACTCTATTTCTGGAGATACAAAAATGGAAATCTTCTAAGCAAGTTTTTTGGTAGCGAAAAGATTTTCTTTTTAGTAACTCCAGAAGTAGAGCGAAATTCTATAAAAAAATTCTATATCTTTGATATCAAAATCACGCTTTTGTGGAGACAGTTTTTTTAATGAACAAAACTTTTGTGTGATTTTTTGTCTTTTGTATTTTTTATTGATTTTTTAACTTAATAATCACATTTTTTTTCCGTTTTTATTTGTATTTTCTTTTTGCTGAGTTTTATTATTTGTTATACAATTTATTTTAATGGAAACTGAACTGAATTACTTTGTGATAAACTATTATTACAGTGCGTTTTTTTGTTTTCAGTTTCAATACAATGTGTAACGGAATAATAACATTATAACGTAACGAAATTAAGTTTTTTATCGATACAAAACGAAATAACGTCACGAAATATAAGTTTAATTTTGCTACGTAAGGAAATTTATAACGTTATGATTTTTTATTTCGTTCATAGCCCGGTTTACACTTGGCAACAGTTACTGGCAGAACTTTTTTTTTATGGACAAGAGAAGAGAGGCGAGGGAAAGAGTGACACTTCGCTTCCTTGTCCGTAAACAAAAATTGTTGCCAAGTATAAAACTGTTCCTAAAAAAATTTTTTAGGTTTTCAAAAGTATGCAGAAAACAATTTCGTTTCAGCATTTTTTCAGATTTAATTTTTTGATTTTCGGTGGTAACGATTATCTCTAGATAAATGGGATTTTCCTTTATCTAGATAAGATAAAGATAACTTTTTTGGGGTGTTATCTAGATAAGATAAAGATAACATTTTTTTTATCTAGATGATTATCTAGATAATTATTATCTAGATAACCCCAACACTGATTACAGGCAATGCATTGTTAGAAAACAACTTCTGGCTTACGAAAATGATATGACTATTAAAGATTTTTCTAAAGATTTAAATATCCTGAAAGCCTTGAATATCATTAAACGCTCTTGGTGGCTAGTAACGCCTTCTACTATTACTAACTGTTTCAAAAAGGTAGGATTCGTATTCGATGATTTTGAAAATGAAATAGAAGATACTGTATTGTTAAATGCAACAATTGATATACCCCTAGATGAGGAAGTTTTTGGTGAATATCTTAACTGTGACTTGAATTTAGACTGTTTTGGCGAGTCTACCGAAGAAATGATTGTAGCAGAAATTTTAAACCAGAATAAAGCAGAGTTCGATTTAAGTGACGATGAAGGATCAAAAGAAACTGAATCTTTACAGCCAACTAGAAAAGATGTCATAACAGCTTTATGTCTTATTCAAAAATATTTTGATACTAAAAATATAAATTGCGAGGCAATAGAAACACTGGAGGAGGAAATTGGGAAAACCGGAAACGTCAAAATAATTCAAAAGAAAATATCTGAATATTTCCCAAAGAATTAAACAAGTTTTTTTTTATGTTTCTTAAGTATTTAATGTGTTACTTTTTATTTTATTTACTTAATTGGAATTTAATATGTTTTTGTTGTTTTTTATTTTATTATGTCGGAATTTTATTAGTTCTTTTTAAAATAAAGTATATGAACTGTTCTTCAAGCTTTGTTTTCTTATGATTCAGTTCTTGGTATTCAGCGGCGGCTCTAGGGCGGTGCGAACGGTGCGACCGCACCGGGCGCCATCATGGGGGGGGCGCCGAAATCAACCGAAACGCGACCGCCGCCACCGACTCGTTATTGACCGACGACCGATCGGGCGCGCAAATGAATGGGACTTTCAGTGTTGCCATTTTCAGCGACTTGTCTCATTTCTAGCGACTTTCATGCCTTAAAAAGCACGTGTTGAGATTTTAGTGGTCTTTTGGGGACTTTTCGGAGATTTTCAGCGATTTTCAAAAGTTTCTTAAGAAAAAAAACTTTGTTGAAAATTTTACTAATAAATATCATACTTTTCACAATTTTTTACATTTATGCTTATTGGGTCAACAACCTACCAAATGTATATAAATAAGTACCACAGAATCCCCCTATAAGAAAATACATGAATCACTTAACTTAAGTAAACGTCAAATTTTTTTAAATTTTGTTTGCTTTCCTGCAGGTGCAGTGTGTTTTTTAAGAAGACAAAGTTTTTTTTTATTATTATTTTTTATTATTGTTAAAAACAAAGAATAAAAGCGATTTGAAAACAAGATATATGTTTAAATATGCATTAAAAAAAAGTCTCAAAACTAGCGATTTTTGTCTATAATTTCGGAGACTTTTGAGATTTTTTTTCCTCATTTCAGCGATTTTGGGCTTGAGGTCTCCGGCAACACTGGGGCCTTTCCACCCACAGTTGTAACGACAACACATAACGACAACCAGTTCGAGTCCACACGCTGTTGTTACCAGTTGTGTCAGTTTTATATGTGTAAGTGCGAATATAGAACGTTTTTTAGCCAATGATTGATACAATTGAGAATGCATTGGTGACTCGATTTAGACAACTATCAAAATTCAATGATACATGGCGGTTTTTATATAACATCAAAATAATTCCTGAAAAGTTCATATTGCAAAAAGCCTATGCTGATTTGCAAATCAAGTTAACCGATGAGGATAAATGTGACGTGTCTAGTTGTGAATTGGTTGAGGAACTTATGAGTCTGAACCCATTATTAAAGGATCTTCAATCAGCAGACCCGTTAAAAGTTCTTCGACTTATTAACCCACATCCATAGTTTATTTTAACGAACAAATAGTACGCTGTGTATCAATTTGATACATGTTAGAAAAAGACCAATTAAATGATTTATAAAAACAATTTGGTGTTATATTTTGTCAATTGATAACATCAGACTTTATTTATTTTCGAACAAAGATATAATAGATATAGAAATTAGATACATTTGTCACAAATAATATAATGATGTTTAGGACATACGAATTTTTTACATAAGTTTTGCTTCAAAAAACCCACTTTTGTTTCATTATAATAGTGAATAATTTCTGGTTTTTTTTTGCATTTTCATCACGAATAGTTTTCTTAGTATGCAATGTACTAAGAAGAATATCATTTTTTTGGTACATATGATACCATAGAAAGACACAAATTTATACAAACCATTATCAGTGATATCAGCAGCACTTCGCCTGATATTTTGTAGTCAATCATCCTTTATATACACTGTAAAAAATCCGTGTAAAATTACCCGAATTTTTTTCCATATCCAAGTGGATTATTACACAGAAATGGGGTTTTTTACACGAATTGCTGAAAAAAGTATGTATTAATACATTTTTTGGGTAAATTTACAAAGCCCTATCACTTTTCCATGTTTTTACACAATTTATCGATGCAAAAATCAATTCTCGAAAAGTAAATTTTACCCAACTTTGGTAACTTTACCCACAAGTAGGGAAAATTGCACATTTTATATTGTAAACGTACTTTGAGTTGTGTACATTTACTTGATGTACCGAGGCAGACATAACTGTAAATTTTGAAGAACCGATTTGTTGGGTAATTTGCGAGAGTTAGGTTAGGTTAGGTTGAGAAGACCGCGCGCGCCCAGGCGTGAGCACAGCGCTACACTCGGAGGCCTACAGGCCCATTGTGATGTCTTCGGTACTCATAAGACCTTTCATCAAAACTAGCTGATCCTATTTGAACCAGCCCGACTTGTTGACGAAGCTCAGCATATCCTCGAGTGGGTGGTTGCCAAGCTCCGTCAGCCCACTGTAAAATCTGGCCCCAAGCGTCCCATATCGGCGTGCTTGTAGGGCTGGACACTCACAGAGTAAGTGTTTCACGGTCTCCGGCTCCTCCTCGTCACCACAACTGCGGCAAAAATCATTTGCGGCCGCGCCCCACCTTCTGGCCATAACGCCAAGGGGGCAGTGCCCCGTGATTAAGCCTGTGAGTAGCCTTACGGAGGTCCTGCTGAGTCTAAGAAGGGTGTCGGTTCTGTTCCTATTAAATTTAGGCCAGAGCGACCTTGTGATTACACAATCGCTCCTTGTTTGCCAACGGATATTTATGTTGTTCACCCCTTTCCTATCAATTATACTTTTAGCGCATTCGATCGGCATTTCGACCGAGCGGTCCGCGCTTTCCATAGCCATTTCGGTCCCTACTTTTGCCAGTTCGTCGACTCTCTCATTGCCATATATGTTGCTGTGCCCGGGGACCCAGCAAAGTCTAACGGCATGTCGGAGGCCGAGTTGATTAAGTGCTCTGCGGCAATTAGACACGGTCTTTGACTTGATCGTCGACGAATCCAGTGCCTTAATTGCCGCCTGACTGTCGACGTAGATTGAAACCCTAGTTCTGGGTAGTTCTCTCGTCATTATCAAGCTTGCAGCCGCACTTATGGCGTAGACCTCAGCTTGAAATACACTGCTCTCATCAGGCAGTTTGTAGCTCCTTTGGAGGTCAAGGTTATCCGAGAACACTCCCGCCCCTGTGCCTTCTCCAGTCTTAGATCCATCCGTGTAGACCGAGACCTCTTGCTCGTCTATGACGCTGCCGAGATCCCAAAGTCTCCTTTCAGGAATCAAAACTGAGAAGTTCACATTCATATTCAGGTGAGGTATACAGTAATCCGTAGAGTCCGGGATACCCCATTCATCGCTTTTAAGGATGCTATTATGACCAAAGGTACTGTGCTTCCAGAGGCCAGACTCTCTGAGCCTTAGTGCACTCTTGGCAGCCGTACACCTCGTGTACTCATTCAGGGGAATGAGGTGCAGTAGAGCTTCCATTCCCGCTGTTGGTGTTGATCTAACAGCTCCTGTGGTTCCTAGCGCCGCTAGTCTTTGTACTTTGTTAAGGGTTTGATATCGGCAGTTGACCCTCATGGTCGGCCACCAAACCAGACATCCGTAAGTGAGAATAGGTCTGATCACCGCTGTGTATAACCAATGGGTAATGCGCGGTGATGTGCCCCAATTCCTTCCAATCATTTTTTTACATGCGTAAAACGCACACAACGCTTTGTTCATCCTCTCTTCCGTATTCCTTTTCCAAGATAGTTTGGAGTCCAGAATTAAACCAAGGTATTTCGCCTCAGGAGAGAGACTGAGTTGGGTTGTTCCTATCCTTGGAAGTTGAAAGGTTGGTACCTTCCTTTTTCTTGTGAAGAGCACTAGTTCAGTTTTGGAGGGGTTAACCCCAAGACCATTGCGCTCCGCCCACTTTGTGATATCGCGTAGTGCTAATTCCATGAGTTCGCTTAGTGTTGGGAGAAATTTTCCTGTTACCAAAACGACCACATCGTCAGCGTACGCAACAACTTCTATTCCTTTTTCTTGTAACGATAAGAGAATTTCGTTCAGGGCTAGATTCCACAAGAGTGGTGATAGGATCCCCCCCTGCGGTGTTCCCCTGTTGATCGCTCTCTTTACGTTACTTATACCAATGGTGGCCGAGACTGTTCTGCTATTGAGCAACTGCTCTGTCCACTCAGTTAGCATCTCGTCGACATTGTGTGCCCTGAGTGCACCCACTAAAGACCTTGTGTGTACGTTATTAAACGCACCTTCAATGTCCAGGAATGCTGCCAGGGCATACTCCTTGTGATGGGCAGTTTCCTCTAAGGTTCTCACAACCTTGTGTAGAGCTGTCTCTACAGACTTGCCCTTAGTGTAGGCATGTTGGGCCGTAGATATTGTGCCGCTGTCCAAGGAGTTCTTAATACTAAGATCAATAAGTCTTTCTAGTGTTTTCAGCAAAAACGATGAAAGACTTATAGGTCGGAAGTCCTTTGGTTTAACGTGACAACGTTTCCCAGCCTTGGGGATGAATGCCACACGAACTTCTCTCCAGCACTCCGGTATATACCTGGCTAGCAAGCAACCTCTAAAGAGTTTTATCAACCAAGATTTGATAAAAGGCAACGCGTGCTGAAGCATGGCCGGAATGATTCCGTCCGTGCCCGCTGCTTTATAGGGGCTGAAGGAGTGTATCGCCCACGCTACAGAACGTTCATTTATTATCTCATTTGCTACCCGAAAGTCCCTATCCGTTATTTTTGGAGCATGATAATTACCATTGCTGCCTTGACAATCCACAGGGAAATGGGTATTCATTAGGAGGTCCAGTGTTTCCTGGCTTGATTCGGTCGTGCTTCCATCTGGATTTTCCAAGAGCACCGGGGCCGAAGGAGTCCTACTTAGGATCCTTCGGAGTCTGGCAGCATCTTGTGTTTCCTCGATTGAGCAACAGAAGTCTTTCCACGATGTCCACTTGGCCCTCCTAATCTCTTTTTTATACTCATTGAAGCTGGCCTTGTAGTTGGTCCAAGCTTCCTCGCTCTTTGTAGACTTTGCCTTATTAAACAGTTTTCTAGTCTGTTCTCGCAGTTGCCGTAGATCTCTATTCCACCATGGGGTGGTCGAGCTTTTGGTACTGCGTGTTACCGGACAGGAAGCGTTAAAGGCTTGGGTAAGTCTCTGTTTAATTTTCCCTACCACTTTTTCAATGGAAGAAGCAGTGAGGGGTGTGGGTCCATGTGGACCAGCTGTCTCCCGCCTCATTTCCTCCGAGAATTTAAACCAGTCAGTTCTCCTAGCATTCCTGTAATGTTCAGGTACCTCCTTTGAGAAGTTAATACCGAAGACTATCCTAGCATGATCCGAAAAGGAGTGCTTAGGTGATACTCTCCAATTGTCAACCCTCAAGTCTCGGTAGCTAGTCGCGAGTGTTATATCAATTACCTCTTCTCTGCTCTTGTTAATGAATGTTGGTTTATTGCCTCGATTGCATATAACAAGATCCGAGTAGAGAATGTACTCAAATAAAGACTCACCTCGTTCGTTGATGTTCGTGCTCCCCCATTGTGAGTGATGAGCGTTGGCATCACATCCCATCACTAGATTTAGGTGGCGGTCCCTGGCGAAACTTACCAAGCTGCGTACCTTGTTTGCCGGTGGATCCCTTTCCTCGTATGGCATGTAAATTGAAGCAATGATCAGAGATTGCTCTCTTCTCCGTTGCTCAATTAAAATTGCCGAGACATCTCCGCTGCAGAGGCTACCTAGAAAGAAAGCGTTAATATTTTTCTTGGCGACGATACAGCTCCTTAATTTTTCATTAGTTTTACAATAATGTAATACATACCCTTTAGGTGTCAGTCCAAGGATCTTGTTATTGCCGTCTAACCAGGGTTCCTGGACTAAAGCCACGTCGATATCATCTTCTGTCAGGGTAAGCATCAGATCCTCTGTCGCCGCCTGACAATGATGCAGATTAATCTGCACCACTGACAGCTGCTTCGAGTTCAACATGATGACCCTCCAGCCTCACCCTGACTGTTCCCAGGCCAAAATGAATGGTCCCAGAAGACTTTGCAAGGGATAGGCTGGACTTTTGATCCAATAGGATCTGGTAGTCCTTGCCGTTACCCTTAGCCCCTTTGAGGGACTTCAAAATCTTCCAGCTTTTGACTGAGATTTCAGGGTTCTGCGCTTCCAATATTCTCAATATGGATTCGTCCGGTAGTTCCGGTGGGGGAATCCACATCCAAGCTTTGGGTCTCAGCGGCAGTGCACTGCGTGGGATGACCTGTAGCTGGGCCCCTTCCCAAAGTTCTCCTATACTGGAAATGGTTTTGGAAAGGAAGCTCAAGGACTCCTCGCTGTCGCACATGACCACCTTGACCCCTTTCAGCCAGCCGGCCCCGTGGAAGGTGCATCCAACTGGAGGGATGCTTTTCTCGGGGTCCCCGGCTAGTGCTGCAAGAATTTTGGCTTCTATGAGTAGCCACCGATCGTATGTGATCTTACCGTCAGGATCACTGTTATCGACGATGGCCACTTTAAGATGATCGGGGGTGCCCACATCGGCAGTGCCTACGCTAGCAGATGTTCTCTGCTTTTTCGGCTCGTTGCCCGTTTCCTCCCCCTGTGACCTTACCCTCTTGGTCTTAACCGAGCTCTTGCTTGTGCTGGCGTTAGCTCCAGTTGAGGTTGAGGGTCCGGCAGATGCCCTAGCTGTAGCAACCGCCTGTTGCTTGCTGGCATTGCCTCCTCCTTTTCTACTAGCCGCGATCCCCTCCTTAGCAGGGGGGTTTGCGGTTTTTATCAGCTTGCCCTTCGTCTCAAGAGACAGGCTGAGTGGCAGTTCACCCTCCGGTTTTGCCGGAGCCTCCTTGGCAATCCTCGAATTCTCGAAGGATGCTACTACCCTCCGGTGCTTTGCCATCAGAGCCTTATCTCTTGCGCTTAAGGCTGCGGGATCAATTTTCTTCATCTTTTCCAGATACCGTCGCGAAGATTTGTAGAAGACGTACTTCTTTCTTCCTGACGGATCTGGTTTCGCACTACGAGAATCTTCCGAAGACTTGACGGTCTCCAGCGCACTCTCAGTAGCACTGTTCTTCACCTCTGATTGCTCCAGTTCCACTAGAGTGTCCAGGCTATCCAGAGAACTGCTAAGTTCCCGGAAATTTAGCGCACTCAGCGATATTGAAGACGTCAGAGATGAAGCCGGCGAAGGGAAGGGTTTAGGGGTGTCCCTATTACCCTGTATAGTTGGGGATTTTGGGGGGATGGGGGAAGATGGAGTGGGATTTGGGGGATTAGGGGTGGAGGGGGTTGGGATAGGGGTAGGGGTAGGGTTTGATGAGACATCACTACACAAAGGGTTTTGGTTTATCGGATTCATGTTTAGGTCCCACGAGTAAGGCGAGAAGGGGAAGGTCCGCGCCCGCAGAGCTCCCTTACGGGCGTAAGGCTGATTAAAACAGGAGGTCGCCAGGTATCCTGAGTCCGCATATTCGCGACTAGATAACCCTCTAGCCATTCATCCCTCAGCATATGCTGTTCCACCTTGGATTGGGGGTTTTTTGTCAAGGTTTGCTCCTTTAGCGCTGCGTTTTGGCCTAGAGAGACTAGTTACCGGTGATCGCCACGAGGAGGCAACGCATGCACTTGCGAATCGTAATGGAGCGGGCCCCATTACGACTATCAGCCCCACACACCCACAACTACCCGAAACATGACCGGCCCAGTTGCGGTGGGGGGACGATCCTACTACAGGTTACGGGGCTGACAGTAGTCAGCCGATTCCCCCCATAGCAGTCGCCATGATTGCGAGAGTTACTAATACACTCTTTTTTGACGTGTTTTTACTCTCATTTTGTTAAAATTCCACATCGCAAATGCAGTTATGCACAAGTTATTGTTGTATTTTTTCCACAGAGTAGGCATGAAGTGGAAAACATGTTTTGCTTTGTCATTCCATCGAGAAGTGTCATGCAGTTTGGGCAAGGTTCGAGTAGCTTTTAATTGTTTAATTTGTGAAGAATGTTTTAAAAATATCAAATGTTTTGAAAATATTGTGAAACATAGATCAGTTAAATGCGGTAAATTTTATTGCGAAAGGTGCGGTAAAATATTTTGATTATTAAAAATTGAAGATGCCAAATAAATGCCTAAAAGTATGGAATAAGTATGGAAGAACCGCCAAAAAATGTTTCATAGCAGAAGAAGTCAATATTGAGTATAGAAAGGTAAGAGCTGTTTCGTTTGATAGAAAACCTATTTATTGATATTTTATTGCACAGCAAATGCTATCGGCCTTAATGGCTCGCGCTTAGTTCTTGAAGAGGATGGGGCTGAAATTGAGAATGACGCTACTTTGGAATATTTTGGTGATAAGGTGCTTCTACTCCTTATGGAAAACGAGCAGTTAATGTAAAAATATTAATGTAAAAATTCCGATTAAAAATTGAATGATGTTTATTTTCTATATTTACATTTGAATAAAACAATCTAAATTAAATTTTTGGTTTTTTTTTTATTAAAATTGAAATTTTACAGCTTTCCAGTGTATTATGTAGAATTTACTATTATAAAATGCACTCTTACACATCTCTAGTGTATTTTTTACACAGTAACGAGGTAAACTGTACACATGTGTTAGTTAATTTTACATACAAGTTATGTAATTCTCCTTTTATAAATTGGATTTTTGCAATTGCCGTAGTTACTCATTATATGGCATTTTTACACATTCATTGGGCACTTCTCCATCGAATGTGGAACTTTGCAACAATTATCGTTGGCACAAAAGTTGCCAACGATTATCGTTGTAAAATTACATGATTATTTTTTACTGTGTACTGATTTTATGTATCTTTTGATTGAAGCCATGAGTCAGGTACTAAAATTGATTGTTCTCATGATTCTTGATCCACAAAATCATCTTCATCATTTGAATCACTTTCGTTTGGTACATAATTTCCATATGGATAACTTTCAATATCACTACCAGATATATCTTCACTTGACGTACTAGCCATTATGAATTTTTTTATTTTTTTTGATAAAAAAAAACGAATTATTCAACAAGCTTCAATAAACAACTGAATGCAATGCAGGTGATAACAAAATTGGCACGTGTATCAAAATGATACATACCGTTGGATTTGTTACAAATTTTGTAGAACCCTAACGGTACATTTTGCGGCATCTGTTAAATGTTTTTTTTATGTTTTGAAAAGTTAGGAAGGTAGCCAAAAATGCAACTGAAATTATTCAAACGTTGAAACAATATAATAATTAATATTCTAAATTTGTATCAAATTGATACAAACGATGGATGCGGGTTAAACAAAATGATTGGCAGGATATTTTTCCGAATGTGTGGACAGCGCTACGTATCTTGTTGACTGTACTTGTAACTGTCGCTAAAGGAGAACGAAGTTTCAGTAAATTAAAACTTATAAAAACTTACCTACGTTCTACTATGTGTCAGGAAAGACTGTCAGATCTTGGAATTTTATCCATAGAAAATGCTATTCCCCAGGAGTTAAATTATTCCGACTTAATAAAAAAATTTGCAAGCGCAAAAGCTAGAAAGGTGGTCATCTAAGTTTTTTTTTATCAAATTGGTTGTCCTTTTATTTTTTTTTTAATTCAATGTCTCAATGTAAATTCTGTGCAGCAAAATGACGAGTAAGCAACTGCATAGAAGGAACACTAAAGTTTTGTATTTGGAGGGGCGCCACTTTGAGATCTCGCACCACCTAAAAATTTGGCTAGGACCGCCACTGTTGGTATTTCAATCCTAGAAACGGACATTTTTTTGCAATTATGGGGGTCCCGCATGAGCGCACAATTTCGTGCAATAAAAAGGGTCCCGCATAAGCGCACAAATTCGTGCTGTAAAAAGGGTCCCGCATAAGTGCAAACCCTCCTAACTGCACAAGAAATTCAGGATTTTTCCCATGTGCAGTTATCCGGGGATTACTGTACTTAACGACAGGGAGGAAATACTAAAAGTAATCAGGGCATACCATGACAGTCCTTTAGGCGGACATCGGGGAGTAGCAAAGACCTTTAACAATATTAGAAGAGCATTCAAATGGAAAGGCATGTTTAACGATGTTCTGGAGTACATCAAGCGGTGTGACTCTTGTCAGAAAAACAAGCAGGGCAAAGCGCATGTTGTACCACTGATGATATCATCAACATCGCTAACTCCATTTAAAAAGGTGTCTCTAGATATAGTAGGTCCTCTAGAGGAAACCCCAGAAGGATCCTTACATTCCAGGACGATCTCACGAGATTCACGGATTGTTATGCTCTGTGTGACATCGAAGCGACCACGGTAGCCAGAGTGTTTTTTGATCAAATCATAAGTAGGTACGGAATTCCTAAGTCGTTGTTAACGGACCAGGGTTCTAATTTTTTGAGTGACATATTCAAACAGGTTTGCAAATTACTGAAAATTAAAAAATTGCAAACAACGGCGTATCATCCGCAAAGTAACGGAGCCTTGGAGAGGAGTCACAAAGACTTAGTGGAATATCTAAGAACTTTTGTAGACAAGAACCCAAGAACATGGAACCAGCATCTTCGTCAGGCCATGTTCGTACATAACACTACAGTGCATCGTAGTACCGGGTTTACTCCAATGGAAGTTTTATTTGGATTCACTCCTGCAATTCCAACGGAATTGAAACGAGAACCCGAACCGGTTTATAATTACGAAAATTATGTATTCGATTTGAGAAGAAAACTGCAAGAGGGTTATAAGATCGCTAGGGATAGTTTGATTACCAGCAAGACCAACAATAAGGAATATTATGATAAGAGAGCCAATCCGAAGATAAGATATCATGTAGGGCATAAGGTACTGTTAAAAGATGCCGCTCGAAAAGGAAAATTAAGCCAAATATGGACAAGATCTTATGTAATAGTATATATTCCCAACGATGTAAATTCGGTGTTATCAATTAGGAAAAAGAAGAGAAGAGTACACAACAATCGTTTAAAACCATATTTCGATTAAACAATAATAGTATCAAAAAGAAATATAGAATAATAGTATTAAAAATAAATAGTCTATTCGTATTAGGTAATTAAAGATACTTAAAAAGAGTTAACCAACAAATCATTGAATTAGGCTTAGAAGAATGAAACTCGCGTAAGCGAGAGTCAGATAAAGGAATAAAATCAGACACTAGGAAAAATAGGAACTTTCGAAAAGTAGCCTCACATGTCGAATTTTCAATAACACATTTTGCAGGATTGATTATACTAGTATCGGTATGCTGCATAGGCAAAGAAAGTACCGAAAGTTCATTTCTTTTGAGAATGTTCACTCAAAGGAAAATATACAGTCATTAAATAGATTTATTGTATTTTTTTTTTAAAGTTAAGCCAATTATGGTAAAATAAAAATATTCTTAAAGTAATTTTGTTAAATTAAAAATAAAAAAAATTTTTTTTTTGTAATCTTAATATTATATACGTAAACTAATGTTGTCAGCGTTTTTTTTTATATATTCATATTATGATTTGAAAATCCATACCTTTTTAAAGTAATTTTGTTAAAATAGCACATAAGAATAAATATAACATAAAATTTACCGAGGAGGATGATTTGTAGAAAAACAAATTTTTCTTTTTCAAAAGGGGGAGGAATGTGGTGAGTAGGTATTTTCATGTTTAAATAAGAATTATGTACTTTGCACCCTCGGTTAACTTGGGTTCATCGTACGAATAATGGAAAACATGAATATGCGAACTTCCGCATGTCTTCAAAGTTCAATAAATTAATAATAATTGTAATTAATGTAAGTTAAGCAATTATAAAAGTAGTGACCCAAATCTTAAGCTGATATAGCTTGGTCACCAAATAATTGTATTTCCCAATAACTAAAAGATTTAATGTCAAACCAGAACATTGGACTTTGTAATGGTAATCGATCGGTGATCGATCCAGTCAGTTAACAAGAGAGGTCTGATTTGATCACGGAAGTAGTCGGACGTTCTTTTTTAGTAAATTATTAATTTCATTAAGTTAATCGAAAATTGTAATTACCTATTAGAAAAGTGTTACTTAAATAAATTGAAAGTAAAATTTATACAGTGTTTCATTTTGTGTAAAGTGTATATGTCCCACAACACACAACACGACATACGGGTCTGATCTACTTGCGAAATCCGGCAAAAGAAAGGGCATAAAGGGACCTAAAACACATAAAAAAATTGAGGTGGGAAAATTTTCCATTTTCGAGAAAAGTGGCTTTGAAAATTTCTTGTAATTTTCCGCTTTTTTTGTTCACATAGCCAACACTTTTCTCAAATTCTCAGCTCGTACGGGTCTGGGCCACTTGCGAAATACAGCAAAAGAAAGGGCATAAGGGGGCCTAAAACATATAAAAAATTGAGGTGGGAAAATTTTCCATTTTCGAGAAAAGTGGCTTTGAAAATTTCTTGTAATTTTCCTTTTTTTTTTCACATAGCCAACACTTTTCTCAAATTCTCAGTTTGTACTGGTCTGGGCTACTTGCGAAATACAGCAAAAGAAAGGGCATGAGGAGGGCTAAAACATATAAAAATATCAGTTGTGGTCAACACAAAACTTTCTTCTACAAAATCTACGACCCTGCGCAATTTACGCTAGAGCCCTGTCGCGTTGTCAACCTAAGACGACCTCCCAATAAATTCTTGGTGTATTCAAAAATATCAAAAATGTACAAAATTTGAGATAACTTGAGAACGGTAAAAGATATCAATTTACGGTAAATGGCAAAAATGTAGAAAATGTTAATATCTTTAATTATTCTTTCAACTGATTTGTCGAAAAACCGTTAGTTTGCAAATTATTCGCAAAAATATGATTTTTTACATATTAATGAAAATATCTCAATAACGGTAAAAGATAACGGATAACGGTAAAAGACAAAATTGTGCAGAATGACATTCTCATTAATTCACTTCATACATTCAGTCAGCAAAAACCCGTTAGTTTTCGAGATAATCGCAAAAAACTGTTTTTTTTGGAAATAACGGTTTATCTCGATAACAGGTGGAGATATCGAGTTATAGCTAAAGACAAAAGTGTGGGAAATTTTATTTTCTCCAAGTTTTGTCATACTTAAGGCCACTAAAAAACGCGTAGTTTGGGAGTAAATCGAGAAAAACGAAATTGCGATTTTTGAAAAACCGCCATTTTGGATATTTCCGGTTAACGGATTTCCACCAAAAGTTGATAGGATCGTCCCATTTCAGGACCCAACATGCCTATAAAATTTCATGGCGCTAGCTCTATGAGTTTTTGAGAAATCTTGTACACAGACTGACAGACAGACTGACAGACAGACTGACAGACTGACAGACTGACAGACAGAAAGACATTTTTTAAATATGACTCCAATCGACTCAGGAGTGATCGGGAAATGTTTTTTAGGCAAAATTAAGAGGTCGAAATTTTTCATGAATACAATACTTTATTATACTCCGTAGAAGAAAGTAAAAATTGAGGTCGGAAGTTTTCCCATTTTTAAATATCGATTATTTTCGAGGGTTCAAACTTTTGCCCATATCTCAGTTCGTGAGAGGCCGAGCAATTTACAAAACCCAAGGAATTAACCGGCAGGAGAAGGGCAAAACATAGTAAAAAATTAAGTTTGTACTATGTTTTGTTCTGCGGGTGTATACTTATCGATAACTTTTTTAGTTCCGATTCGTAATATTTTTCATTTTGGTCGCTAGCTGCGGCGCGCAGAACGAAGCGGCGAACATTGGAATTAACTGACAACAGCGGCGAGCATCGGAACTAAAAAACTTAGTGCTAACTGGTTAATGCTAACTTCACGGCAGTTTTGGAATTAATATAGAGGAGAATAACATCTCTAGAGATTCCGAAGGCACCTAAACAACTAATGGAAACAAAACTTAAAGCTAGAATCTGAATCGTATATCGATGCGTCCGTCATGCGTCCGTCCGGTAGACAGTTTTATGCGGTGACAGTTGGGTACGGCAACGAATCACTTCTTCACTTTTTTTGCACTTCTTCTATTAGTTTATCATCGAAACAATTACTTTCAATTTGTTCCATACTTAAATTGCTTAAATCGTAACCAAACTTTTTTGCGAAATGACATTTCCGTGCGTTGCCGCATGTAAAAGTAGAAAGTCTACTTACTCTATGCGGTTGCCATATCGGACAAACGCATTATTAGGGGAGTACTCATAGCAGCCCGTTGATTTTACTTTGACCGCATCGAACTGTCAACGTGACGGACGCATGGCGGACGCACGGACGTATGTTTCTGGTTCTACCTTAAACCTCGCTTAAATGTTGACAAATTTAAATAAGAATATAAGACTCGCGTCGGAAAAAAATAGCACCATAGAACAATTCATAGAAATAATTAAAGAATCGAAACAAAAAAGTGCAACATATAGAAAGATTAGACAAAGGATAAACAACGATTGGATTAATACAGAAATAATGAAAATGATTAAAAATAAACTATATAAACAACTAATTTCTTCTTTTTGTGGATTCTTTTACAAAAAGAAGAAATTACACAAAAATATAAAAAGCTAAAAAATCAGATTACAGGAGTTGTAAAACAGGCGAAAAAAATACATAGAAAAAAGGCTAACAAAAGGTGGTACCGATAATAGAAAAATATATTAATGACACTTTAAAACAATCTATAGGAGGCAAAAAAGAAAACTGCATTCATGCTCTAAAGATCGGAGATAATTGTATAACTGATCAAAAAAATATTGAGAACGAAATAAATCAGTTTTTTGCTAACGAGGCGAAAACATTTATTAACACTAGTAACAATACAGAATCAATTGACATTAATAGATACACAATTGAAAAAACTATATTTCTAAGACCTGTAAATTAAATAGATGTGATTAAATTAATTGAGGAACTAAACGAAAACCGCACTCCAGGAGACGATGAAGTAACAAACAAAGATTTGAAGCAACTTAAGTTTATCATTGCCAACAACATCGTGGAATATATAAATAACATGTTTGAAACAAGCCATTTTCCAGATATTTTCAAAAAAGGATGCATTATTCCCATACATAAAAAAAATAAAACCGACTTTAAAAAAAAACTGAAAAGAGAAAAAAGCACTAAAAAGAAAAAAATAATTTCAAACTATGTCCATTAATAGCGTATTTAAAATTCGGCTTTTTTGGAGTGGCGTTAAATTTACACTAAATAAAATCGTTGTAAAATTTCTATTGTCAAGTTTCGCACAAAATCAGTTTGTACATGGAGACAAAAAATAGGATAGATTTCTACAAAAAATAGTAACATATGAGACAGTGGGCTTTTTTATAGCGATTGCTTAAAAATAGGGAATCCAATTTGGGACATAAAAGAACTTAGTTTTGGTGCTTCTAAGAGCCGTGTCTATAGTTAATCTGTTTGACAACAAAATTTTTGGAGTCGATCTTAGTTCTTAGTTAGCCTTAAGGGTTAGAAAGTATGTAAACGATTAGCCTTAAGGGTTAGAAAGTATGTAATTTATTTTAGTTGCAAATTTAACGCCACTCCAAAAAAGCCGAATTTTAAATACGCTATTAATGGACATAGTTTGAAATTATTTTTTTCTTTTTAATGCTTTTTTCTCTTTTCAGTTTTTTTTTTAAAGTCGGTTTTATTTTTTTTAGAATTTTTTTTTTATTTCGAACGTTTTTAGTTTCAATTTTTAATATAGGTAAAATTACAAAGGGTTTGAGGGGATAAGTCCGCAGATGAGAAATATATAAAAGAATCTTCAAGATATTGTACTGAACACAATACAAAGAATTTTACTCGATATCCCAAGCAGGAAGGGGTTTGAAGGGGTAGGTTAACACGGGGGAAATATATAAAAGAACCTTCCTATAATTGCCAATCTGGCAATTATTGAAAGCTATAATTGCCAATCTGGCAATTATTGAAAACCCGTATGGTGATTTAATTGAACGGCGTATCAAAATTTCATTTGAATTCAAATTTTCCAATAAGATTTTTTTAAAAAATTTCCAATCGGATTTTGATGTATGGGAGTTTTATGTAGAATCATATTCTAAATAACTTTTTTTCTTAGACTTTTTTGATAAGATGCACCGTTTTTGAGAAATTCGGAAAAAACGATTTCGTTCCTATGGGGGGTACCCCCCCATTTTTGCCCATTAACCCTCATACTGTCCTCGGGTCATTTCTGACCCAAATTCGATTTTAATTAAAAGTGTCTTCTCAACTACATGAAAAATGTTTGTATGATGTAGGCCCAGTGAACAAATTTCTTTTGAATACCGATAACAATAATCTATTTGTTCATATTTTAATCCATTGAAGAGCACTGATAATTGTGACGGGTGTAGTATTCTATGTAGAGGGTCATTCTTGACCCACGAAGACATCATACGTTATTTTTCTTAAGGACAGTATTAGGGTTAACGAACTTAGCCTCGCATTTTACGAAAAACGGATCTGCGCAAAATTTCAAGTCTCTAGCTCAATCCATGCGCCCGCAATCCGCGCCACAGACAGACAGACGGACGGACGGACAGACGGACGGACATGGAAAATTCAATTTTTTTTTATCATTCTAAACACACTGGTGTAATTCATTTTTGTGTGTGATGAAGGGATCTTGGCGTTTCAAATGGTAAGGCAAAGTTAATATACCCTTTGATTTCACCATACGGGTATAAACATAACAAAAGCTATAATTGCCAATCTGGCAATTATTGAAAACCTGTATGGTGATATTGGTATCTTAATTTGAGCATTTGTACCAAAATTACACTTTGAAGTCGAACTTTCAAATCAGATTTTTTAAAATTTATTTCAATCGGATTTTGATGTATGGGAGTTTTATGTAGAATCATATCCTAAATAATTTTTGTTCTTGGACTTTTTTGATAAGATGCACCGTTTTTGAGTTATTCGGAAAAAACGTTTTCGTTTGTATGGGGGGTACCCCCCCTAATGGTCCATTTTTGCCCATGAATGAACCAGGGTCCAACCTCTACAACTTTCTCTTTGGGATGACCAAAATCGGTCCACCCAGTAAAAAGTTAGGCGTGAACATACATAAAAAAAAATATTCAGGTGGAATTGAGAACCTTTTCCTTTTTGGAAGTCGGTTAAAAAGGAGACAAGACGGACCCGGGAAACTATAGACCAATTACCTTACTAAGCACGCTGGGGAAACTATTTGAGAAGGCTATCCACAATAGAATTAACACCTTCGTCTTAAAAAACGATATTTTGGACAGACAACAATACGGATTCCAGAGACAAAGTAGTACGGAAGCTGCGCAACTGACGCTATTGAATTTATAAATGATAAGCTTGACAAAGGTTTCTACACCGTGGGATTATTTGTAGATCTAAAGAAAGCATTTGACACTGTCAACCATGATATCTTATTAGATCGACTAAATGATGTTGGAATAAGGGGAGCAGCAGGACGACTTATTAACAGGCAGAGTAAATTATATGAAGCTGAACAACGTCAAAAGCGACCTGATGACCATGGATACAGGAGTTCCCCATGGATCAATTTTAGGACCGTTATTGTACATCTTATATATAAATGATATTCAGAAGGCGGCAATCGGAGACAAATACATAGTGTATGCAGACGACACGCTTATATTATTTTACGGAAAAAACAAAAGAGAAATTGACGACAAAATCAAAAATTGAGTAAAAAATTTTACACAATGGACAAAGCTTAATAAACTTACAATTAACGAGACAAAGACAGAATTTTTACTCTTCAAACAAAAAAACAAACCAAATATTGATATAGACATAGAAATTAATGGAAGAGGAATAAAAAGGGTGATTTCTACAAATTATCTGGGCTTAACCATCGACGAAAAACTAAATTGGACATCACACATAATTAAATTAAGTAAGAAGATTGCTCCGATGATAGGAATTCTGGGACGTTTCAACTGCATATATTTTATCTTCAATTCGATATAATATCATTACCTGGTCTCAATGTTCAAAAGACCTTATTAAATCTTTGAATAGATTCATGGCAAAAGCACTCAAAAATATCAATCGATACAGCAAACTGACGCCAAGAGTAGAAGTTTTTGCAAGTACATACAATATTCAATTGAGTAGGCTAATAGAAATCCAGCAAGCCAAATTTATTTATCACATCTTACACAACACGCACAAATACAATTTCAACATAAGAACCCAGATGATACATAACCACACGACAAGAGGATGTTTAAAATTACGAATACCATCAGCAAGGACGAACAGAAAGCATAAAAGTGTTCTTCAAGAATCGTTACGGGTTTACAACAATCTACCAGACCAAATTAAAACATCGAAATCTATAGAACAATTTACAAGAGAATTTTAAAAATAAACTAAAATAAAGCTAATTGATCTAAAACTTTATTAAATGTTTCAAAAAAACTAGTAAATATTTTTAATAATATAAGTTAGAATATAATATTATTTTTGAAATACGCTTGAAAAAAAAAAATTGTAGGTAATAATTTAGCAAAAATAATTGTAATGAGAAAATTGCTCAGACCAGCCTTAGAGCGGTTTTCCAAAAAATAAATTTAATAATAAAAATAAAAAATAATTTAAAATATTATTAAGCTACAATTACTTAATTTAAAAACAAATTTTTGTAGCGCAAAACTCTCCGGAAGTTTGTTCCAGTCGTGGGGCAACATGGAAATTCAGGCTTATCTAAAATCATGTCCGATGATCTCCTAAAATCATTTAATTGGGATGGAAAAATAAAACCGACTTTAAAAAAAAACTGAAAAGAGAAAAAAGCACTAAAAAGAAAAAAATAATTTCAAACTATGTCCATTAATAGCGTATTTAAAATTCGGCTTTTTTGGAGTGGCGTTAAATTTACACTAAATAAAATCGTTGTAAAATTTCTATTGTCAAGTTTCGCACAAAATCAGTTTGTACATGGAGACAAAAAATAGGATAGATTTCTGCAAAAAATAGTAACATATGAGACAGTGGGCTTTTCTATAGCGATTGCTTAAAAATAGGGAATCCAATTTGGGACATAAAAGAACTTAGTTTTGGTGCTTCTAAGAGCCGTGTCTATAGTTAATCTGTTTAACAACAAAATTTTTGGAGTCGATCTTAGTTCTTAGTTAGCCTTTATTACGCGGATGGATCTTCCGGTTGGTGAGGTGGTTCCAAGGAAATCAATTTTATTGGAGATCGCAACCGGCGACTAGGATTGAGAGGCACGTCTTACGGCTAGCTCGGGAGCCTACGGGGGGTGGGGTTTTCTCAATCCCAGCCACGAATAAAAATTCGACGTGCCTATGCCCCTTAGGGCGAAGCGGTGTCATGAAGTGGTGATGGGGGGGGGGGGGGAATATTTCTTTAAGTCATGGTGGCACAGGGAGCTCTCTCCGGAGCCAAAATCGGACTAACTTCAAGCACACATTATTGTGCTTCTCATTACTTAATTAAGGACAAAGACTCCAGCATAAAATCACTATCGTTTCATAAAAAGGAAATAGCAAAGGCGTCGATGTGCATTTCAAAAGCAGTATATTTATCGAATCAAAAAAAACTTTATGTAATAATGAACCAAAAAAATGTAAATTTTAACATGCAAAGAAAATGATCTTATCTAGCTACAAAATCAAACTACTACTAAAAATGAGTGCACTAGTTAAAACTATGATATTCATGCGGATATTTATAAGATCAACAAATATTTAGAATAAATAAATGAAAAATGAGAAAATTGAAATTTTGCTATAACTGAATTTGCACCAGCAACTTACAAATAAAATATCGCCATAAAAAAGAACCTAAATCACTTACCGGCTCTGTCCGTCACTTGCTTGAAAGATGTGGTGCACCAGATCCCTGTTGTAGAAGTGATAGAACTCAACCCTTTACTTAAAAGCAAATAAAACAAAATTTTTTTTTGCGCGAGCACTAAACTGGTAAAAATTTTACAAGCGTTTCATAACATGCAACATGTAACTAGTTTGATTTAACTTAATTTTAAACTACTAATTTCAACAGATGCGATGATCCTTGGATTGAAGCGAGATCGTTTCACCTTTCTCCTCTCCTCTCCACCTTAAAGGTGGTTTTCTTATTTTTTTTTTATCCACAAGACGGAATGGAATAACCCTTTCTTTTATTTCAAATGAAAAACAGGTGAAAGAAAAAAATACGTGGCCTCTTCCAGCCGCCTCTCGCTTATATGAAGAGACCTGAGCATAAATATTAATTATGTATTTATCTTCCCATGATTCTAAATTGCTCTTTCCTTACCACGTTTTGACCAATCAATTCCCCGAAAAAATCCGCTAAAATTTTTTTTTCTCGTTGCCTGATCTGGTTGACTTGGCACAACAAAAAAATCTTCAGGAAAACTTTTCACTATCAAATGAAACACGTGAATTTAATAAATTTACACTCAAATAAGTTGAGACCTCACCTGAAGTTAATATGCCACCGAGTTTTCACTATGTGTTCGCTTTGCTTTTCTTGACTATTGCTTCAAGGGAAAAGCCTTTTATTTCAAAAATTTAAATGGAACACTAGCACTTTTTTCAAAAAAAAACTTTTTAAGAAAAAAGGAAATAACTTTAAAGCCAAGTCGAACAGGCAACTACTGAACGGTTAGTCCTCAAAAATTTTTTTTAAAGCGGTTTGGATTTTAAAATTTAAAACGGGAGGGTAATAAAAATTCTTTTTTTTTTTTTGTTTAAATCGAACGACCTTTAGAACAAAGAGTATTATTTGAAGAATGTTTCACATTGAATTTCTTTTGTTTTAGTGGATTTCATTTGGTTATTCTTTAGCGAACAATTTTTTTTGATTCCGTGGTAATTTTATAGGTGAGCACGGGTTTTTATTTTTTTTTTTACTCTGCTTTCTATTTGCTTAATAGAAATGCTAGATGTTTATGGAAAAGAGTTATGATCTTAATCTTAGGCCGAAGCAATCATAACACCACAATTTCGTTCACGACAAAATAACGATGTAGGATGTGAACGACATTGCCGAGGGCTGAAGGCATTTGGTAGCACTGAGTTACCCTCAAACGTGGGGCACGTCCACCCCTGAGAAAACGTCTCATGCTCTGAGTTAGCCGGGCTGTTTGCTTTTCAAAAAAAAAAATAGCGTTCGTCGCGGAAGCTACCTAAGTCAAACTGATTCAGAACCGTAGAAAAAAGATTTTGTTTTTGGATCAACTAGGTGAAGAAAACTTTAGGATGGCCTTAGATGCATTGCATGATATATTCCTATGGACTTTCCCTGAAGGTCCTCCACTTCATACAAAGAGTTGCCTATCTTCTTAACTACGCGGCATTTAATAAATTTCTTCCCGAGCTTAGCGTTATAACCTTGGGCAAAATTGCTTTGAGTAAAGTTGCGCCTGAAGATTTCTTGTCCCGGTACATAACTGACAAACTTTGACCTGGTATTATAAATCTTTTCAGCCTGTTGATGAGCTTTGGAGGAGTTTTTAATGACTTGTTCACGAACTTGCTTCATTTTTTCGTCGTTAGGAATTATTTGTGTATCCAGATCTGCCAATCGTTTTAATTTACCTAGCAATGAGTATGATGTACCGTGGGACACCATGTTCTGCCCGAACAGAACAAAATATGGTGTAGTTCCCAACGAAACATGAACGGAACTTCTTAGGGCCGCAGCTATGTTATTCAAATTTACATCCCAGTTAGCATGATTGCTGCCAATGTATGCTCGAATGGAGGCAAGAAGTGTGCGATTTACCCTTTCGCTACGGTTGGATTGAGGAGCGTATAAAGCGGTAAATTGATGTCTTACTCCATGAGCTTTCAAACAAGTCTCTAAATCTTTTGAGATAAATTGAGGCCCGTTGTCTGAGAAAAGGCACTCTGGGGTTCCAAATATGGCAAATATTTCTTCCAAATAAGCAACTATTTCTCGTGTAGTGGCTCTTTTCAAAGGCTTAAACAGAGGAAATCTGGTAAGATGATCTACTACGATAAGTAGAGATACATTTCCGGCTTTACTTCTGGGATATGGACCCAGGAGATCCACATAGATTCGCTGCCAAGGTCTATCGACTCGCACTTCAGAGCCCATTGGAGGTCGCAGTGTGAAATTTGGTGCCTTGATTTCTTTGCATACCTCACACGCTCTCACATAATCACGAACATCAATGAACATACGTGGCCAATGGTAACGCTCCTGCAGTCTGCACAGAGTTCGGTTTATACCTCCATGTCCGGCTCTTGGTGGACAATGTGCTCGCTCAATCGCCTCTCTCCTTAGTCCCTCAGGCAGGTTTATTTCCAACAATTTTCTTCATCCAGCCCCTCTTCTCGAAATTTGACTCGTTTATAAACGTGGTCGTCCAAAAGACACATATCTGGAAGCTCATCACCATTATCGCGAATGGTCATTTTCAACTCCTCATATTCCGCTGATTTAAAATGTGGTGAATCCAAATGAATTTCAATGATATGATCAGTTAACTCAGAAAGATCTTCAAATACGCGAGACAGAGAATCAGGGACAATATTCTGAGAGCCCTTTCGGTGGAGAATATCGAAGTTGTAGCGCTGTAACTCGAGGCTCCATCTTGCTAAGCGCCCATTCAGATCTTTATGCTGCATAAGCCATTTGAGACTACTGTGGTCAGTTATCACTGTGAAGTAATATCCTTCCACGTATTGTCGGTACTTCCTGATGCTCTCCACCACTGCCAGACACTCTATCTCCGTCACGGTATAATTTCGCTGAGCTGGATTTAATTTTTTTGAAAAAAACGCGATTGGATGTTCATGACCGTCTTCATCATGCTGGAATAGAACTCCACCAATCCCACTTTTACAGGCATCGCTCTGGATAAAAAAAAGCTTTCCAAAATCAGGGTTTACCAGTACTGGTGCTTTGGTTAGTTCCGACTTCAAACATTCAAATGCCATTTGTGCTTCTTTGGTCCACTCAAACCTTTTCTGCTTTTTTAAGAGGTCAGTGATAGGGGAAGCTATGGAAGCATAATTGGAAATGAACCTGCGGTACCAACCTGTAAGGCCGAGAAAACTGCGGACAGCCTTTGCTTTGGTCGGTATCGGAAATTGTTGTATAGCTTTTATTTTGTCGGCATCCGTTCTTATGCCTCCATTTCCTACCACGTAGCCAAGAAATTTGACCTCTGTCATGCAGAAACTGGATTTCTGCAAATTTACGGTGAGTCCAGCCTCTCGTAATGCAAAAGCTAGAGCTGTCAGCACCGTAAGATGTGTTGGAAAGTTTGGGGTGGTGACCAGAAAGTCATCAAGATACTTTCTGACGTATTTTTTTAATTCCCATGAAATTTTCTGGACTATCTTATCTGCCAGCCTTGACATTGATTGGGACGCACAACATAACCCAAAAGGGGTCACTGTGAAATGATATAATGGCCTCCCCGGCACGGTAAATGCTGTCTTTTCCCTAGAGTCTTTGTGAAGCGGCATTTGCCAGAAGGCATCCTTTAAGTCTATTTTTGAAATGAACTTAGCATCACCCAATTGGCTCAGCTCTGACTCAATGTTTGGAAGAGGGTACGCGTCCTTCTTTGTGAGAGTGTTAACCTTTCGCGAATCTAAGCATAAGCGTATCTTACCCGGTTTTCTCACCAGAACCACAGGTGAGTTCCATGCGCTTTGGCTCTCCTCTATAACACCCATTGAGAGCATACGATCAAGTTCATCGTGCATCAATTTTAGGACAGGTGGGGATACGGGGTAAAATCTTTGTTTCACCGGCATGGCATTACCTACGTCTATGACGTGTTCAATCAGATGTGTCCGACCTAAACCCTCCTGCAGGAAATTTGGGAATAAATCTTTCACCGCATCGAGCTGTTTAATTTGTTTTTTGTCTAAATTATGCTGTTTGGAACAACTCTCTTCGCTTACCTCAATGGACGCATCGCCAGTTAATTCGTTCACAAAGAAAGGCGCAATTTGAAAAGATCGCCAAAAATCAAGCCAGGCTGGGTACAATGTACAATGTACAATGTTATTCTTTTCGTTTGACCCTTATAAGTCATATTCACATGCAAATATCCCAAGACCGCTTGTTTCCTCCCATCCGCCGTACACAAAGAGGAATTTAATTTTGTCCACCCAAGTTTGAGACCTTTAAGACGCTCAATTGCCTTTGCCCCTAAACAACTTACAGTAGCACCGCTATCCAATAAGCCTTTAATTGTTTCCCCACCTATTACTACGTCAGCGTACGGTCTCAAATCATCACTAATTGCAAGAGAACAAGTAGCCAATTTTGAACTTAGTGCGCGTTTCTGTTTGTAAAAGTTTCGCTGCCTCAGAGTTCTAGCTTTTGGAACAGACAAACTGGAGTAACGAATGATATTTGAATCAGACCCAAAGATTCTATCACGGACTTTCAAATAATTTTCCAATCTCTCCGAGAAGGTGAGAGGATTTTTCTGAACCGTAGATGTTGGTTTTGCTGGTGTTAAACGACTAAATATTCTAAAGCGCGAAGAAGTTGAATCGGAAGAAGGCAAACAGGGGACATTATTTGCGACGGAAGGGATTATTGGTCGTCCGGACGGGGATTCAGAATCGAACACGGTTTGCCGGACGCAGCCGTGTTCGTCTGAGCTTTTCCCGAGATGCAACGAGGACATTTCTGCTTAATAACATCGGGAGCTCCACATCCATAGCAAAAACGGTTCCATTTCTCAGCTTCACAATCCATGAATACGTGATCTGGCCTCTTACAATTCCAACAACGTAGGTATGATCTGTCATTAAGAGCTGCTACTTCTTCCACTTCCGGTTCGGGGATTTCCATCTGGTTTGCGTTGTTTTGAACGATTGCATTTACATTCTTGCCAATTGAAGTCTGTGGAGGATTCTGCCTATAGTATGGAAATGTTGTATCCTTAAAATATTTTTCTGCTTGATAACATAGATCTCTTAGCTGGGCTATATTATTTGCAGGCTGATATAATATCATCTGCAGAATGCGAGGATCTAAATTCTGCTTTAGAATCGACACCATTTCCTGTTCTTTGTGCGGTTGCTCCATCTGGTTATTTAGCGCTATCACTTCCTGGCTATAATCAGAGAAAGATTCTCCTTTGGCCTGTTTTCTCTTCAAAATCTTGAAGCGAATCTCGTTGTCAGTCCTAAAATCTTTAAATTCTCCTAGTAAAGCATCTTTTACTTGTGACCAATTAAAACGAGGATTACAACGTAGATAGGTCCAAAATCAGTTGCTGGCTTTTCCCGACAAAAGACGGTAAAGATTTGCGCAAACATATTCGCGATCTACCTCCTCCGCTTTCATTAAGGTCTCTACTCTGAACACAAATTCACTAACCGATATACCTTTTGCGGTACCGTCGAAAATGATCTTCCATCTAGAGATGGGACTTTTGGCCCTTGTTATATGACCAGCATCCAGATATCTTGGTCATGAACTGTGCACTTGGGGAGGTGGCATTGAAAAGTTTGGAAAATTTTGACCAACCGATGGGAGAAAACTAAGCAAATTATTCGATGTCGAAGCTTCAGCGCCCTGAGAGACGACTGCGGGTATTTGAGGATAAGGTGGATTGATTTGAGGGTTAAACATGCTCACCTTACTGGGAACAGTTGCAAAGGCGTTATTTGAAATTGCAGGAGGAAGTAGTTGAGGACTTGTAGTAGCTGAGGTGGTGTTGCGATTTGGGGCAACAGCTGATGCAGCCAACGTGGCTACCTTTGAATTTAAATCAAGAATTTGTTGTGATAAATTATCAAACATAGTTGACATCAATTCTGATAAATTCGTAATTACTAGATTCGTTGTGGCTAACTGGTTAGCGTATTCTTCAGGTGCGACAGTCCTCTGGGGTGAGAATGTAACTGTACCAGATAGATTGTGCTGATCTGCTGTTTCTAATGCTTGTTCGCCAGGCTGATAAGGAGACCCTGTGCGACTAGCTACTCCCGCCGCCCCACTGCCTGGACTAGCCATGGCCAATTGTCCTCTATCCTGTATGTTTTTCAAAACCGTCTGAATTTTTAACATATCATCAGCAGCCAGGGCCGTACCGACTGGGGGGGATGGGGGGGGGGGGAGGCTCCCCCCCCCAATAAGTCTTCAGTTGGGAATTTGACCTTTAGAAGTTGGGAAATCTCACTTCTTAACACTAGGTTGCCCAAGGAAGTCAAGCAGTCAAGATGACTTGCTTGAACAATCTAGTGTTAAAGATGTGAGATTTCCCAAGTTGGGAAATCTCTTTAGTTGATTTTCCAAAATCCCAACTTGTCTTTTTCTACCTCATATTTTCTATTAGTGAACATACGCCTGTTTTATGACTTGTTTCTTTTTTACACATACCATTCTGCTTTGGCAACAGCGTCACAGCGAGTTGGGAGAGAATGAATAAAAGGCTTTGAAAGAGTAGACACTCGACCGTGGGAGGAGTATAATGTTCTCATCAGTTTATGGCACAGAACTATATAACATAGAACAACTGTCACCATACAAAGCTCTGCTGAAAAATTGTCCCTCTTTATCATAGTTAAACGCATCCACTGAACTGTATAATCTCGCGAAATTCAAATTTCGTCTGCCGCGAAAATCAAATTTCACAAGTTTGAGACTAACTTTAGGTGCCAACACCATTCCGAAAGTCTATTTTCCTTTGACAGCTCACAGTTTAAACGAGAGGAGTATATTTGTTTTCATACGGTTATCTCGCTCTTACTTGACTCGTTTTGATTCACTGAACTGTATTGAAATGGGACCATTTGAGACAGCAAATCGAGCGATCTAGTATATTCGTGCTGAAACGGTGAGTTTTGAAAATATCGGCCCGATTCCAGAATCCGTCGTAGCTTTATTACGAAGAACTAACTACGTTACGAATACGAAGAAATCAGTATTCCACGATCCGAACGGAATTGAACTTAGTGGTGCCTGATTAAAATCTAATTTCGAAAAATAAATGTCTTTGTAAAAAGGTCCCTATGCAAAACTCATAAGGAATAGATTTCTGACATGGAATAGTTTCGTGAAAAATGTAACTTTCTTGACTTAAAACGAAAATTGTTATTAATAATGGATTCTGCAGCGTTTGCAACTTTGTGTCTGGAAGAAGATTTATCGAAGTGAAGGACTTTAATAGTGGAATGAAAACGACAACAAATAACGGATACTTAGGAATACTCACATTGCTCTTTTTTCTAAAATATTTCCTCTTAATGTGTTAAAAGTTACACTAATACTAAATAAACAAATAAAAATGTTAAAATTGCTTTTTGTTGTACAATTCAGGCCATATATTGAGCTAAAATCATAAGAAAATGAAGTTACGAAGCAAAAATTTTTCGTAGGTTTAGCTGTCAAAAGATCGATTGCGTCGGATTCTATGATACCAGATATTCCGATTCGTAATGTTTTCGAAATTAATTTAATTCCTTCGGATCGTGGAATACCATCTTCACGAATTCTCCGAAAATCGTAGCTACGACGGATCCTGGAATAGGGCCGTATATGTGTAATTGTTTTACCATCGGTGTTCGGATTTTTTAAACAAATGAATAGCTACGAATGAGCGCAAATTCAGCCAGCTAAAACTGGTGAAAAACGTTCTAAGGGTGACTATGGGAGACGAAAGACTGAGTTCTTTAATGATACTACACAGCGAAAAAGACCTAACTGATACAATTGACCTTACGAAATTTGTTTCGGCATGGGCAAAGTTAAAGGAAAGACGAATCCATGTACTATAAATTAGATATGTACAGACTCTAGTTGAAGTCATCTTCAACGGTTATCTTTTCTCTCAAGGGTCGCATAAGATTATTAGTGTTTACCCTTTATTTAATTGTATGTGAAAAATAAAAAAAAATTACAATATGTTAACATAACCATTATTGATATTTTCTCAAGTTAGGCTCATCGGTCCTCATTATTGCTTTTTAGGTTTTAATTGAAAGCATATTTATATTGTATTGTGTTTTTGTTCGTTTATTTTAATCCGACGTTTCGGTCACGGTGGTGACCTTCTTCAGGAAAATGCGTTACAAAAATATTCACTAAAGTGCAAGAAGCATTACTATTTTAAATTTGTTTTGAAAAATAACTTACAGATTTGGATAATTTTAAGAGGTTTGACGATCGTGTTTCTGTTTTTTGTTTGACAAGTGTGATGTTTTTATTTTTATGTTGAAAACCATGATTTTAATATTGTGTCGAAAGTATGATAATAACACTATTGTTAAGTCAAAAGTATAAAAAACATTGAGTTAAACTAAAACTAATAAGAATAAATAAACACGACGTCACAAAATGGCTATTGCACTGAAAATATTTTAACATTGTTTTAGTTTAACTCAATGTTTTTTATACTTTTGACTTAACAATAGTGTTATTATCATACTTTCGACACAATATTAAAATCATGGTTTTCAACATAAAAATAAAAACATCACACTTGTCAAACAAAAAACAGAAACACGATCGTCAAACCTCTTAAAATTATCCAAATCTGTAAGTTATTTTTCAAAACAAATTTAAAATAGTAATGCTTCTTGCACTTTAGTGAATATTTTTGTAACGCATTTTCCTGAAGAAGGTCACCACCGTGACCGAAACGTCGGATTAAAATAAACGAACAAAAACACAATACAATATAAATATGCTTTCAATTAAAACCTAAAAAGCAATAATGAGGACCGATGAGCCTAACTTGAGAAAATATCAAAAATTAAATACGGTCGACATGAATACATATAATAACCATTATTCTTTATTATAATTTCTGGTCAGAGATTCTGGGCAAGGAAAAGGAATTTTTATTAGGTACATCCTAGTTAGGAAAAATCAGATGTTCGAGTTGGGAAAATTGAGATGTCTCCCCCCCCAATCCAGAGCCTTCGATACGGCCCTGTCAGCAGCTAATGCTCTCAACTCTTTGACAAAGTTCTCAAACATCGGAAAAGTTTTTCCAAACAATTTTATTCTGGCATCGATGTGAAAAAGTCTTGAAGCACTGCGATGCAATGCAACATCATCATTTGCTCGCAAAGCGGTGGAAATTTCTTTCTGGAGTCGCAGATACTTGGCCTCTAAAATTGGAGCTTCAGTTTTGCTGTTTTCTATGCTCGGATATTGCAAATCATCAGCATTCAAACCTGCCCCTGTTTCCCTCCACTGTAATGTCAACGCCTGTACACACCTTTCATCTCTGGGAATGTTCCTAACCAAAAGTTCAAACTCCAACTCTTCAAGCTCTAAATGTTTGGGATCTACGACCATTTCCATCATTCTGTCTACCAACTTATGTATTTACTATAATCGGGAAACTAATTCTAAAGAAATCGAAAATTCTGATCCAAACCAATAAAACGACTCGGACTTAAAAATATAAAATTTCTGGAGGCTACAAAGGCTCACTCAAATCATACAATAACGAACAAAAGAATAAATTAAACAAATACTAATTATGTATACAAATTCTTACGCTTGCTTGACAAAGCACTTGTTTTACCAAAAACAAGCAATTAATTTCTCAAATCAAATTCTATTCATAAACATTGGCTCCTTCGATCGCCCCTGATGACCCATGACTTGAAAAGGAAAAGGTTGGTAACGAAAACTACGCGAATTGTATATGTGTGACAACGATCTTGGAATAGCGACAATGCCGATTGCCTGCTTTCTATTGTTATCATATCTTTCACTTTCCTATCTATTAAAGAAAACGACATGTTGCATCACAAATGCGATTTCATGTGATCGGGATTCTTTAAGACAAGAAAAGGAAATCAATAACAAATTAGCAGTTGCATTTGCGACCAAATATAGAACGATTGTTAGCTCCATATATGATAAAAAAATCATGCAGTTGCAGATGTTACAAAAGTGGCTCGACGATTTTGCGAATCTTTCAATCCATTGGTTCCTTCTTGGCTTGAAAAATTTTCTTTAAGCACATATGCGGTGTTCCTTGAGATTACATTTACAACTTTAAGATGTGACGCATCCTACAGACAATTCTGCCTGAACATTCTAGAGTCACTAAACCTAAAGTTTTAAACTTGCATGATCGCGACACTGACTAACATTCGTTAATCAAATGTTGGAATTTCTTGCGATCATGGATGGACTAAAAAAAACTCAAAGGATTATATTCAATTTCAAACTTCATTTGCGACGAAAATGAATTTCTACTCATACATCGTTATCTGCGCTATGTAGTTTTACTATTTGTGCCAGCTTTCCATAGCTAAGAGACGAAATGAACAAAAGTGGTTAAATTCAAAATAAGATTACTGAAACAAATTAAAATGATCTACTAGCGGTGGATTGATTGAAGCGCACTATTCCAAGAATTATCTCCGAGGGTGTTCGTCTAAAATAAAGAAAACTAATTCGGATTATCGGATCTCATACGAGTACCGATGTCCCGTTGGGCGCCATTTATTACGCGGATGGATCTTCCGGTTGGTGAGGTGGTTCCAAGGAAATCAATTTTATTGGAGATCGCAACCGGCGACTAGGATTGAGAGGCACGTCTTACGGCTAGCTCGGGAGCCTACGGGGGGTGGGGTTTTCTCAATCCCAGCCACGAATAAAAATTCGACGTGCCTATGCCCCTTAGGGCGAAGCGGTGTCATGAAGTGGTGATGGGGGGGAAATATTTCTTTAAGTCATTGTGGCACAGGGAGCTCTCTCCGGAGCCAAAATCGGACTAACTTCAAGTACACATTATTGTGCTTCTCATTACTTAATTAAGGACAAAGACTCCAGCATAAAATCACTATCGTTTCATAAAAAGGAAATAGCAAAGGCGTCGATGTGCATTTCAAAAGCAGTATATTTATCGAATCAAAAAAAACTTTATGTAATAATGAACCAAAAAAATGTAAATTTTAACATGCAAAGAAAATGATCTTATCTAGCTACAAAATCAAACTACTACTAAAAATGAGTGCACTAGTTAAAACTATGATATTCATGCGGATATTTATAAGATCAACAAATATTTAGAATAAATAAATGAAAAATGAGAAAATTGAAATTTTGCTATAACTGAATTTGCACCAGCAACTTACAAATAAAATATCGCCATAAAAAAGAATCTAAATCACTTACCGGCTCTGTCCGTCACTTGCTTGAAAGATGTGGTGCACCAGATCCCTGTTGTAGAAGTGATAGAACTCAACCCTTTACTTAAAAGCAAATAAAACAAAATTTTTTTTTGCGCGAGCACTAAACTGGTGAAAATTTTACTAGTTTGATTTAACTTAATTTTAAACTACTAATTTCAACAGATGCGATGATCCTTGGATTGAAGCGAGATCGTTTCACCTTTCTCCTCTCCTCTCCACCTTAAAGGTGGTTTTCTTATTTTTTTTTTATCCACAAGACGGAATGGAATAACCCTTTCTTTTATTTCAAATGAAAATAAGGTGAAAGAAAAAAATACGTGGCCTCTTCCAGCCGCCTCTCGCTTATATGAAGAGACCTGAGCATAAATATTAATTATGTATTTATCTTCCCATGATTCTAAATTGCTCTTTCCTTACCACGTTTTGACCAATCAATTCCCCGAAAAAATCCGCTAAATTTTTTTTTTCTCGTTGCCTGATCTGGTTGACTTGGCACAACAAAAAAATCTTCAGGAAAACTTTTCACTATCAAATGAAACACGTGAATTTAATAAATTTACACTCAAATAAGTTGAGATCTCACCTGAAGTTAATATGCCACCGAGTTTTCACTATGTGTTCGCTTTGCTTTTCTTGACTATTGCTTCAAGGGAAAAGCCTTTTATTTCAAAAATTTAAATGGAACACTAGCACTTTTTTCAAAAAAAAACTTTTTAAGAAAAAAGGAAATAACTTTAAAGCCAAGTCGAACAGGCAACTACTGAACGGTTAGTCCTCAAAAATTTTTTTTAAAGCGGTTTGGATTTTAAAATTTAAAACGGGAGGGTAATAAAAATTCTTTTTTTTTTTGTTTAAATCGAACGACCTTTAGAACAAAGAGTATTATTTGAAGAATGTTTCACATTGAATTTCTTTTGTTTTAGTGGATTTCATTTGGTTATTCTTTAGCGAACAATTTTTTTTTGATTCCGTGGTAATTTTATAGGTGAGCACGGGGTTTTTTTTTTTTTTTTACTCTGCTTTCTATTTGCTTAGGGCCTTACCAATGACCCGTGACTAACTTAGTAACAGCTTTTGGTGTGTGCGAAACGGGCTATTTGCTTGCTAATTCTAGTAAGTTTTCACACATTTATGACAGCGAATTTAAAACTTTTCAATAAAAACTAGGATTTGAACCGAAATTAGCAATCAAATAGCCCGTTTGGCACACACCAAAAGCTGTTACTAAGTTAGTCACGGGTCATTGGTAAGGCCCTTAATAGAAATGCTAGATGTTTATGGAAAAGAGTTATGATCTTAATCTTAGGCCGAAGCAATCATAACACCTTAAGGGTTAGAAAGTATGTAAACGATTAGCCTTAAGGGTTAGAAAGTATGTAATTTATTTTAGTTGCAAATTTAACGCCACTCCAAAAAAGCCGAATTTTAAATACGCTATTAATGGACATAGTTTGAAATTATTTTTTTCTTTTTAGTGCTTTTTTCTCTTTTCAGTTTTTTTTTTAAAGTCGGTTTTATTTTTTTTAGAAATTTTTTTTTTATTTCGAACGTTTTTAGTTTCAATTTTTAATATAGGTAAAATTACAAAGGGTTTGAGGGGATAAGTCCGCACATGAGAAATATATAAAAGAATCTTCCAGATATTGTACTGAACACAATACAAAGAATTTTACTCGATATCCCAAGCAGGGAGGGATTTGAAGGGGTAGGTTAACACGGGAGAAATATATAAAAGAACCTTCCTTGTGTTGTACTGAACACAACGTAAAAACATAACAAAAGCTATAATTGCCAATCTGGCAATTATTGAAAACCTGTATGGTGATATTGGTATCTTAATTTGAGCATTTGTACCAAAATTACACTTTGAAGTCGAACTTTCAAATCAGATTTTTTAAAATTTATTCCAATCGGATTTTGATGTATGGGAGTTTTATGTAGAATCATATCCTAAATAATTTTTGTTCTTGGACTTTTTTTGATAAGATGCACCGTTTTTGAGTTATTCGGAAAAAACGTTTTCGTTTGTATGGGGGGTACCCCCCCTAATGGTCCATTTTTGCCCATGAATGAACCAGGGTCCAACCTCTACAACTTTCTCTTTGGGATGACCAAAATCGGTCCACCCAGTAAAAAGTTAGGCGTGAACATACATAAAAAAAAATATTCAGGTGGAATTGAGAACCTTTTCCTTTTTGGAAGTCGGTTAAAAAGGAGACAAGACGGACCCGGGAAACTATAGACCAATTACCTTACTAAGCACGCTGGGGAAACTATTTGAGAAGGCTATCCACAATAGAATTAACACCTTCGTCTTAAAAAACGATATTTTGGACAGACAACAATACGGATTCCAGAGACAAAGTAGTACGGAAGCTGCGCAACTGACGCTATTGAATTTATAAATGATAAGCTTGACAAAGGTTTCTACACCGTGGGATTATTTGTAGATCTAAAGAAAGCATTTGACACTGTCAACCATGATATCTTATTAGATCGACTAAATGATGTTGGAATGGACGACTTATTAAAAGGCAGAGTAAATTATATGAAGCTGAACAACGTCAAAAGCGACCTGATGACCATGGATACAGGAGTTCCCCATGGATCAATTTTAGGACCGTTATTGTACATCTTATATATAAATGATATTCAGAAGGCGGCAATCGGAGACAAATACATAGTGTATGCAGACGACACGCTTATATTATTTTACGGAAAAAACAAAAGAGAAATTGACGACAAAATCAAAAATTGAGTAAAAAATTTTACATAATGGACAAAGCTTAATAAACTTACAATTAACGAGACAAAGACAGAATTTTTACTCTTCAAACAAAAAAACAAACCAAATATTGATATAGACATAGAAATTAATGGAAGAGGAATAAAAAGGGTGATTTCTACAAATTATCTGGGCTTAACCATCGACGAAAAACTAAATTGGACATCACACATAATTAAATTACGTAAGAAGATTGCTGCGATGATAGGAATTCTGGGACGTTTTAACTGCATATATTTTATCTTCAATTCGATATAATATCATTACCTGGTTTCAATGTTCAAAAGACCTTATTAAATCTTTGAATAGATTCATGGCAAAAGCACTCAAAAATATCAATCGATACAGCAAACTGACGCCAAGAGTAGAAGTTTTTGCAAGTACATACAATATTCAATTGAGTAGGCTAATAGAAATCCAGCAAGCCAAATTTATTTATCACATCTTACACAACACGCACAAATACAATTTCAACATAAGAACCCAGATGATACATAACCACACGACAAGAGGATGTTTAAAATTACGAATACCATCAGCAAGGACGAACAGAAAGCATAAAAGTGTTCTTCAAGAATCGTTACGGGTTTACAACAATCTACCAGACCAAATTAAAACATCGAAATCTATAGAACAATTTACAAGAGAATTTTAAAAATAAACTAAAATAAAGCTAATTGATCTAAAACTTTATTAAATGTTTCAAAAAAACTAGTAAATATTTTTAATAATATAAGTTAGAATATAATATTATTTTTGAAATACGCTTGAAAAAAAAAAATTGTAGGTAATAATTTAGCAAAAATAATTGTAATGAGAAAATTGCTCAGACCAGCCTTAGAGCGGTTTTCCAAAAGATAAATTTAATAATAAAAATAAAAAATAATTTAAAATATTATTAAGCTACAATTACTTAATTTAAAAACAAATTTTTGTGGCGCAAAACTCTCCGGAAGTTTGTTCCAGTCGTGGGGCAACATGGAAATTCAGGCTTATCTAAAATCATGTCCGATGATCTCCTAAAATCATTTAATTGGGATGGAAAAATAAAACCGACTTTAAAAAAAAACTGAAAAGAGAAAAAAGCACTAAAAAGAAAAAAATAATTTCAAACTATGTCCATTAATAGCGTATTTAAAATTCGGCTTTTTTGGAGTGGCGTTAAATTTACACTAAATAAAATCGTTGTAAAATTTCTATTGTCAAGTTTCGCACAAAATCAGTTTGTACATGGAGACAAAAAATAGGATAGATTTCTGCAAAAAATAGTAACATATGAGACAGTGGGCTTTTCTATAGCGATTGCTTAAAAATAGGGAATCCAATTTGGGACATAAAAGAACTTAGTTTTGGTGCTTCTAAGAGCCGTGTCTATAGTTAATCTGTTTGACAACAAAATTTTTGGAGTCGATCTTAGTTCTTAGTTAGCCTTTATTACGCGGATGGATCTTCCGGTTGGTGAGGTGGTTCCAAGGAAATCAATTTTATTGGAGATCGCAACCGGCGACTAGGATTGAGAGGCACGTCTTACGGCTAGCTCGGGAGCCTACGGGGGGTGGGGTTTTCTCAATCCCAGCCACGAATAAAAATTCGACGTGCCTATGCCCCTTAGGGCGAAGCGGTGTCATGAAGTGGTGATGGGGGGGGGGAAATATTTCTTTAAGTCATTGTGGCACAGGGAGCTCTCTCCGGAGCCAAAATCGGACTAACTTCAAGCACACATTATTGTGCTTCTCATTACTTAATTAAGGACAAAGACTCCAGCATAAAATCACTATCGTTTCATAAAAAGGAAATAGCAAAGGCGTCGATGTGCATTTCAAAAGCAGTATATTTATCGAATCAAAAAAAACTTTATGTAATAATGAACCAAAAAAATGTAAATTTTAACATGCAAAGAAAATGATCTTATCTAGCTACAAAATCAAACTACTACTAAAAATGAGTGCACTAGTTAAAACTATGATATTCATGCGGATATTTATAAGATCAACAAATATTTAGAATAAATAAATGAAAAATGAGAAAATTGAAATTTTGCTATAACTGAATTTGCACCAGCAACTTACAAATAAAATATCGCCATAAAAAAGAACCTAAATCACTTACCGGCTCTGTCCGTCACTTGCTTGAAAGATGTGGTGCACCAGATCCCTGTTGTAGAAGTGATAGAACTCAACCCTTTACTTAAAAGCAAATAAAACAAAATTTTTTTTTGCGCGAGCACTAAACTGGTAAAAATTTTACAAGCGTTTCATAACATGCAACATGTAACTAGTTTGATTTAACTTAATTTTAAACTACTAATTTCAACAGATGCGATGATCCTTGGATTGAAGCGAGATCGTTTCACCTTTCTCCTCTCCTCTCCACCTTAAAGGTGGTTTTCTTATTTTTTTTTTGATCCACAAGACGGAATCGAATAACCCTTTCTTTTATTTCAAATGAAAATAAGGTGAAAGAAAAAAATACGTGGCCTCTTCCAGCCGCCTCTCGCTTATATGAAGAGACCTGAGCATAAATATTAATTATGTATTTATCTTCCCATGATTCTAAATTGCTCTTTCCTTACCACGTTTTGACCAATCAATTCCCCGAAAAAATCCGCTAAAAAATTTTTTTTTCTCGTTGCCTGATCTGGTTGACTTGGCACAACAAAAAAATCTTCAGGAAAACTTTTCACTATCAAATGAAACACGTGAATTTAATAAATTTACACTCAAATAAGTTGAGATCTCACCTGAAGTTAATATGCCACCGAGTTTTCACTATGTGTTCGCTTTGCTTTTCTTGACTATTGCTTCAAGGGAAAAGCCTTTTATTTCAAAAATTTAAATGGAACACTAGCACTTTTTTCAAAAAAAAACTTTTTAAGAAAAAAGGAAATAACTTTAAAGCCAAGTCGAACAGGCAACTACTGAACGGTTACTCCTCAAAAATTTTTTTTAAAGCGGTTTGGATTTTAAAATTTAAAACGGGAGGGTAATAAAAATTCTTTTTTTTTTGTTTAAATCGAACGACCTTTAGAACAAAGAGTATTATTTGAAGAATGTTTCACATTGAATTTCTTTTGTTTTAGTGGATTTCATTTGGTTATTCTTTAGCGAACAATTTTTTTTGATTCCGTGGTAATTTTATAGGTGAGCACGGGGTTTTTTTTTTTTTTTTTATTCTGCTTTCTATTTGCTTAGGGCCTTACCAATGACCCGTGACTAACTTAGTAACAGCTTTTGGTGTGTGCGAAACGGGCTATTTGCTTGCTAATTCTAGTAAGTTTTCACACATTTATGACAGCGAATTTAAAACTTTTCAATAAAAACTAGGATTTGAACCGAAATTAGCAATCAAATAGCCCGTTTGGCACACACCAAAAGCTGTTACTAAGTTAGTCACGGGTCATTGGTAAGGCCCTTAATAGAAATGCTAGATGTTTATGGAAAAGAGTTATGATCTTAATCTTAGGCCGAAGCAATCATAACACCTTAAGGGTTAGAAAGTATGTAAACGATTAGCCTTAAGGGTTAGAAAGTATGTAATTTATTTTAGTTGCAAATTTAACGCCACTCCAAAAAAGCCGAATTTTAAATACGCTATTAATGGACATAGTTTGAAATTATTTTTTTCTTTTTAGTGCTTTTTTCTCTTTTCAGTTTTTTTTTTAAAGTCGGTTTTATTTTTTTTAGAAAATTTTTTTTTATTTCGAACGTTTTTAGTTTCAATTTTTAATATAGGTAAAATTACAAAGGGTTTGAGGGGATAAGTCCGCACATGAGAAATATATAAAAGAATCTTCCAGATATTGTACTGAACACAATACAAAGAATTTTACTCGATATCCCAAGCAGGGAGGGGTTTGAAGGGGTAGGTTAACACGGGAGAAATATATAAAAGAACCTTCCTTGTGTTGTACTGAACCATAGTCGGGCGTTTTCAATTCCCATTCAATTTCAATTCCCATTCACTTACTGAATGGTATTTGAAATTTTTACTCCATTACCATTCAGTAGTGAATGGTAATGGCCAAAAAATTCAACTCTCCATTCACTGAATGGGAATGTAAATTTATTTCCATTCCCATTCGATTTGAGTTGAGATTTTATGATTTTAAGTGAATGGTAATTCAATTTAGTCAAATGATTTTTTTATATGGAAAAATGCTCGAAATCGATCGAAATGAGGGAAAAGTTAATTTGCCTCAAAACGACAGGACCGATTTTTATGATCCATATCACATTGGATAGGGATCAGTGTGGCCTATAGTACTAGATATGAGGCATTCTAGAAAAACCAAAATGGCGGCTATTAGACGCCATTTTGTCCAAATTATCCCAATAAAGGCCTATCAAGATAGGTATCAAATGAAAGAGCTCTGGAGGAAACTTATAAATATCTATATCATGGGTATCAAAAAAACAAAATGGCGGCTGTTAGACGACATTTTGTCCAAATTACCCGAATAAAGACCCATCAAGATGGGTATCAAATGAAAGAGCTCTGGAAGAAACTTACAAATATCTATATCATGGGTATCAAAAAAACAAAATGGCGGCTGTTAGACGACATTTTGTCTAAAATACCACAATAAAGACCCATCAAGATAGTTATCAAATGAAAGAGCTCTGGAGGAAACTTATAAATATCCATAACATGGTTATCAAAAAAAAGAAAATGGCGACTAAACATCGTAATAAAGATCCATCAAGATGGGTATCAAATGAAAGAGTTTGGGAGGAAACTTATAAATCCCTATATTTTATTTTATTTTTTGAAGAAACAATTGACTTATTTTTTGTTTTATTCAATTTTGCTTTCATGAAAAATTAGTGATAATGAAAGCAAAATTGAATAAAAAAAAATAAGTCAATTGTTTCTTCAAAAAATAAAATAAAATATAGGGATTTATAAGTTTCCTCCCAAACTCTTTCATTTGATACCCATCTTGATGGATCTTTATTACGATGTTTAGTCGCCATTTTCTTTTTTTTGATAACCATGTTATGGATATTTATAAGTTTCCTCCAGAGCTCTTTCATTTGATACCTATCTTGATGGGTCTTTATTGTGGTATTTTAGACAAAATGGCGTCTAATAGCCGCCATTTTGGTTTTTGATAAATATGTTATAGATATTTATAAGTTTCTTCCAGAGCTCTTTCATTTGATATCCATCTTAATGGGTCTTTATTGGGGTAATTTGGACAAAATGTCGTCTAACAGCCGCCATTTTGTTTTTTGATACCCATGATATAGATATTTATAAGTTTCCTCCAGAGCTCTTTCATTTGATACCTATCTTGATAGGCCTTTATTGGGATAATTTGGACAAAATGGCGTCTAATAGCCGCCATTTTGGTTTTTCTAGAATGCCTCATATCTAGTACTATAGGCCACACTGATCCCTATCCAATGTGATATGGATCATAAAAATCGGTCCTGTCGTTTTGAGGCAAATTAACTTTTCCCTCATTTCGATCGATTTCGAGCATTTTTCCATATAAAAAAATCATTTGACTAAATTGAATTACCATTCACTTAAAATCATAAAATCTCAACTCAAATCGAATGGGAATGGAAATAAATTTACATTCCCATTCAGTGAATGGAGAGTTGAATTTTTTGGCCATTACCATTCACTACTGAATGGTAATGGAGTAAAAATTTCAAATACCATTCAGTAAGTGAATGGGAATGGAATTTTGAATGCATTCAATTTTGAATTGAATACGCCCAACTCTGTACTGAACACAACGTAAAAACATAACAAAAGCTATAATTGCCTATCTGGCAATCATTGGAGACCCGTATGGTGATATTCGTATCAAAATTGGAACAGTTGTACCAAAATTCCACTTTGAAGTCAAACTTTCCAACAAGATTTTTTAAAATTTATTCCAATTGGATTTTGATGTATGGGAGTTTTATGTAGAACAATATCCTGAATAACTTTTGTTCTTGGACTTTTTTGATAAGATGCACCGTTTTTGAGGTATTCGCAAAAAACGTTTTCGTTCGTATGGGGGGTACCCCCCCTAATGGTCCATTTTTGCCCATTAACGAACTTAGCCTCGCATTTTGCGAAAAACGGATCTGTGCAAACTTTCAAGTCTCTAGCTCAATCCGTGCGCCCGCAATCCGCGCCACAGACAGACGGACGGACGGACAGACGGACAGACAGACAGACAGACAGACAGACGGACGGACGGACATGCAAAATTCAATTTTTTTTATCATTCTAAACACACTGGTGTAATTCATTTTTGTGTGTGATGACGGGATCTTGGCGTTACAAACGGTAAGGCAAAGTTAATATACCCTTTGGTTTTACCATACGGGTATAAACATAACAAAAGCTATAATTGCCAATCTGGCAATTATTGAAAACCTGTATGGTGATATTGGTATCTTAATTTGAGCATTTGTACCAAAATTACACTTTGAAGTCGAACTTTCAAATCAGATTTTTTAAAATTTATTCCAATCGGATTTTGATGTATGGGAGTTTTATGTAGAATCATATCCTAAATAATTTTTGTTCTTGGACTTTTTTTGATAAGATGCACCGTTTTTGAGATATTCGGAAAAAACATTTTCGTTTGTATGGGGGGTACCCCCCCTAATGGTCCATTTTTGCCCATGAATGAACCAGGGTCCAACCAGGAACTTTCTCTACAACTTTCTCTTTGGGATGACCAAAATCGGTCCACCCAGTAAAAAGTTAGGCGTGAACATACATAAAAAAAAAAATATTCAGGTGGAATTGAGAACCTTTTCCTTTTTGGAAGTCGGTTAAAAAGGAGACAAGACGGACCCGGGAAACTATAGACCAATTACCTTACTAAGCACGCTGGGGAAACTATTTGAGAAGGCTATCCACAATAGAATTAACACCTTCGTCTTAAAAAACGATATTTTGGACAGACAACAATACGGATTCCAGAGACAAAGTAGTACGGAAGCTGCGCAACTGACGCTATTGAATTTATAAATGATAAGCTTGACAAAGGTTTCTACACCGTGGGATTATTTGTAGATCTAAAGAAAGCATTTGACACTGTCAACCATGATATCTTATTAGATCGACTAAATGATGTTGGAATAAGGGGAGCAGCAGGACGACTTATTAACAGGCAGAGTAAATTATATGAAGCTGAACAACGTCAAAAGCGACCTGATGACCATAGATACAGGAGTTCCCCATGGATCAATTTTAGGACCGTTATTGTACATCTTATATATAAATGATATTCAGAAGGCGGCAATCGGAGACAAATACATAGTGTATGCAGACGACACGCTTATATTATTTTACGGAAAAAACAAAAGAGAAATTGACGACAAAATTAAAAATTGAGTAAAAAATTTTACACAATGGACAAAGCTTAATAAACTTACAATTAACGAGACAAAGACAGAATTTTTACTCTTCAAACAAAAAAAACAAACCAAATATTGATATAGACATAGAAATTAATGGAAGAGGAATAAAAAGGGTGATTTCTACAAATTATCTGGGCTTAACCATCGACGAAAAACTAAATTGGACATCACACATAATTAAATTACGTAAGAAGATTGCTCCGATGATAGGAATTCTGGGACGTTTCAACTGCATATATTTTATCTTCAATTCGATATAATATCATTACCTGGTCTCAATGTTCAAAAGACCTTATTAAATCTTTGAATAGATTCATGGCAAAAGCACTCAAAAATATCAATCGATACAGCAAACTGACGCCAAGAGTAGAAGTTTTTGCAAGTACATACAATATTCAATTGAGTAGGCTAATAGAAATCCAGCAAGCCAAATTTATTTATCACATCTTACACAACACGCACAAATACAATTTCAACATAAGAACCCAGATGATACATAACCACACGACAAGAGGATGTTTAAAATTACGAATACCATCAGCAAGGACGAACAGAAAGCATAAAAGTGTTCTTCAAGAATCGTTACGGGTTTACAACAATCTACCAGACCAAATTAAAACATCGAAATCTATAGAACAATTTACAAGAGAATTTTAAAAATAAACTAAAATAAAGCTAATTGATCTTTATTTTAGTTTATTTTTAAAATGTTTCAAAAAAACTAGTAAATATTTTTAATAATATAAGTTAGAATATAATATTATTTTTGAAATACGCTTGAAAAAAAAAATTGTAGGTAATAATTTAGCAAAAATAATTGTAATGAGAAAATTGCTCAGACCAGCCTTAGAGCGGTTTTCCAAAAGATAAATTTAATAATAAAAATAAAAAATAATTTAAAATATTATTAAGCTACAATTACTTAATTTAAAAACAAATTTTTGTAGCGCAAAACTCTCCGGAAGTTTGTTCCAGTCGTGGGGCAACATGGAAATTCAGGCTTATCTAAAATCATGTCCGATGATCTCCTAAAATCATTTAATTGGGATGGAAAAATAAAACCGACTTTAAAAAAAAACTGAAAAGAGAAAAAAGCACTAAAAAGAAAAAAATAATTTCAAACTATGTCCATTAATAGCGTATTTAAAATTCGGCTTTTTTGGAGTGGCGTTAAATTTACACTAAATAAAATCGTTGTAAAATTTCTATTGTCAAGTTTCGCACAAAATCAGTTTGTACATGGAGACAAAAAATAGGATAGATTTCTGCAAAAAATAGTAACATATGAGACAGTGGGCTTTTCTATAGCGATTGCTTAAAAATAGGGAATCCAATTTGGGACATAAAAGAACTTAGTTTTGGTGCTTCTAAGAGCCGTGTCTATAGTTAATCTGTTTGACAACAAAATTTTTGGAGTCGATCTTAGTTCTTAGTTAGCCTTTATTACGCGGATGGATCTTCCGGTTGGTGAGGTGGTTCCAAGGAAATCAATTTTATTGGAGATCGCAACCGGCGACTAGGATTGAGAGGCACGTCTTACGGCTAGCTCGGGAGCCTACGGGGGGTGGGGTTTTCTCAATCCCAGCCACGAATAAAAATTCGACGTGCCTATACCCCTTAGGGCGAAGCGGTGTCATGAAGTGGTGATGGGGGGGGGGATATTTCTTTAAGTCATGGTGGCACAGGGAGCTCTCTCCGGAGCCAAAATCGGACTAACTTCAAGCACACATTATTGTGCTTCTCATTACTTAATTAAGGACAAAGACTCCAGCATAAAATCACTATCGTTTCATAAAAAGGAAATAGCAAAGGCGTCGATGTGCATTTCAAAAGCAGTATATTTATCGAATCAAAAAAAACTTTATGTAATAATGAACCAAAAAAATGTAAATTTTAACATGCAAAGAAAATGATCTTATCTAGCTACAAAATCAAACTACTACTAAAAATGAGTGCACTAGTTAAAACAGGGCCGGCCAACCCAAATCATTCCACGGGCCAATCTAATGATTCATTTTTTTTGGCGGGCCGCACATGAAAAAATAGAATAACCGCCGTTTCTTAGTAAAATTTTCAAATAATATTTTATGTTGTTTTTTAACAGTCACTTGGTTTAAAAAAAAATTTAGAACAAAATGCAAAAAGTTGAGCATAACCCCACGACTCCATTGGGCTTTTAAAAATCATGATTTTTTTCCCCTACTCCATATTTTGGCGAATAAAGAAATCACCGCGTGGGCATTTTCAGTCATGATTTTTCATTTTTATCGTGTCTCCATAGCGTACTTAGAAATGTCAACCAGGAGGTAATCAGGGCAGCCAACTAGAAATCAGCTAATTTGACTGAACAAATGTCAAAAAAAATCCTACTTTTCAGTAGCCGAAAAAATCATGACAGTAACCCCACGACTCCATTAGACTTTTTTCCAGATTGTATTTAAATCCAATCGCGAAAAAATCTAATGGAGACTCAAAAAATCTTGCATCATGATTTAAATCTCCGTACTGTCATGATTTTTTCGGCTGCTGAAAAGTAGGATTTTTTTTTGACATTTGTTCAGTCAAATTGGCTGATTTCTAGTTGGCTGCCCTGATTACCTCCTGGTTGACATTTCTAAGTACGCTATGAAGACACAATAAAAATGAAAAATCATGACTGAAAATGCCCACGCGCTGATTTTTTTATTAGCCAAAATATGGAGTGGGGGAAAAATCATGATTCTAAAAAGTCTAATGGAGTCGTGGGGTAAGGAGATTTAAATCATGATGCAAGATTTTTTGAGTCTACATTAGACTTTTTCGTAATTGGATTTAAATCCAATCTGGAAAAGTGTCTAATGGAGGTGTGGGGTAAGAAAAAAATATTTGCTGAACAAATATATGTATAAATGGACTTATGTAAATGTAAATGTATATATACGAGTAGTACTTATGTAAAATAAAACATAACAAAAGCTAAAACTGCCAATCTGGCAATTATTGAAACCCCGTATGGTGATTTAAGTGAACGGCGAACAGTTTTATCAAAATTCCACTTTGAAGTCAAACTGTCCAAGAAGATGTTTTAAAATTTATTCCAATTGGATTTTGAGGTATGGGAGTTTTATGTAGAATCATATTCTAAATAACTTTTGTTCTTGTACTTTTTAGATAAGAGGCACCGTTTTTGAGATATTCGCAAAAAACGTTTTCATTTGTTATGGGGGGTACCCCCGCTAATGGTCCGTTGTTGCCCATTAACGAACTTAGCCTCGCATTTTACGAAAAACGAATCTGCGTAAAATTTCAAGTCTGTAGCTCCGCGCCACAGACGGACAGACGGACGGACATGCACAAATTAATTTATTTTATCATTCTAAACACATTGGCGCAATTCATTTTTGTGTGTAATGACGGGATCTTGGCGTTACAAACGATAAGGCAAAGTTAATATACCCTTTGGTTTCACCATACGGGTATAAAAAATAAATTGTAAAATTGCATATAAACTTTATGAGCAGTTTTAGTATTTTGTATTTTATTAGTTACATATTTTTTTTTGTAAATTTCAAATCATTTGGCGGGCCGCATTTTCAAACGTCTCGGGCCGCATGCGGCCCGCGGGCCGCGGGTTGGCCACCGCTGAGTTAAAACTATGATATTCATGCGGATATTTATAAGATCAACAAATATTTAGAATAAATAAATGAAAAATGAGAAAATTGAAATTTTGCTATAACTGAATTTGCACCAGCAACTTACAAATAAAATATCGCCATAAAAAAGAACCTAAATCACTTACCGGCTCTGTCCGTCACTTGCTTGAAAGATGTGGTGCACCAGATCCCTGTTGTAGAAGTGATAGAACTCAACCCTTTACTTAAAAGCAAATAAAACAAAATTTTTTTTTGCGCGAGCACTAAACTGGTGAAAATTTTACAAGCGTTTCATAACATGCAACATGTAACTAGTTTGATTTAACTTAATTTTAAACTACTAATTTCAACAGATGCGATGATCCTTGGATTGAAGCGAGATCGTTTCACCTTTCTCCTCTCCTCTCCACCTTAAAGGTGGTTTTCTTATTTTTTTTTTGATCCACAAGACGGAATCGAATAACCCTTTCTTTTATTTCAAATGAAAATAAGGTGAAAGAAAAAAATACGTGGCCTCTTCCAGCCGCCTCTCGCTTATATGAAGAGACCTGAGCATAAATATTAATTATGTATTTATCTTCCCATGATTCTAAATTGCTCTTTCCTTACCACGTTTTGACCAATCAATTCCCCGAAAAAATCCGCTAAAAAATTTTTTTTTCTCGTTGCCTGATCTGGTTGACTTGGCACAACAAAAAAATCTTCAGGAAAACTTTTCACTATCAAATGAAACACGTGAATTTAATAAATTTACACTCAAATAAGTTGAGATCTCACCTGAAGTTAATATGCCACCGAGTTTTCACTATGTGTTCGCTTTGCTTTTCTTGACTATTGCTTCAAGGGAAAAGCCTTTTATTTCAAAAATTTAAATGGAACACTAGCACTTTTTTCAAAAAAAAACTTTTTAAGAAAAAAGGAAATAACTTTAAAGCCAAGTCGAACAGGCAACTACTGAACGGTTACTCCTCAAAAATTTTTTTTAAAGCGGTTTGGATTTTAAAATTTAAAACGGGAGGGTAATAAAAATTCTTTTTTTTTTGTTTAAATCGAACGACCTTTAGAACAAAGAGTATTATTTGAAGAATGTTTCACATTGAATTTCTTTTGTTTTAGTGGATTTCATTTGGTTATTCTTTAGCGAACAATTTTTTTTGATTCCGTGGTAATTTTATAGGTGAGCACGGGGGTTTTTTTTTTTTTTTTATTCTGCTTTCTATTTGCTTAGGGCCTTACCAATGACCCGTGACTAACTTAGTAACAGCTTTTGGTGTGTGCGAAACGGGCTATTTGCTTGCTAATTCTAGTAAGTTTTCACACATTTATGACAGCGAATTTAAAACTTTTCAATAAAAACTAGGATTTGAACCGAAATTAGCAATCAAATAGCCCGTTTGGCACACACCAAAAGCTGTTACTAAGTTAGTCACGGGTCATTGGTAAGGCCCTTAATAGAAATGCTAGATGTTTATGGAAAAGAGTTATGATCTTAATCTTAGGCCGAAGCAATCATAACACCTTAAGGGTTAGAAAGTATGTAAACGATTAGCCTTAAGGGTTAGAAAGTATGTAATTTATTTTAGTTGCAAATTTAACGCCACTCCAAAAAAGCCGAATTTTAAATACGCTATTAATGGACATAGTTTGAAATTATTTTTTTCTTTTTAGTGCTTTTTTCTCTTTTCAGTTTTTTTTTAAAGTCGGTTTTATTTTTTTTAGAATTTTTTTTTTATTTCGAACGTTTTTAGTTTCAATTTTTAATATAGGTAAAATTACAAAGGGTTTGAGGGGATAAGTCCGCACATGAGAAATATATAAAAGAATCTTCCAGATATTGTACTGAACACAATACAAAGAATTTTACTCGATATCCCAAGCAGGGAGGGGTTTGAAGGGGTAGGTTAACACGGGAGAAATATATAAAAGAACCTTCCTTGTGTTGTACTGAACACAACGTAAAAACATAACAAAAGCTATAATTGCCAATCTGGCAATTATTGAAAACCTGTATGGTGATATTGGTATCTTAATTTGAGCATTTGTACCAAAATTACACTTTGAAGTCGAACTTTCAAATCAGATTTTTTAAAATTTATTCCAATCGGATTTTGATGTATGGGAGTTTTATGTAGAATGATATTCTAAATAACTTTTGTTCTTAGACTTTTTTGATAAGATGCACCGTTTTTGAGAAATTCGGAATAAACGTTTCCGTTTGTATGGGGGGGTACCCCCCCTAATGGTCCATTTTTCCCCATGAATGAACCAGGGCCCAACCAGGAACTTTCTCTACAACTTTCTCTTTGGGATGACCAAAATCGGTCCACCCAGTAAAAAGTTAGGCGTGAACATACATTAAAAAAAATATTCAGGTGGAATTGAGAACCTTTTCCTTTTTGGAAGTCGGTTAAAAAGCGGAGTGCAATCTTAATATACCTACCCCAAATAAAACCTAGGGAATTCAGTTAAATTTCCAAATCGCAGTTGCTTTATTTGTCTGGAGGAACTGGAATTAAAGGAGTGGTAAAAGAGATCTTTATTTATGTTTCAAATACGTTTTATAGTCCGACAATAGCACCATATCTTTATTCAACTTTCCTATTGACAAGTTGTTAATTTGTTCAAATAAACATAACAAAAGCTATAATTGCAAATCTGGCATTTATTGAAAACCCATTATGGTGATATTCTTATCAAAATTCGAAAAGTTGTACCAAAATTCCACTTTGAAGTCTAAATTTCCAAAAAGATTTTTTAAAATTTATTCCAATCGGATTTTGATGTATGGGAGTTTTATGTAGAATCATATCCTAAATAATTTTTTTGTTCTTGGACTTTTTTGATAAGATGCACCGTTTTTGAGATATTCGGAAAAAGCGTTTTCGTTTGTATGGGGGGTACCCCCCCTAATGGTCCATTTTTGCCCATGGACGAACCGGGGTCCAACCAGGAACTTTCTCTACAACTTTCTCTTTGGAATGACCAAAATCGGTTAACCCAGTAAAAAGTTAGGCGTGAACATACATTAAAAAAAAAATATTCAGGTGGAATTGAGAACCTTTTCCTTTTTGGAAGTCGGTTAAAAATTGGCAAAAAGGCGCTAAAAAATTATACTTTAGTACAACATGTTTTCTATGGTAAGCTATTAAAAATGCTTTAAGCTAGAACCTGAGTCGTACGTCGATGCGTCCGTCATGCGTGCGTCCGGTTGACAGTTCGATGCGGTGACAGTTGGGTGCGGCAACGAATCTGGAGTTAATTCATTGTTTTGCACTTCTTCTATTAGTTTATCGTCGAAACAATTACTTTCAATTTATTCCATACTTAAATTGCTTAAATCGTAAACAAACTTTTTTGCGAAATGACATTTCCGTGCGTTGCCGCATGTAAAAGTAGAAATTCGACCTGCTCTATGCGGTTGCCGCATCGGAAAACGTATTATTACGGGAGTACTCATAGCAACGTATTATTACGGGAGTACTCACGCATGACGGACGCATCGACGTACGATTCAGGTTCTACCTTTAATGGGTGATGTTAATAAAGAACTACCAAAAGCTAGAGCTGGAAATTTTCGGTTAATACTGTGTTTTCACTCTAATAAAATTAGCTTTTGCTAGCTGCTTTCGAGATGTGTATGAAAAAATACGTTCTGCAGTTTAGGGGATAGCCGAATTTCAATTTTGGTTATACAACATTTTTCTTAATGTGTATTTTCGAGAAAATTTAAAAAAAAAACATTTTTTCAAATTCGTAAAAAATATATTTTCCTTCAAATTTATCGAAAACCGTAATAGATATCAAAAGGCCGTTGAAACATAAAATGTTGAACTTTTGATTGTCTTTCATTCTGGTTTTTTTTTCTGAAAAATGCACAATTTTCGAAAAAATATCAAAACCGTATTTCACAAAAAAATTGTATGAGATATACCTGTTATAATAAACCTGTTATAGGCCTTAAGTTATAGGCATAAGTTGTACATAAGCACTTAATAAAAATTGTATGAGATATACCTGTTATAATAAACAGGATTTCTCCTAAAGTGGATATAACGTTGTAGTCAAACCTTATCCACAAAAAAAAAACGAAAGTTTAACGAAGGTTTGAAATTGGCAGATGTCTATTGTGGGTAATACCATTGACTTTCTTATTCTGGAAATGACATATGCAGTTACATATGCGCTCCTATGTCGATCGGCCTTAAGTTATAGGCATAAGTTGTACATAAGCACTTAATAAAAATTGTATGAGATATACCTGTTATAATAAACAGGATTTCTCCTATAGTGGATATAACGTTGTAGTCAAACCTTATCCACAAAAAATGTCAGCCTCCTAGCTTAACGCGTTCAAAAATTTACAGAAGTTACAGACGGACAGACAGACAGACGCACAGACAGACGGACAGACAGACAGACGGACAGACAGACGGACAAACAGACGGATTAAAATTAATTACATATATAAAGATTTTAAAATTATATTCTTTCTCAGAGGCTTGGGGTTCCAGTTTTGACAACAATTTAGAGAATTTCGAGCGTTCGCTTAAAAAGCAGATTGCAGATTCTCATAATCGGTTAAATCAAATTAAAAATCGTAAAATAAACGGAAAAGGTAATTGAAGTTATCAATTTAATCATTTTATAATTTCATATTCTCTTTCAGGGGCTGTTTAAGACTGTGCTAAATGAGACTAAAGCGAGAACTCCAATTGGGCAGAGGCAGCAGCAGAGGCAGAAGCAGAAGCAGAACTTTAGAACACATAGCGTCTTATGTGATGAGCTCCAATAAAGCAGCAGCAGAGGCAGTGGCAGAAGCAGAAACACATTTTAGCTCTAATCTCTAAATTTCAGCTTTCAATTTAACCTCACAAATCGTTGTTGATATTTTTTGCATATATGGACAGAAGTAAATATTTGTAATACTTGAAATGGAGGAGAAATTAATTGAATACTTAAAAAACAACGAAATATTACACGACAAATCATTCCACGGATATAAATACGTACAACATTTTGACAGGTTTCTGCTATTTTCGTCAGAATTCAAATTTCATTGTGGGACAAAAAGCAGATTCCGCTTCTGTCACTGCTACTGCTTCTGCTTCTGCTGCTGCCTCTGCTCAATTGGAATTCTCCCTTAAGTTTTGATGTTGTTAATTTATATGATTTTCTTTTAATTTTATTTAATTGATAAATTTTTTTATATTTATATTGATATTTTTGTTGGAAAAAAAAAATATTATAAAAAAATAGATAACTATATTTTATTTAAATTTTCCTCGAAATATTTTACAGCTAGCGCCATCTACTGTGATACCGGATTTTCACCTATTGGAAAACTTAGGAAGTTCGGTCATCTGACGGAATTTTTTGTCAAAATTGCACACGAAAATTTACTGCGGACTAAGAGGATGTGTAGATGCGAATGTTAAGCAGTACTTCGCAGTAGGGTTTTCATGGACCGGGAACGTAGCTAATACGTTTTCCGATGCGGCAACCGCATAGAGTAGGTCAAGTTTCTACTTTTACATGCGGCAACGCACGGAAATGTCAATTCGCAAAAAAGTTTGTTTACGATTTAAGCAATTTAAGTATGGAATAAATTGAAAGTAATTGTTTCGACGATAAACTAATAAAAGAAGTGCAAAACAATGAATTAACTCCAGATTCGTTGCCTCACCCAACTGTCACCGCATCGAACTGTCAACCGGACGCACGCATGACGGACGGATCGATGTACGATTCAGGTTCTAGCTTAAATCACTTGCGGCGATAGGGTCCCTATTTGGGAACACTTTTCAGAGTTCTTGTAGAAGGAGTTAAAGAACGGAGAAATAGTTGATTGGTACGCTCAGTATTTTTTACCTATAAAAAACTCGCCGTATATAGAAAACCACCTCTTTCGTGTTGTGTCATTGAATGTGTTGGCGGCTGTAGTATTATCTTGTTTGAATTTCTTGAGTTTTTCTTACAAATTTTGATTTCGAGTAAGTTTGAAAATTAGCTATCAATGTCTCACTTGTTTTGATGCAACTATGTTTTGTTTTGAGATATCTTTGCTAAGAATTTTTAAGAAATTATGAACTAACCTAGCACTTACTAATTATTTTACACAATATTTTGCAAAAAATGTTTCTTTTTTTTAAATTGTAGATACAACATAATTATAGTAGACCTGGTATCCAGTCAACAGAATTGGGGCTCATGGGCCTCGCCTTTTGTCAGGCTTTTTATATATAAAAGTTTATGGTACATTTGAAGAGACGAACATGTGATGAATTTATATATAAAACTAAAAGTAAAAAAATGATCATTTTCCAGGATTCAAAAACAAATAAAAAATAGTTTGCGTTTACGAAAATTTTAATCATGTCGGGATTTTCAAGTCAAAATCAAGAAAATTACAAGAGCAGCAACGGCTACGTTGACTTTAATCAATTTATTCTGCAACATAATTTTAATGAGGCAACAGGATTTTCAGATTATTACAGGCAATTTTTGCTTTATCAACAAGTACCTCAGTTGGATTTTAATATGCTAAATCCACAATTTGTTAATAATGAGTATTCTGACCAAACATTTGATTTTTTAACTAATGAATTAGCAGCAAATTCCAACTTAATTCCCATAGCAGCTGAGTTTGTTCCAAGGTTTTCTGCCTTATCCATAGATGAAAATATACACCAGGCAAATGAATCTACATCCAAGATTTTGCCGTCAAATTCTTTCGAAACTGAAATCGGCAACAACAGCCAAAATGAAACTGGAGCGATTAAAAAGCATCCTCCGAGAAATTTTAATCAACGTTTCAACTGCGATAATCGAGCTGACTATCAAGATAGCTATTATCGTGGCAACGGATATTATACCAAAAATAAGCCGCGCTTTGAAAGTGGACGTAGCTCCAAGCGACGAGACAACTGGCGGCGAGGGTACAAAGATTTTGAGTGTTATAGTGATTCTTCCAACGACACTTCACTATTGTCAAAAAATAACAAGACAGATCATTCTCAGCATTCCCAAAATAAATTAAATAGTCCTCAGAAAATATCTGAAGATCGAAGTGAACATATTTCGCAGCGGGATAAATTAATCGACGAGATTGACGGACGCAAACTGGAGTGCTTGGTATGTGTCGAGGCGATTAAGAGCCATCAGCCGATATGGTCTTGCAGCAATTGCTATCATATTTTACATTTGAATTGCACTATAAAATGGGCTTTAAGCTCCAAATCTGAGGACGGATGGCGCTGCCCGGCATGTCAAAATACCAGCAAAGAAATTCCACGAGACTACTATTGCTTCTGCAGTAAAACAAAAAATCCCGTATACAACCGGAATGATGTGGCTCATAGCTGTGGCGAAGTTTGTGGACGAAAGGAAGTCTGCTGTCACGCTTGCACTTTACTCTGTCATCCAGGCCCGTGTCCGTTTTGTCAAGTGACAGTTACTCGCTACTGTAATTGTGGGAAAACTACAAAAATAATGCAGTGTTATCTGAAAGACGATATTACTTGTGACAAAAAATGCGAGAAATTTTTGAGTTGTCAACTACATACTTGTCATGAGATTTGTCACAACAGCAAATGTGCCGATTGCGAGGTTAAGATATATCAAAAATGCTATTGCGGAAAAATAGAGCGTCAAGTTTCATGCACTCGTGAGTCGAATGACAAAAAACTTTTCTCATGTGGAAAAATTTGCAGCAAACCGCTGTCATGTAAAAATCATTTTTGTAAAGATGCTTGCCATTCCGGAGATTGTCGTCCTTGTAAGCTAACGCCTGATGTAGTTACGTTCTGCCCGTGCGGTAAAACTTCTATTAATCCCGAGCAAAGAAATTCTTGTCAAGATCCTATTCCCGTCTGCAACAGTAGTTGTGGTCGAGTTCTTAAATGTGGACCGCCTGGTAATTAAATTTTAATTTTATTATCCTCTTGTTAATTGTTAATTAAACTCTAGGTAATCCTCACCATTGTGTCAGCAAATGTCATCTTGGTAATTGCCCACCGTGTAACAAACAAACAGCAGTCCGCTGTCGATGTGGCCACATGGATCAGATGATTAAATGCCGTCAACTGTGCACTCGGGCCGATGATGCACGCTGCAAAAAACGTTGTACGAAGAAGAGACATTGTGGTAAACATAAATGCAATCAAGAGTGCTGCATAGACATCGATCATTTGTGCCCAATGCCATGTAATTACACCTTGTCGTGTGGAAAACATAAGTGCGATCAAACATGCCACAGAGGCAATTGTGCTCCATGCTACCGTAGTTCTTTTGATGAGCTTTTTTGCGAATGTGGAGCTAACGTCATATATCCACCAGTGGCGTGTGGAACGAAGCGGCCGATTTGTGATAAATCATGCACACGTCAACATCGATGTAATCACCCTGTTCAGCACAATTGTCATTCTGCATCGACTTGCCCACCTTGTATGATTTTCACAACGAAATTCTGTCACGGCGGACATGAGCAGCGCAAGACTATTCCGTGCAGCCAAGACAGTTTTAGTTGTGGGCTTGCCTGTAACAAAGATCTTAATTGCAAAAGGCATAAATGTATTAAACCATGTCATACTGGTCCTTGTGAATCTGAAAGTGAAATCTGTAAACAAACTTGTAAAATATCTAGAGTGATTTGTAATCATAAATGTAATGCTTTATGCCATGATGGCGATTGTCCAGATATGCCTTGCAAGGAAAATGTACGTATTATATGAACTACTTTCTTGTTAAATTTATTTTAAAAATTTTAGGTTGAAGTAACATGCCAATGTGGACATCGCAAGCAAATGCGCACTTGCCACGATTACTCAAGCGAGTATCGTCGAATTGCTACAGCTAAACTTGCATCGTCAATGCAAGAAATGCAACGTGGGAATTTAATTGAACTGAGTGATATTTTGGGACCTATTAAAATGTCCAATAACAAGACGTGAGTTTAATCCTCTTAAAAAAACCCACACGTAGACAAATCATAGTCTCGGCTGACAGGTTGGATGCTTTTCCTGAAATCGAATTACGTATTTTTCATTCGGCCGGCTTTAAATTCCGGTTTATGATATTGTGAATATTTCATATTTTGCATAATTTATATTATAAAATGAATTTTAAAAATGAATGGATTCAACTTAAAAAACGTCCAACCTGGCCGTTATGATTATCAATTAACAATTGATAGTTAATAACTATCAACTAAGTTGATACATCGGTACAGTAAAACACGCTTAAATGCACATCGAATTTCACAGAATTTTATGTGCATTTATCCGTGTTTTGCATTTATCCGTAGCACGGATAAATACACATTAATGTGGAATTATGCGAATCAAAGATAAACATGCAACTTTAATATTCCTGTAATAAACATTTAAATTCAACAAGGCTACACAAAAACAAAGCATCTAATTAAGAATTCATTTTATCAAATAAAAATAACAAAAATCACATTTCGTTTTATAAAACAATAAAGTGAAGTAAAGTAGATTAGGGGTGTGCAAAAGGTTTTTTGTGTAATAATATTTTATTTTTGCACATGTGCATTTGAGCGTGTGAAATTTCATGTGATTTATACTTTTGCGGATGTGAAAATGGTTGCATTTAAGTATTGCAATTAAGCTTGTTTCATTTATCCGTGTATATATATATATGAAAAATGCTTGAAAATCCTCTAGGCACAAATTTCGCGTGCAATTACACGAGTTTTGCATTTAAGCGTGTTGCATTAAAGTGTGTTTTACTGAATTACGAATGTTAATCGGTGTCAACTTTATTGATAGCTGTTAACTGTTTCCAGCAACCACAAATTTATGGAACAAGGAAAATAGTATATAGGGGCAAAATTTTACTTTAGGGGCGCGGTTGACTAGGATCTTCATATTTTTTTCCTAGCTTCATGGGGTCAAATGGATTTAAAAAATAAAAAAAAATTTAGTCGCTCGGCCATAGGTGGGAGCCGGGAGCCCCCCAAAGTTTTTTTTCGCAAAAACTACAAACGGCTATAATTTGTTTGTTTTTTGACAGATTTTAAAACTGTAAACGCCAAAAGGTGTCCCTCAAAGAGCTCTTTCCAAAAAGTTTTTGTTATATATTGGGGGGTCCCGGTGTTCCGACCATAATGTGGCCCTTGAGATGTTTTCTCCCCAGTTTTTGCTATAACTCTAAATTCCTGCAATTTGCCGATTAGGTTTTCGCCCTGCCCCAATCGTGAATGTCGCATAGATTAATTGGCTCCATGTTGCTGTTGATTGTTTGAGGCTCACAATTGAAATAACAAAAACTGCTTAACTGCTGTAATTCCAGCAATTAAACTTCTGTTATTTCATTATATTCCAAGGTTTTTAGGTGGTTGGATGAGGAGGATGAGGGGGGGGGGGGGGGGGGGGGCTGGCGGTCGGAGATGTTAATTATGGATGATTATTACGAACATTACATGCTAATGGAGCATCATTTTTACTTTCTTCTACGGAGTATAATAAAGTATTGTATTCATGAAAAATTTCGACCTCTTAATTTTGCCTAAAAAACATTTCCCGATCACTCCTGAGTCGATTGGAGTCATATTTAAAAAATGTCTTTCTGTCTGTCAGTCTGTCAGTCTGTCAGTCTGTCTGTCAGTCTGTCTGTCAGTCTGTGTACAAGATTTCTCAAAAACTCATAGAGCTAGCGCCATGAAATTTTATAGGCATGTTGGGTCCTGAAATGGGACGATCCTATCAACTTTTGGTGGAAATCCGTTAACCGGAAATATCCAAAATGGCGGTTTTTCAAAAATCGCAATTTCGTTTTTCTCGATTTACTCCCAAACTACGCGTTTTTTAGTGGCCTTAAGTATGACAAAACTTGGAGAAAATAAAATTTCCCACACTTTTGTCTTTAGCTATAACTCGATATCTCCACCTGTTATCGAGATAAACCGTTATTTCCAAAAAAACAGTTTTTTGCGATTATCTCGAAAACTAACGGGTTTTTGCTGACTGAATGTATGAAGTGAATTAATGAGAATGTCATTCTGCACAATTTTGTCTTTTACCGTTATCCGTTATCTTTTACCGTTATTGAGATATTTTCATTAATATGTAAAAAATCATATTTTTGCGAATAATTTGCAAACTAACGGTTTTTCGACAAATCAGTTGAAAGAATAATTAAAGATATTAACATTTTCTACATTTTTGCCATTTACCGTAAATTGATATCTTTTACCGTTCTCAAGTTATCTCAAATTTTGTACATTTTTGATATTTTTGAATACACCAAGAATTTATTGGGAGGTCGTCTTAGGTTGACAACGCGACAGGGCTCTAGCGTAAATTGCGCAGGGTCGTAGATTTTGTAGAAGAAAGTTTTGTGTTGACCACAACTGATATTTTTTATCTGTATTTATTTACATATTGGACGAGGAATTTATTATAATTCTTATTTATTTACTCCTACATGAATAGTAGGAGAAAAAAGTTCCTGTTTGGGCCCGCTGCGAAATTGTACATTGTTTGAGATATCGAGTGGACATTTTTGGTGGGGTGTTCAGTACAACACCAGGAAGAACATTTTACGTATTTTATCCTGTGCTTCTATCCCCTCAAACCCCTCCCTTGCTAGATTGTACGTCGTTAGAGATATTGAGTTGTATTTTTATACCCGTCTGGTGAAATCAAAGGGTATATTAACTTTGACTTACCATTTGTAACGCCAAGATCCCGTCATCACACATAAAAATGAACTACACCAGTGTGTTTAGAATGATAAAAATAATTAATTTCTGCATGTCCGTCCGTCCGTCTGTCTGTCTATTCTTTGGTCTGTGGCGCGGATTGCAGGCGCACGGATTGATCTAGAGACTTGAAATTTTGCGCATATCCGTTTTTCGTAAGATGCGAGACCAAGTTCGTTCATGAGCAAAAATGGACCATTAGGGGGGGTACCCCCATACGAACGAAAACGTTTTTTTCGAAAATATCTTATCAAAAAAGTACAAGAACAAAAGTTATTTAGGATATTATTCTACATAAAACTCCCTTACATCAAAATCCGATTGGAATAAATTTTAAAAAATCTTATTGGAATGTTTGACTTCAAAGTGGAATTTTGGTATTGCCAGATTGGCAATTATAGCTTTTGTTATGTTTTGTTTTGTGTTCAGTACAATACCTGAAAGATTCTTTTATATATTTCCCCTATGCGGACTTATCCCCTCAAACCACCTCCCCTCCTAAATTCTACATCGTTTGAGATATAGAGTTGAATTTTTTGTGTTACGACACCGCGGAGGATATTTTACATATTTATCGTCTGTGGCGCTTTCCCTCATACCCAGTCCCCTGCTGGATTCTGCATGGTTAATGATATGATAGTTAATATTAAAAACTATTAATTCACATTTTGTTTGATACATTCGTTTGGCGTTTTTTGTAGTTTTACCCATATTAAAAATTGAAACTAAAAAACGTTCGAAATAAAAAAAAATTAAAAAAAAGTAAAACCGACTTTAAAAAAATAACTAAGGAAAAAAAAAACACTAAAAAGAAAAAAAAATTAAAACTATGTCCATTAATAGCGTATTTAAAATTCGGTTTTTTGGGAGTGGCGTTAAATTTGCAACTAAAAAAAATTACATACCTTCTAACCCTTAAGGCTAATCGTTCTGTTGCTGCCACTAAGAACTAAGATCGACTCCAAATATTGTTGCCAAACAGATTAACTATAGACGCGGCTCTTAGAAGCACCAAAGCTAAGTTCTTTGATGCCCCAAATTGGATTCCTTATTTTTAACCAATCGCTATAAAAAAAAGCCCACTGTCTCATATGTTACTATTTTTTACCCCCGACGGAACGGAGATGGTATATGCGTTTGGCTCGAAGTTTGTGCTTGCTTAACTCATAATTTTTGAACCACTCAACCGATTTCGGTCCCGTTTTTGGCATTCGGCTGGATATGGATGCCGCAAGGTTCTTGCGTTTAAAAATCCCCCCTTCCCCCCTCAATTTAAACCCACTCTCCTTGTGTCACGATGACTCTACGTTATAAAATTAAGTTCAAAAGAAAAACGGTTTTAGTTGGTTTAAAAATTCATTTATTCGCACGACACGTCCAACCTTTCGTCCGCCATCTTATATCCAAACTCAACTACTCGTTGGCCTTGCCAGACTCTCTTTTTCTTTTCAATCAGAAACCGTCCCGTCAGACGCGTGACAGTTCGGCCACTCCTGACTGTTCGTCGCCTCGACGAACAAGACCTCGTCCTCGTTGTCCTCGTCCTCTTCAGCGTCATTCAGCTCGGGGGAAAGACTGCACCATGGTCGCATTTTGCCTGCCTCGTAAATGGAAGTAAATCGACGTCCGCTAGATCGGAATTCCGGATTCGTCACAACATAGCGGTCATGTCCCAAAACTCGGGTGACCTCGTAGGGACCTCGGTATTTAGGTTCCAGTTTTCGGGAGTCTCCAGTAGCTGGTGCAACGTGTTCCAGTACGACTAAGTCTCCTGGTTCGTATGTTCGGGGAATTCGGTGATGTCGATCAAAACGTTCCTTCCACTTTACTCGACAAGCTTCGATATTCTCGTTCGCCATCGTTCTGCGTTGATCTATCGTGGGCAGCACATAGTCGTCGGATTGTACCGCCTGAACTAAATGATTTTCGGTGACGTCACGTAGTTGAAAATCGAAGACGAGTTGATTTGGGCTAAATCCAGTTGAATTTCGTTGGGTGTTGAGTGTCCACTGCAACCTCGGTAGATTAACATCCCAATCACCATCGTCCTGAACAGAAGTTCGCAAGAAAGTTAAGATCGTTTGGTTAACTCGTTCTACGATCCCGTTAGCGCGCGGAGTTCTCGTCGCCACCTTCGTGTGTTGTATCTCGAATTTCTGACAAAAATTTTCGAACGGACGAGAGGTAAAAGCCGTACCTCGATCAGTGATCACGCGCTTGGGAAGTCCGAAGAATGAGGTTAGCTCCACTAAAGCTGTTAGGACGGGTTGTGTTTTCGTGGATCGCACAGCTCGCAGTATGGTATCGAGTGTAGGAGTCGGTGATCGCCAATACATGCACAAACCCTCGCTTGCTTCGTCGAAAAGGTCCCAGATGGTCCAGGTGTAATGTTCTGAAGGGAATCGGAACGATTTCTTCGGCGTAGAGTCGACCCTCCGTCTGTCCTGACGTCCGCTTATTGAAACAGCAATCGACGCATGCGTTGAGGTAATACTTCACGTAATTACGCATTCTGGGAAACCAAAAATGTCGTTGGATGCGCTCCAGAGTGTTTTCAATGCCGACGTGTCCTACATCATCATGACAGAGTTTAAGTATTCGCCATCGGATCGCTGACGGAATTACCAATGTTGTCCTTTCTCCCAGACGACGATACAATCGACCCTCTTTGATTTCATATTCGCGTTTTAGTTGTCTCGTCTGATCGTGTTTGATTAGTCCCATTAGTACGGATCGTATCTCCAATAACTTGGGGTCCTGGTGTTGGAGACTCGCAATCCAATCCTGCTCGTGGATGTTTACTCGTAGAACCAGACTGGAGACGTCAGAAGGTTCTCGGGCTTCTTCGTAGGGCGCTCGACTCAGTGCATCAGCATGACGTAGTCGCTCGGCAGATCGATGAACCAAAACAAAATCGTATTCGGCCAACTTTAGCCACCATCGTGCGATTCGAGGGATCAGCGGTCGTTTAGTTTTCGTTGTTGTGATTGACGAACAATCCGTGACAATCGTAAAACGTTTTCCTAATAAATAGACGCGAAAACGTTCAAGGGTTTCGACGATAGCCAAAACCTCCAGTTCGTGACTACTGTACCGCTGCTCCGCTTCCGTGCAGTGCCTGCTGTAGTAGAAGACAGGATGAAGAACGTTGTCCTGTCGCTGCATCAAAATGCCAGCCAGTTCAACAGCACTGGCGTCGGTGTGCACCTCGTGTTCTCTGCCAGGATCGTAGATGGCCAGGAGAGGTTCGTGGCACAGCTTTTCCTTGAGTCGTTGGAAGGCTGTTTCTTCCTCTTCAGTCCATTTGAAAATAGAACCATTTTTCGTTTTTAATAAATTCGTGAGAGGTTTTGAAATTAGTCCATAATCGGGGACGAATTTCCTGAAGAAACCCGTGAGCCCCAAAAACCGTCGGACTCCATGAATATCCGTTGGCGCAGTGTAGTTCCGGATCGCATCTGTCTTGGCCGTGCCTGGCCTGACCGTGGACGCCGTGATGTGATGACCCAGAAATGCTATATCTTCTGCCAAAAACGTGCACTTGCTTCGTTTTAGTGTGAGTCCCGTCTCGCGTAGCACTGATAGGAAACGTGAAAGTCGCTCCAGTCCTTGCTCTGGTGTCACACTAGGGATGATAAAATCATCCAAATACGAAATCACTTCGCCTTGCGGCATTTTCTGTACCAGTTCGTTGGCGATCCTCTGAAATTCGCTTGGTCCATTTACCAATCCAAATGGGAGAACGTTGTACTCGAAATGTCCGTCGTCCGTTACAAAAGCCGTATATTTGCGCGAAGATTCTTCCACGGATAGCTGATGGTAACCGCACATCATATCGAGCGTTGTGAAGTACCGGTAACCAGACAACTTAGCGATTTGTTCCTCCACGATTGGCATTTGAAAGGGTTTTTTGACCGTAACTGAGTTCAATTCGCGGTAATCCACGCAAAATCTATCTTCACCGCTTGATTTTTTTACCAGTACAATGGGAGATGCATACGCGGACGAACTTTTCCGAATGATCCCGGCATCGAGCATATCCCGGATCATCTTACGAACAGTTTCTCGCTTTGCGAACGGAATACGATATGGTTTCTTTTCGACTGGTTTATCTGTGGTCACCGCGATTTTCACCTCACCGATGCGACACTTTCCCAGACTCTTTAAGTCCCTCGTGAAACAGTCACTGTATGTTCGAAGAAGTTCCTCTAACTTCACTTCTGAGTCTCCCGCGGCCAACTGAGGAGATGTTCGTGTCTCGAACCGACAATCTCCGGATTCGTTGACAACGCGATGCTGCTGGCGACACAAGACATCCGCCCCCAACAACAAATCACCAGGCACACATTCGTCATTCACGATGAGCAGCCTAGCAACGATAGTCATTCCGTCCATCGTAATCGATTTTTCCACGAATGAATCGGATTTAAACAATCCTCCAGCAAATCCACAAAGCGTAAGTGGTTCGCACGTTTGGATTTCGCCCAATTCGTCAGCTAACCGTTTTGAAATCAACGATCGACTACTCCCAGAATCGATACGGGCGCGATATTGTTTTTCGGAGATTTCCACGTCCTTGAAAATTTGACTCGTGTCCGTTTTTCCACTGGGTCTTTTGTCCTGAATGCACAAAACCGGACGATCGTCTGTCTTCGGACAATCTCTCGCAACATGACCAGTCTTTTTACACTTCTCGCACCGATCACGACGTTGTGGTTTAGGGCAGTTCCTTGACAAATGTCCGCGCTCAGAACAATTGTAACACTTTATGCCAGATGAAGTCGTCTCTGTGCCTTCATTTTTCTCTTTCGTGGTACTAGGCGTTTTAGATGGTAACCGACTCGTCTTTTCGTCCATCTTACTCGAATGTCGAAGGAAACGCACAATGGTTGAATGCAACTCCGGCAGGGTTTGCAAGTCCATCCCCGCGATCGCGTTTTGGAGCGTTGAATGACGCAGACCGTTTCGAATATATTTCACAACGGCTGCATCGGAAATATTACCCTTATTCGCTAATGCCACCATTCTATAGTAATATTCCTCCACCGACTCAGTGTTGCTTCGCGTCGTTTTCATTAGTTCCATATGAAAATCGGCCTCGTTATCAAAACAGGGGAAGGTTTTTCGCAAATCACTCGAAAATTCAGACCATTTCCGATAAATCACCCTCGAATTGTCACACCAGCGCTTGGCAACACCTCTCAATCGAGTTTGTACAGCCAGTATTAACGCCTCGTCATCCCACCGATATGCACTTTTCAATTGATTCGGTTTACAAACGCGTCGATGGTCATTGAATTTCGTTCCAGCGGGTCAAACCACGGCAACATTTCGGCCATATCTCGAATACCGTGAAACAGCGAAGTTTCTCCAACAAAATCAACATTATTGAACATGGCCCGCTTGACGTTTTTCGTGTCCGTTTCAGGAAAAAACGGATTCGCACCAACATCTAAAGTTGTCTCTTTCGCTCCACCACCGGCATTGTCGTAATTTGGCGGTTTTTCCACACACACACCTGCATGTTGTTCCTCTACTCGCAAAAACGGAGAATCGTTCAACTGAACCGACGGGTCGACCACACTGCGGGTTTCGGGAACACCCGGGGCCCCTATCGTTTGTCTTGAGACTTCCGTGTCTCGAATACGTATGTCCGAATTATTCTTGTCCGTATCGTGAGCCGGCGTGCTCCGCGGCATTTGAACAACCAAATCGGTAACCAATTTCGTAAGGAGGTCCACCTTTTCACGGAGATCGCGCAACGTCGATCCGTCACCGTTTTCCTCCCTTTCAATTTCCCCGTCTTCTCCGATTGCCTCAACCAGTCGCAACACCAACGCACTTCGCTCGCCAGCGATCGAAAGTCCACGTTTTTCCAATTCGCTTTTTAATTTTTCGTCACTCAACAATTCCACTTCGCGTCTCATCTTTTTTTTTTCTTGGATTATAAATCCCACTTCTGAATATTGTCACGATGACTCTACGTTATAAAATTAAGTTCAAAAGAAAAACGGTTTTAGTTGGTTTAAAAATTCATTTATTCGCACGACACGTCCAACCTTTCGTCCGCCATCTTATATCCAAACTCAACTACTCGTTGGCCTTGCCAGACTCTCTCTTTTTCTTTTCAATCAGAAACCGTCCTGTCAGACGCGTGACACTTGTATCTCCTGATCCACTGAACCGATTCCGATCCCGCTTTCGGCATTCGGTTGTAAATGATGAAAGGAATATTTTGGTGTACAAGAGTTCCTCCTTCCCTCACAATTTACACCCCCTCTCTTTGTATCTTCTGATCCACTGAACCGAGTTCGATCCCACTTTCGCCATTCTGTTGTAAATAATGAAAGGAATATTTTAGTGTACAAGAGCTCCCCCACCCCCCGCAATTTTCACACCCTCTTTGTATCTTCTGATCCTCTGAACCGATTTCGGTCCCGCTTCCGCCATTTCCTTGTAAATAATGAAAGGAATATTTTAGTGTGTAAGAATTCACCATCACCGTAACGTAACCTCTCCTCTTCCTGTGTATTTTGATTCACTGAACCGTTTTCGATCCCGCTTCGGCATTCGAGGGACATTACTAGAAATAAAATTGTTAATCTTTAAATAATTATTACAAAACAAAATGGTTACCAAAAAACTTTAAATTCAATCGGACATAAAAAGTTTGATCACTATTATCTTTAAAAAGAGTGAAAAAAAACAAAAATTTTAAAAAAACCCCCGAATAAAGAAAAACCCTAAAAAATTGAAAAACTCCTGAATAAAAAAAACCTTTAAAAATGATAAAATAATCAATACAGTAAATTTAAGATTTGTGTGCGTCGGGAAAGCCTTTTGATCGTTGAATTTGTGTGGATTTGGACTATAATCTAGAGAATAAACAATGGGACTTGTACAAATGGCCGCCGAGCTGAAACACGAGCGCGGAAAGCTTTAAACATGTTGCTCTTTGTCACATTATCAAAATAATGGAAATCGCTTAATATAAGTTATAAAAAAAACTCATGTCTAGTCGCTCTAGTCCGGATGTCCACTCTTTATATTATGGGCTCTATACACACATGCTGGTGTCATAACACCGACGTTGACGCCTCATCTGTTTGGGGCATAACTTTCGAGATATTTAAATTCAACCCTAAATAATAATAAAAATCCTTTAAAAAGGATAAAATAATATAATCATTGGAGTAAATTTAAAATTAGTTTGCATCAGGACAACCTTGCTCTACAAATTCAATGACCAATAAGCTTTCCCGACACACAAATTTTAAATTTACTGTAATGATTATTTTATCCTTTTTAAAGGATTTTTTTATTCAGGAGTTTTTCAATTGTTTAGGTGTTTTGGAGTTGGATGAAAAAACACACGATTAATTGTTCAATATGAAAAAATGTATTTTAGTTGTGCGGTTACAAGTTCAGCCTATTGACAAAGGTTTTTGAAACTGAACTCCTTCAATCACTTCACCAAAAACGAACCGTGTTCGATCACGTCTTTCAACCAAGAGAGAAAAAAAGTGGTCCTAAAAAAAGGAACTTTGATCAGAATGGAATTGAACAAGAAAAGTGGTGCCCGATGTCGGGTTTTTGGTGAAATGAATGACGGAGTTTACACGATGTGTTTGATTAGACTGATTTTACATATTTTTGGTTTAATTACAGCAATATTAACATGATTGACATTCAATGTGAACTGTTCCATCGAACATACTCCCCGCCTTGAGATAATTCTCAATGTACTGGCAGAAGTCGCAGTTTGGTTATTGGTCGTTTCAATTCTCCGCTTGTGGTTTTTACCGAGACTACGCGAACTAGATCGTCCTTGCCAGGATGTGACTTCACAACTCGATCGAGTGCCCATTTAGCTGGTTGCATGTTGTCTTCTACCAATAGAATAATGTCTCTCTACTTCAGAGACGATGATTTATCCTTCCACTTCTGATGAATTTGTCGGCTGTTTAAATCATCGCGGTGCCACTGCCTACAGAAACCACGAAGCTTTTTCTGGATGAGTTGCCATCGAGCTGAGTTAGATAACATTGGTGTGTCTTCAGCATCCGGAAGTGATGTTAAAGCGTCTCCCGTCAAAAAATGTCCCGGTGTGAGAACATTCAGATCGTCGACGTCTGTTGAAATCGGACACAATGGCCGGCTATTTAAGATGGACTCTATCTCGATCAGCAAGGTGCTTAGCTCGTCGTAAGTCAAGGTGCTATTGCCGACGACTCTGTTGAGATGTGACTTCACGCTCTTTACGCCCGCCTCCCACAGTCCTGAGAGTGGGATGAAGTGCCAAGACAAACTGTTCTGTAATGAAAAATTGTGAATTAAATCTTGATGGGTTTTAGAAGCAATAAATTTATAGAGTTCGGCTAATTTGTTTCTCGCCCCATGGAAATTTGTGCCGTTGTCACTGTAGAAGTCCGTTGGCACACCTCGGCGACCGATGAATCGGCGCAAAGCAGCAATGAATGCATCAGTTAACAACTCAGTGACAAGTTCGATGTGGAGCGCTTTTGTGGCGAAGCATATAAAAAACCCGATGTATGCTTTGAATGATTTTGCTCCGCGAGCCTTACGAGCTAGAATTTGGATGGGGCCTGCGTAATCTACGCCACATCTGCCGAAAGCTCGAGTTGCCGTTACACGATGAGCGGGTAGGTTTCCCATCAGCTGGTTGGCCTTCCCGTGTTGATATCGGGAGCAAATAACGCATTTGTGTGCTGCAGACTTAACTTGATCCTTAACTCCTAGTATCCAGTAGCGCTGTCTGATTATGTTAATCAATGCTGACACTCCAGGATGCAGGTAGCGTTTGAAAGCTGGAGACAATCATATCGACTATCTCGTTCTTCCGTGGCAGGATATTTGGGTGTTTTCGGTTGTAGGAGCAGCTTGCGAATGAGATTCTGCCGCCAACACGCAACAAACCTATGTCGTCGATGAACGGGTTAAGGGATCGTAGAGCACTTGATTTAGGTACTTCTAAGTTTTTACGCATGCTCTGCAACTCCACTTAGAATGACTGCTCTTGAAGCCATTTGACGACTGAAGACTCGGCTGACCGCACTTCTTGAACACTTATGACTCCATGAATTCTTTCCTGTTCCGTGTGTCTGATATTGTGACAAAATCGGATGCATGTGGCAAGAATTTTCAGGAATTTCCACAATTCAGTTGTTCGCGAGTATAGAGTAGAAAATATATTGTGATCTTCGGTGACTGGGAGTGTGACCAATTTACTACGCCCTTCTTCGAGCAATGCCGGGTTGAAATTGGATGATCTTCTATGACTAGTCTTCCACAGACTCTCATCCTGTGACAACCAAGGAGCCCCTTGCCACCATAATTTGAACGTAACCAGTTCACTAACGTCCAGACCGCGCGTGGCTCAATCTGTCGGGTTTTCTTCCGAAGCTACGTGACGCCATGCAGTGGCGGTCCTAGCCAAATTTTTAGGTGGTGCGAGATCTCAAAGTGGCGCCCCTCCAAATACAAAACTTTAGTGTTCCTTCTATGCAGTTGCTTATCTGTCATTTTGCTGCACAGAATTTACATTGAGACAAAATTGAATGTAATTTTTCACATCTATAAACAGTATCAGACGACCAAATATCTATGGTATATATGAGACGACAACTTTTACAGATGAGAAATAATACAATTAATATTTTGTTCGACAACTTTTATTTAAACTTTTTGCTGCAGACAGTAATCACTAATGAAAATTTAAAAAAAAACACTTTAAAAAACAAGTTTTATAACCTTATACACTTTCAAAATGCACTAAAAAGTAAAAAACAAGTTCAAAGTTTCACAAAAAATGTTTTTATAAATTGCGTGTTGTTGTGAAAGTATAAAGTGTGTGACGTTGCATTTGCTCTTGAATCTGTAATAGCGGTTTCATACTGTGCAACGCAGCACACTTTATACTTTCACAACAACACGCAATTTATAAAAACATTTTTTGTGAAACTTTGAACTTGTTTTTTACTTTTTAGTGCATTTTGAAAGTGTATAAGGTTATAAAACTTGTTTTTTAAAGTGTTTTTTTTATTTTATACTTTTTAGTCTTGAATTAGCCTACCAAAAACCTCCAGAAAAGATCTTTCGCGGGAAATTTGAGCAAAAGGAAACTCACGTTATCTTTGCAGGACATTCCGTTATCCTTACAGAATTTTAAATGTCAGAATCGGATTCAGCGACCCCAAAAACCCCCTAATGCAATTTTTCCCCGGAAAAAATGGGAAAAGGATATGTGCGTCATCCTTACAGGACCTTCCGTTTTGAATTTTGAAAATCTAACACCGAATTCGTGATCAGCGACCCCGAAAACCCCCTGATGCCAGTTTTTCCCGGGATAAATGGGAAAAAGGATATTTGCGTCATCCTTACAGGACCTTCCGTTTCTAATTTCGAAAATCTAACACCGAATTCGTGATCAGCGACCCCGAAAACCCCCTGATTCCATTTTTCCCCGGGAAAAATGGGAAAAAAGATATTTGCGTTATCTTTACAGGACCTTCCGTTTTGAATTTTCAAAATCTAACACCAAATTCGTGATCAGCGACCCCGAAAATCCCCTGATTCCATTTTTTCCCGGGAAAAATGGGAAAAAGGATATTTGCGTTATCCTTACAGGACCTTCCGTTTTGAATTTTGAAAATCTAACACCGAATTCGTGATCAGCGACCCCGAAAACCCCCTAATGCCATTTTTTCCCGGAAAAAATGGGAAAAAGGATATTTGCGTTATCCTTACAGGACCTTCCGTTTTGAATTTTGAAAATCTAACACCGAATTCGTGATCAGCGACCCCGAAAACCCCCTGGTGCCAGTTTTTCCCGGGAAAAATGGGAAAAAGGATATTTGCGTTATCCTTACAGGACCTTCCGTTTTGAATTTTGAAAATATAACACCGAATTCGTGATCAGCGACCCCGAAAACCCCGTGGTGCCAGTTTTTCCCGGGAAAAAGGATATTTGCGTTATCCTTACAGGACCTTCCGTTTTGAATTTTGAAAATCTAACACCGAATTCGTGATCAGCGACCCCGAAAACCCCCTAATACCATTTTTTCCCGGAAAAAATGGGAAAAAGGATATTTGCGTTATCCTTACAGGACCTTCCATTATCCTTACAAGGATGGAGTAGTAAAAATATTGAACTGTCACCGGAACTACGCAAGGTGACAAAATTTCATCTTCCTAGGTTGCATAGTTTCGGAGATATAAGGTTCCAAAGATTCCAGAGAAAGACACATAGCCACATAGGTCGTGCGTGACACTTCAACTTAATAGAAAGTGTATAAAAAAAATAAAAGGACAACCAATTTGATAAAAAAAACTTAGATGACCACCTTTCTAGCTTTTGCGCTTGCAAATTTTTTTATTAAGTTGGAATAATTTAACTCCTGGGCAATAGCATTTTCTATGGATAAAATTCCAAGATCTGACAGTCTTTCCTGACACATAGTAGAACGTAGGTAAGTTTTTATAAGTTTTAATTTACTGAAACTTCGTTCTCCTTTAGCGACAGTTACAGGTACAGTCAACAAGATACGTAGCGCTGTCCACACATTCGGAAAAATATCCTGCCAATCATTTTGTTTAATAAGTCGAAGAACTTTTAACGGATCTGCTGATTCAAGATCCTTTAATTATGGAGAAGTATTTAACTGACTTTACCTTAGTCAAAATATTATTTCGAACTTCAGTTCCAAGTAAGCCAATCAACTCGTTTTGAATGTGTTTGCTAAAATAGTGCACATTATTTAGAACATGGCGAATGTGCTCCATCATTATCAAATTTTCCTAGTAGTTGCACTAAGCCCAAGAAATTTCCATTATTGGGAGTGTTTAAAGTTTCAGACCCAGAGCTCCCTCTAAACAACAAATTATTCCCTGCTAAAAATAATACTATGGAAATCATTCGTTCGAGGATAGCAACCCACCGTGATTTCTCATCTTCAATCTGTTTTTGCAAGTGCTTGTCTATGCCACTGAAGTTCTTCAATCTAATCAGTGCTTCTATCCAACTGTTCATAGCACGTCGGTGATCTGAGGATGTCTCGTGAGTTTTGAGACGCGTTGATAAGTGCCTCCAGTCGTCAAGTCCTTCTTTTCCCAAATTAGAGTGGGGATTTGTGTTAAATAAACAGCAGCAAAAACAATATACTTTATCTGCAGATTTAGAATACACGAGCCATCTTCTTTTGAAAGTTTCCCCATTTGGCATTATTCTTTCAAAATGTGCATTTGAAAAATGACGACCGTCATATTTCGTTGGGTAGTTTTCATTGCTCATTTCATTACTTACAGCGCCTCGATTAATTATTTTATCTCTTGTTGCAGAGTTAATGAGCGGCCATTTTGAAATATCTTCAAATTTTTTTTTTATAAAAAATGATGATGGTATATCTGACATAGCTTCTTCCTTAATATTTTGAAATCCAGATGATGTTCCAGGAATAGCAAAATCTTCTTGAATGTGCCGCTCTTCATCTTCATGAGCTTCGCTTGAAGAACTTTTTTTAAACAGGTCTTCTTCCGTTGCGTGTTGGTGTTGAACTAGTTCTAACGGCGTAGACTCAGGTGACCTCTCAACTCTCAAAAATTTCGATAATAATTTTGCAGCTTTTTCAGTTTCGCCTTGCTTTATTCGTTTTCTTTTTACGTTATGTGTGACCAGATAGTTTTTTTGGAGGCAGCGACATGATTATTTTTCTGTAAAATTTATGCAATGTACTTAAATATTTGCGATGCCAGTATTCGTGAACTACAATTAGGTACATAAAGTCTCTAGCACATAAAGAATTATGTACACTATACTTACATGAATAGTACCTGCTACAATACAACTACTTATTCGATAATTATTTATTCGATATAATGACAATAATACAACTTTTCGCCAATAACCACACCGTACACAAATTAATAAAACGCCAACTAGCAACCTAGCAAAAACTATTTTAGTTGAGCGAAATTCAGGAACGACGAAAAGTTCCGCATACACTAACACAACTAGACAGCAAATAAAATGTTTCCATGGGTGAGAGATTTCCAACCACAAAAATGACAATATTCGCACTTACACATATAAAACTGACACAACTGGTAACACCACCGTGTGGACTCGAGATGTTGTTCAGCGTTGTCGTTACAACTGTGGGTGGAAAGGCCCATTCATTTGCGCGCCCGATCGGTCGTCGGTCAATAACGAGTCGGTGGCGGCGGTCGCGTTTCGGTTGATTTCGGCGCCCCCCCCCCCCCCCCCCCCATGACGGCGCCCGGTGCGGTCGCACCGTTCGCACCGCCCTAGCGCCGCCGCTGACGCCATGATGCAGAAGGTAGATTTTCCAAAATTTCGCTCGTGCGATTCGCCACAAACGTTTTCCACCGTCTAGGAACGCTGGAAAGCCAGTCCAAAACAATTTGGGAATCGGACCATGTAAAGACAGGTACATTTTCGAGTTTGCATGATGAAATTACAATTTCCATTAGCCTGCTGAGGAGAACTGCACCAAAGAGCTCGAGTCTTGGAACTGAAATTTGTTTCAATGGAGCGACCCTTGTCTTCGCTGCAATGATTGTCTTCGCTGCAATGATGTTGGTGAAAAAGGTGCAGCTTTTGGTTATTGAGCGACTGTACACTACTGCTGCGACCGCTGACTCTGATGCATCGCAGAACCCATGCAGTTGAAACTTATGGAAATTTAGTCTTAACCACCTTGGAATTGATAGTCCGAAGAAACTATCGCTGAACGAATCCCGAAAAATTTGTTCTATTCATTTACCACAGTTACTGGAAGAGGCTCATCCCAATCCACCTTCAAAACCCAAAGCTGCTGATACAAAATTTTAACTTTAATTATGACTGGAGCTAACCTCCCAGCAAGGTCGAAAATTTTCGATGACTCCGACAAAAGTTGGCGTTTTGTAGTAACCAGTGACGGTGACTGAATCTGGAATACGAAACAATCTGTTTTAGAATTCCAATGAATACCTAAGAGTTTGCAACAAGAGTCGGGTTGTGTTGAGACCTCGTTAAGTGCCTTGCAGGTAGAGTTCGCACACATTTTCTTCTTGACGATTTGTTCGTCGTTACTTCTCCACTTAGCAAGATTGAAACCGGCGGTTGCTAGAATGTCGGAAACTTGAGTTGCTAGTTGCTTGGCTTCTTCAATTGAATCTGCTCCACTCAAAAAATCGTCAACGTAGAAATCTTCCGCTATTGCGGTAGCTGCCGCTGGAAATTTTGACTTGTTTTCGAAGGCTAGTTGGTTGAGACTGCGAGTTGCTAGGAATGGTGCAGGTTTCGTTCCCTAAGTGACGGTTGAAAGTTGAAAATGTTGTACTGGCTGAGAGGGATCCTCTCGCCATACTATACGTTGAAAGTTTTGGTCATCCGAATGTACTAAGACCTGACGATACCTTTTTTCCACGTCTGCCGAAATTACGTACTCGCATTTCCTGAAGTGAAGAATGATAGAAAATAGATCCCGTTGAACCGTCGGACCAGCCATCAGTTTTTGATTCAAACTCAGGCCTGTTGATGTAGCCGCTGAGGCGTTGAAAACTACTCTTATTTTAGGAACTGGACCATCCTTGAACACCGTAGAAATGCTTTGAATGGGGGATGGTGAGTTGATAGTTAGGAACCAATTGCATGTGACCTGAATGAATTCCCTAATTCTCCAGAGCTGTCGTTAAATGGAAGTCTTGCGACAAACCGACCGTCCGTTGATTGTCTTGTCGTGGTTTTAACAAACTGTTCTTCGCATGGAAGTTCCTCTTTCGACAAAAGGGATGATTTGCACGGAAGTTCCTCTGACATCCAAAACCTTTGAAGTGACTTGTCGATGTCAATACAAGTATGGAAACTGGTGAAGTGGTTTTCCTCGATCGACAAACACTGACCTGCGATGACCCAGCCAAAGATGGCTGCGCGTAGCGCTGGGGACTCTTGATTGCCCTTGATGTGCCCATTTTTGAGGATGTCAAAGACCTTGTCGGCCCCTATGATGAGGTCAATTGATTTTGGAGTCGCGAAGTTGGGATCGGCTAGATTCAGTTTTCCGGTACCTGTCAGTTTCTCAAGGTTTGAGTTGATAGATGACCTAGGAATAGTGGGAGTAAGTTTCTCTTAGTGATGCCTGCTTTAGCCGATGCCAATTCACTACTATGGATGCGAGCGTTGATGCTTGGCAATAAGAGTTGCTGTGCGCAAGATTCAGTAATGAACGACACTTCTGAACCAGAAACTATCAGAGCCAGCGGCGGCCCTAGGGCGGTGCGAACTGTGCGACCGCACCTGGCGCCGTCATGGGGGGGCGCCGAAATCAACCGAAACGCGACCGCCGCCACCGACTCGTTATTGACCGACGACCGGTACCAATGATTGATACAATTGAGAATGCATTAGTCACTCGATTCAGACAACTATCAAAATTCAATGATACATGGCGGTTTTTATATAACATCAAAATAATTCCTGAAAAGTTCATATTGCAAAAAGCCTGTGCTGGTTTGCAAATCAAGTTAACCGATGAGGATAAATGTGACGTGTCTGGTTGTGAATTGGTTGAGGAACTTATGAGTCTGAACCCATTATTAAAGGATCTTCAATCAGCAGACCCGTTAAAAGTTCTTTGACTTATTAAACAAAATGATTGGCAGGATATTTTTCCGAATGTGTGGACAGCGCTACGTATCTTGTTGACTGTACCTGTAACTGTCGCTAAAGCGCCGTTGTCATTATGCAAGTTACTTGATTGCAAGTAGATAATTCAGCAACATTCCGCTACATTCAGCCATCCACACGTATCAAGTAGCTCTTGCAAGTAAAATTGACATCTAAGCGAAAACATAACCTAAAATTTTCTGAGGAAATAAATCGCTACATTAAATTAAGAACACGCGGTACGACAATTGTTGAAATAAATGAAGTCCGATAACGAATGTGATAATGATGAATAAGCAACGATTTATTCATCCGGCTCGAAGGACCACGTTTTGGAGTTGGATGAAAAAACACACGAGTAATTGTTCAATATGAAAAAATGTATTTTAGTTGTGCGGTTACAAGTTCAGGCTATTGACAAAGGTTTTTGAAACTGAACTCCTTCAATCACTTCACCAAAAAACGAACCGTCTTCGATCACGTCTTTCAACCAAGAGAGAGAAAAAGTGGTCCCAAATAGAGGAACTTTGATCAGAATGGAATTGAACAAGAAAAGTGGTGCCCGATGTCGGGTTTTTGGTGAAATGAATGACGGAGTTTACACGACGTGTTTGATTAGACTGATTTTACATATTTTTGGTTTAATTACAGAAATATTAACATGATTGACATTCAGGCCCCTATTGTGAGCTTCGTCAATCGATCGTTGACCGGAACGATCGAAAAATCAGTATTGCGATATCGATTTTATCGTTCGCGAACGATAAAATCGTTCAGTTGGGAACGATGATCTTTGTTGGATCGTCCGGTGAAGACGTCAAACACTAAAAAAATCACGATGAACCTTACGCAATACCAAATTGTTTTTCGATCGTTCCGGTCAACGATGATCGATCGATAACCGCAATAGGCCCCTCAATGTGAACTGTTCCATCAAACATTAGGGTTTTTCTTTATTCGGGGGTTTTTCAGATTTTTTTTTTGTTTTCTTTTTTGTAGAAATCTATCCTATTCTTTGACCCGTGTACAAACTGATTTTGTGCGAAACTTGACAATAGAAAACTTAATGAAATAAAAAAACATAACAAAAGCTATAATTGCCAATCTGGCAATTATTGAAAACCCGTATGGTGATTTAAGTGAATGGCGAACAGTTTTATCAAAATTCCACTATGAAGTCAAACTTTCCAATAAGATTTTATTTGGCAATTATAGCTTTTGTTATGTTTAAGTTGTCCATTACAAAGATTGGCAATTATAGCTTTTGTTATGTTTAAGTTGTCCATTACAAAGGAACAACGATTCGGCCTCAAAACGGACTTGTAGCAGCTAAAGGACCGTTCTACGTCAACTGATGTTATTGGTGCAAATTTCATGTTTGCTAAGTCTGAGGGATTAAGGTGCAGATCCAACTTTGGATTTGGTCTCCAGAGTGGATGCTTGAAATTATTTAATTTTTTCAAAAACCGGGTTTTTGACAATGACGGCCTGAAATTTTTCCGCAATTAATTTACCAATTTGACTCTTGTCTTTTCGTAGACATAGATTTACATCTCTTTTTGGTTTTTTTTAATGTTGAATTTCTGTTTAATCATCCGACGTTTCGATCATGTATATGATCAATTTCAGGGTGCTTATAATGAAGGGTTACAAATTATTTTATATTACTTAATTTTAGTTATTTCTACTTACATTACGTTTTTTGGATGAACTTAATAGATTACATTATATAACAAAATAAATAAAAGAAAAAACATTGAATGACGTCATGCATTATTATAAAAACAAGAAAATACGGATTGAATAAGTTAAACAAGACGTCACTGGAATGGTTATAAAAGTAAAAGAGAATAATAACTGCTACTGCAAACATCGATGCGGTTATTTTGGTTTATTAATATTTAGTTCTTTTTGCGTTTGTATTCTCGTTTGTGTACGCATCGATGTTTGCAGTAGCAGTTATTATTCTCTTTTACTTTTATAACCATTCCAGTGACGTCTTGTTTAACTTATTCTAAAATTAAGTAACATAAAATAATTTGTAACCCTTCATTATAAGCACCCTGAAGATGATCATATACATGATCGAAACGTCGGATGATTAAACAGAAATTCAACATTTAAAAAAACCAAAAAGAGATCTCTGGTTTTATTTGCACAACAGGACCGAAAAGCCCACTTACAAAAACAACAAACATGAACACAACGGTCAACCCACACACATTTCAATAGATTTACATCGTTGACTATCTTCATCGCTTCAGTTAACAGCATTCCCTGAGTTTCTAATTTTTGAATTCCATATGCAAGGAAAGCGAAATTCGCAGAAATATAAGCCAAATTATTCTTTAAATTAGGGCTGTCCATAAGACGCTTTGCTTTTTCTATAGCACTTGCCGATTCAACGTCCAGTCTAGCAACGATGTTCTTTATTTTGTCAAAATTATCACAATAATATTTGGCTGCCTCTAACCATGTCCCCCATCTTGTAAGTACTGGCTGGGGTGGCAAACTCAAATCTGGATATCTAGTCTTGAATAATTGCACTCGATTTTGGGGCTTTTCGAAAGATTTTTTTTACTGTTGCTATTAATAAATCAACATCTTCATACTTCGACCTTATTTTTTCCGAAACACGATGCAAATCATGAGCAAGACAGGATAAATGGATAGTGTTTGGATAAAATACTTTAATTGCATCCCCCGCTTTTATCATGTATGGAGCGGCATCAGACAAAAACAATAATACTTTTTCATGATGAACGCCATTTGACCATAGAATCTCCATTGACTCGTTGAAAAGTCTGGCGATACTACCATGATCGCATTTTTCTAACGCTGTGCAATGAATTAAAAGTGGTTTAGAATATGCCTCAGAACTTAGTTTTCCTTCGATTACGTTGGCAATGAATCTCCCTTCCACGTTGGTCGTTTCATCAATAGAAACCCATATTCAATATAACTTCCTTAATCTTGACCAGTGTTTCTTCATAAATTGTTTTAAGGGATTTTTTCTCAAATTACTTTCATCCGGAAGTGTCTTCCCAGTATACTTCTCAATAAAAGTTTTAAAGTCAGGATTATTTACCTTGTGGACCGCTATATTAGCTCGTACTAAAACCCTGCATAAATCTGTATTAAATACAGATTGCAGTTGCGCACTGTTTGACGGAGCTGAAGTGAGAAAAGTTTGTGTAAATTTCTGATATTTAATTTTATTTGCTTGATGTTTTGATGTATTTATGTGCTGAACTACAAGAGACTGCTGTCATAAACAAATTATATAAAGACTGTTTTTCTCTAACAACTCAGCTTTGAAAAATAATCCCCCAAAGCAGCAGATATGCATGCGGTTGGCAGCGCACACGAGCAGCGGAGCATGTCGCTTGGCCGAAGAAAAACATTGAAATCGTTTTCAAATGAAGTTTTACCGAAATCGTAGTTTTCTACAACTTTTGGGGAAGTATCGCTAGCTTGTTTATGAGAATAACGTCCGGGAGGTGGATGGAAGGGGGTCGAAGTCGGCGAAAACTCGAAATCGCAAAAACTTTAAAAATTTGTAACATCTGAACGGCTTCACCGATTGAGATGATATTGAACATTTTGGAAAGATACAAAAAAAAAATATTTTTTGACACCTTTCCCCTCACTGTCAGATTGTAAAATTCAATTTAGTGACAAAACTATTTTAATCTCAAAAAGACATTTTTATTGATTTTTTCTGTAAATACCTACCATTATATCATACAAATTCGCCAAATAAAATTTGGGAGTTGTTGATTTTTAAAAAAATTTCAAAAAAAATCAAATACAAATTTTTTTTTATATATTTTACTGATTTTCGATTGGTTTTTATGTTTTATGTACATAATATTATTGCAAAAGTTTTAGGAGATTAAAATTAATTAGAAATTCATTTAAAAGAAAATGTTTTAAATGTATCACCATTAGAAACATTTTTTACTTCGAGAAAATTTCCGTCTCGAATAAATCTGTGAAAATTTTGAGTTCCTGGAAGTGTTTTGAAACTTTCAAACCTTTGAAGTTGTTGCTGTTTTTCTCGAAATATTTTAAATTTTGTCACTAAATTGAATTTTACAAATGACGGTGAGGGGAAAGGTGTCAAAAAAATTTTTTTTGTGACGGTGAAATTTAATTATTTTTCCAAAACGTTCAATATCATCTGAATCTGTAAACGAGTTCAGAAGTTACAAATTTTTAAAAATTTTATGATTTCCAGTTTTCGCCGACTTTGACCCCCTCCCCTCCGCCTACCGGACGTTTTTCCACCAAACAAAAAAATACGGGTAACTTTTTTTAGGTCCCTTACTACATCCAAATGAAAAAAGTTAAAAAAAACAGAGGTGACTTCCAAGCTCCATACAAGTCGAGTATGAGTTGGTGTGGAATTAACCTTTAACGGTTCTTACATATCTCTAACGGTTCATGAGAAAATTTGAAAAACATAATTTTTCACATAATTTTTCTCTTTTGAAACTTTAAATATTGCAGAGGAGTCATGTGATGCTCATATCTGTTTTTTTTCAATTATTTAAATTATACTTTAAATTGTTTAACGAACATAAATTTACTTGCTTTATTAAACTACAATTCTGTGGAAATTTGCTAAAACTTGATATTTACATTCTTAAAATTTTTAACAAAGCAATGTAAAAATATGAACAAAATATAACAAGATAAAATTTTTAGTTTGCTGATTATTTTAACGTTTAAAATTCAAAATAAATTTTTAATTATCGAACAAACTAAAAATTTTGTTATGTCACATAATTATTGTAAGCAGTCAAAATATTCAAATCGAAAACCTATGAGGAAGGAAAAAATACCCCAAACCCAAACACACTTGCCCCCGCTTCGTGTCGCTTCCATAAGACTTCAACGAGAATAAAACTAGGAAAGAAAACCGGTCTTAACAAAGGGCGAACTGAAGCAGCAACATGTATAGGCGATCACCACGGCTGCTCGTGGCTTCTCGTGGGCGCTGCCAACTAGTCGACAGCTGCTACGTCACGATGGGGTATTATTTTGAATTTCGGTTTTGCACTAAGTTGAGTTGTTAGAAAAAAATAGTCTTTATATAGTTTGTTTATGCTGCTGTGCAACGGACACGGCTTTCCCACAAGCCGAACAGAAACAAAACATCTCCATCACTCTTGAAAGTTTCGTCCGGGAAATCACGTACTGTCTGGAACACTTTTCCTCTATTTGCAGCCAGTACTTTTGGCATTGTCTTTTAATTAAATGAAAATAATTATTTGAGTACCTATATCTGAACCAAAACAATCAAATCACAAACTTTTTCGTTTTTGCCTAGTTTTTCCATATTTTAGTTCGATTTAAATGGTGAAATTATTTACAGCTGATTTGTTTTTCCCCTGATTATTGCCATACATGTTTTTAATTGTAGGAAAAGCTCTTAACTTTTAACTTTAACTTTTATTTATTGCGACTTAAAATACAATGCTATTAAGACTAGTTACACTGTTTGAGAATAAAAAAAAAACGGTGGGTACAGTTCACACCTAAATTTTGAGATACAGTAGTTAACTTATGCTACTTATTGACAATGTTTTAGGTTATTCTATATTATTTAGAAAATAATATGGTTGCGCTCGCCATATGTGTTGGCTTAGGCTTAGTGCCGGAGAATAAATAGGACAACACAAACAGGCAGAGCAAAACCATACAGTCTTGCTAGATGTATGAAACACCGTTTAGTGAGAAGTTAAATTTGAATTCGATTGTGGTTGAAAGTTATATGTACAGAATCTATATATATAAAAATGGATGTTTGTCTGTTTGTCTGTCTGTCTGTCTGTCTGTCTGTCTGTTTGTCTGTTTGTCTGTCTGTTTGTTTGAGATTACAAAACTCAAAAACTACTGGACCTATTTTTACGCGTTTTTTTGCAAAATGATCTGCGTTGCCAGGAGCAGGTTTTTAGCTATGTAGATTTTTAAAATTCGAAACGGAAGGTCCTGTAAGGATAATGTAAATATCCTTTTTCCCATTTTTCCCCGGAAAAATTTGCATTATAGGGTTTTTGGGGTCGGTAATCACGAATCCGGTATTAGATTTTCAAAATTCTAAAAGGAAGGTCCTGTAAGGATAATGAAAATATCCTTTTTCCCATTTCTCCCCGGAAAAATTGGCATTATGGGGTTTTTGGGGTCGCTGATCACGGCTCTGCTGTTGGAATTTTAAAATTCGAAACGGAAGGTCCTGTAAGGATAACGAAAATATCATTTTTCCCATTTTTACCCGGGCAAATCGGCATTATGGGGTTTTTGGGATCGATGATCACGAATTCGGTATTAGATTTTCAATGTTCGAAACAGAAGGTCCTGTAAGGATAATACAAATATCCTTTTTCCGATTTTTCGCCGGAAAAATTGGTATTATGGGGTTTTTGGGGTCGCTGATCACGAATCCGGTATTAGATTTTCAAAATTCGAAACGAAAGATCCTGTAAGGATAAATATCCTTTTTACCGTTTTTCCCCGGAAAAATCGGCATAAGGGGTTTTTGGGGTCGCTGATCACGAGTCCGGTATTAGATTTTCAAAAATTCGAAACGGAAGGTCCTGGAAGGATAACGCAAATATCCTTTTTCCCGGTTTTCCCCGGAAAAATCGGCATAAGGGGGTTTTTGGGGTCGCTGATCACGAATCTGGTGTTGGAATTTCAAAATTCTAACCGTAAAGTCCTGGAAGGATAACGCAAATGTCCTTTTTCCAATTTTCTCCGGAGAAATTGGTATTATGGGGTTTTTCGGGTCGCTGATCACGAATCCGGTATTAGATTTTCAAAAATTCGAAACGGAAGGTCCTGCAAGGATAATGCAAATATCCTTTTTCCCGTTTTTCCCCGGAAAAATCGGCATAAGGGGGTTTTTGGGGTCGCTGATCACGAATCCGGTGTTGGAATTTCAAGATTTGAAACGGAAGGTCCTGTAAGGATAACGCAAATATCCTTTTTCCCATTTTTCCCCGGAAAAATTGTCATTATGGAGTTCTTGGGGTCGCTGATCACGAATCTGGTGTTGGAATTTCGAAATTCTAACCGTAAAGTCCTGGAAGGATAACGCAAATGTCCTTTTTCCAATTTTTCTCGCAAAAACAGGCTTTGGGAGGTGTTCAGGGTTGCTTATCACGAATCTGAAGTTGAAATTTCAAAATTCGAAACGGAAGGTCCTGTAAGGATAACATTTTTTCCCAAAACTTTTTAAGTTATTTATGGTTTTTTGACATTCTAAAATTTATACAAAAAACTTTTAGCTGCCAACGTAGGGTCTGCTAGTTATATATATATATATATGTATATTTTTTTTTGTTTTTTCAACAGTATTATTATTTTCTAATGTTTATACATACTAATTTTCTTGTTAGTTGTGGAGTCAATTAGTGATAATTTAGATGTTGCTGCCGGCACGATCCACCGCGGGGAGGAGCTCCCCCCGGGATCAAGCCGAACCACCCAGCCCACAACGACTTTCCGACGGAAGTCGCCATCACGGGGGTAACCCCGGAGGCGAGCACCTCCCCGCGATGGATCGTGGCCGGCGGCCTTTGTTATCTATTGTTGAGGTTATTGTCTGCTCTGTAGAACTCACAACTGAGGCCCAAGTCGAAGTCTAATGCCCGGTTCCACAGTGCAAGCTTAAGCTTCGGTTCAGTTAAACTTGAGAATTAGTTTAAGCTTTAGCTCAAGCTACAACTGTTTCACAATCAAATTTTATGTGTGGTTCAATAAAACCAAGTTCACTGAGTTTTGCAAGTCAGTGTCCCTCTCCTGTTACTCAAGTTTGTACTTGTAGTGAGTAATTTCGATATATATTTACAAACCTGGAGATTGAATCCGTACATGGCTACAGTCCATGACAGCAATCACTTTTGGGAATCGAGCAATACTATAATATTCTTTCATCATTCGATCATTCTAATAATCAAAATGTCTTCTGCTATGAAATCTTCTTGATCTTGCCACACGAGAAATAACACAGAAATATTCTTCATCACTTTCGTCAATCATATCACTAAAATCGCTATCCATTATAATTAGTTGAACATAATATCTAATTTAAAAAATCAAACAGTTTTGATGTATCAATCAAAATTAAAAACGACCGCTTTGATTTCGGAAACGCGATAGGAAAAATGACATTTCTTGAAGTCAAACTTTCCAATAAGATTTTTTTAAAATTTGTTCGAATTGGATTTTGATGTATGGAACTTTAATGTAGAATCATGTCCTAAACAACTTTTGTTTTTGGACTTTTTTGATAAAATTCACCGTTTTTGAGATATTCAGAAAAAAAGTTTTGTTCGTATGGGGGGTACTCCCCTAATGGTCCATGTTTGCCCATTAACGAACTTAGCCTCGCATTTTACGAAAAACGAATCTGCTCAAAATTTCAAGTCTCTAGCTCAATCCGTGCGCCCGCAATCCGCGCCACAGACAGACAGACGGACGGACGGACATGCAGAAATTAATTATTTTTATCATTCTAAACACACTGGTGTAATTCATTTTTGTGTGTGATGACGGGATCTTGGCGTTACAAACGGTAAGGCAAAGTTAGTATACCCTTTGGTTTCACCATACGGATATAAAAAAAGTTGAATTTTACATGTCCGTTCGTCTGTGGCGCGGATTGCGGGCGCACGGATTGAGCTACAGACTTAAAATTTTGCGCAGATCCGTTTTTCGTAAAATACAAGGCTAAGTTCGCTCATGGGTAAAAATGGACCATTAGGGGGGTACCCCCCATACGAACGAAAACGTTTTATGCGAATATCTCAAAAACGGTGCATCTTATCAAAAAAGTGCTAGAACAAAAGTTATTTAGGATATGATTCTACATAAAAAAAAATGTCATTGAAAAGTTTTTCTTCAAAGCGGAATTTTGATACAACTGTTCGCTGTTCAATTGAACTTCGGACAATACCATGGGTTTTCAATAATTGCCAGATTGGCAATTATAGCTTTTGTCATGTTATTAATTCGTTACATATTACCTTAGCAGCAACTGCTCATCACTGCGATTCATGGCAAATGGATCGACACAGATAGTAATTGCTGATGTTATTCACATGTCGACTGCTAGTTTTATCGCAATTGCGAAAAGTATGAATAGCATTGATACGCCATTTGAATCCATTTATTGAAATGCCAGCAACATTGAAAGAACGAGAGGCGGCCATTGCTGCATTTTTATACCCGTATGGTGAAACCAAAGGGTATATTAACTTTGCCTTACCGTTTGTAACGCCAAGATCCCGTCATCGCACAAAAAAATGAATTACACCAGTGTGTTTAGAATGATAAAAAAAATTGAATTTTGCATGTCCGTCCGTCTGTCTGTCCGTCTGTCTGTCTGTGGCGCGGATTGCGGGCGCACGGATTGAGCTAGAGACTTGAAATTTTGCGTGGATCCGTTTTTCGTAAAATGCGAGGCTAAGTTCGTTAATGGGCAAAAATGGACCATTAGGGGGGGTACCCCCCATACGAACGAAATCGTTTTTTGCGAATATCTCGAAAACGGTGCACTTATCAAAAAAGTGCAAGAACAAAAGTTATTTAGGATATGCTCCTACATAAAACTCCCATACATCAAAATCCGATTGGAATAAATTTTAAAAAATCTTATTGGAAAGTTTGACTTCAAAGTGGAATTTTGGTATAACTGTTCGAATTTTGATACGAATATCACCATACGGGTCTCCAATGATTGCAAGATTGGCAATTATAGCTTTTGTTATGTTTTCGTATCTTGTTGACTCCAATTCGGGCAACGAGGCCTTTTTGCATCACCACTAGCCGTACCACTAACCGCATTAAATTACACGTTTTTAAACAAATATTAATTGAAAAAATAACGTACACAAATTCACGGAATACAGCGAACAATAATATTCAAATGTCAAAATATTGTCAAAATCGGTTTTAGACGTATTAGCTTAGTTTTAGACGTATTTGCCGCTAGTACCGGCTGATGAATTTAGCTCCGGTACTAGCGATGTGAAGAAATGCACAAGTACTAACTTTTCGTTGGTAGCGAGTACCAGAGATAGTACCTGGACTAGCTAGGGTCCACTTTAGTACTCTGTGAAGAAATTGGCCGTAATAGTTTTGTGCAGGTATCAAGGTTGTTATTAAACCTGAGTAGCGTGGAGAGCGTGTGAGATGCTATTTTTTGCCTTATTCAGTACATATCTAGCATGTGAGTTGAATTTTAGTCTATGGTGGAATTGGACACCGAGATATTTCATATTGTCTCGCACTAGAATGGGTGTGCTATCTTGAAGTCGCAACTGTAGCCCTTTACTTTATTTTACCACTCCACGTGGAGTTCTGTTATATGCGTTTCGGAAACATACCATGCTTGTTTTCCCAGGTTTATTGTTATTCCCAATTGTTGAAAAATGATGAAATCAGTTGCAAATGCTGAGAGACGCTTCTCAATGACTGTGAAGGGTTTCTACAGGAAGCGTGTAAAAGTGTATCATCCGCATAGAGGATACCAGTAGATAAGAGGGTGCCTAAATAAATAGTGGGCGCGTCAGAAAAACGTCAAATAGTACAGATCCTTGTGAGACTCCTTTTAGGATGTCGAAGTGCTCTGATGCAGTGTCATCAAATTGGATAAACTCTTTTCTTTCTTGGAAGTATGACATGATTCGCTTTATCATTTCAGGGGCAAAACTATTCTTGATCAGCTTGTATATAAGTCCAATTGTCCAAACCCAGTCAAATGCTTTCTCGAGGTTGAGAGAGCATACTACCGTGCATTCACCCCTACGAGGGCCTGTGGTGATGTCATTCATAAGCTTCATTAGGGCATGAAGTGTCGAATCAAAGATTATATATACTCTACATAGATAACCGAAGTCTAACAAGCAATTTTTGGAGGCGAAAAATGAGTTTGCCTCCAATACACTGCCGACAGCCACTGTTGCTGCTTTTAACTTGCGCTGCACTGCAACCAAGTTGAGTTGGATGCTATCCGCTGTGGATAGGAAAGACGGTGATCAACACAGAAAGAGTTATGAGGGGATTTATGGTTCGGCTCGTAGTATCGTTTTATTTTCGTTTTAAAGTTTTGTTCTTTCTTTTGTGCTGACAAAAATTTATTTTTGTCAGTTTTCGCGTTTTTTATAATTTTGTTTTTCCAACTTTTATTTAGTTTCACTTGTTTGTCTGCCTGTTTTCTCTGTTAGCGTCAAATCTTTTATTAAATTTTCACCCACTTCACCTTAACCGATTGACTTGAAACTTTGCACACATTTTTTGCACGAAATATTCTCACTACTTCGTCACTGTAAGGATAGTGTATTCCTGTAGGGATAAAGTGATTATCATTTTCCTCGAATTTGTTGGGACTTAATCTACTTTGGGGTTTTTTGAGGTCGCTGAATTCTGGCATTAAGAAATCGGTTAGGATAACGGAAAATCCTGACAGGATATTACTCAAATTTTCCGGAAAAAACCTCATTTCGAGGTTTCTGGCGTCGCTGGCGTTGAGTAGTCCGTCGTAACAATGCCTCAAAGCCAAGAATATAATTCAACACGGCAAAAAAAAAATCCAATCAAAATTGTATTACGGTGGACCTATGTAATCCAATGCAAAATTCTAATGCAATAGTATGGATTAGAGATTATTTTTATACCCGTATGGTGAAACCAAAGGGTATATTAACTTTGCCTTACCGTTTGTAACGCCAAGATCCCGTCATCACACACAAGAATGAATTACACCAGTGTGTTTAGAATGGTAAAAAAAATTGAATTTTGAATGTCCGTCCGTCTGTCTGTCCGTCTGTCTGTCTGTCTGTCTGTTTGTCTGTCTGTCTGTCTGTCTGTCTGTCTGTCTGTCTGTCTGTCTGTCTGTCCGTCTGTCTGTCTGTCTGTGGCGCGGATTGCGGGCGCACGGATTGAGCTAGAGACTTGAAATTTTGCACAGATCCGTTTTTCGTAAAATGCGAGGCTAAGTTCGTTAATGGGCAAAAATGGACCATTAGGGGGGTACCCCCCATACGAACGAAATCGTTTTTTGTGAATATCTCAAAAACGGTGCATCTTATCAAAAAAGTCCAAGAACAAAAGTTATTTAGGATATGATTCTACATAAAACTTTCATACATCAAAATCCGATTGGAATAAATTTAAAAAAATCTTATTTGAAAGTTTGACTTCAAAGTGGAATTTTGGTATAACTGTTCGAATTTTGATACGAATATCACCATACGGGTCTCCAATGATTGCCAGATTGGCAATTATAGCTTTTGTTATGTTTAAATTTATTTTTAGTTCGATTTAGTATTAAATTCTATAATTTTGATTAAAGTGTAGACATTAATAATAAAAGTATTTAAGTTCAATGTATAAGAAAAAATAATTACAATATGGAGGACAAAATGGCTAAAATAATTTCAATAATTCGCATGTATTAAATTTCAATCCAAAATGTTGTTAAGATTTCTTCAATATTGAAAAATACTCCAGGATGTTTTGCCATGAAAGACTAATACTATGTTCACACCGACGCAAAATTACGTAATTTTGAAGATTTTCGTAATTTTGAACGAAATCTTCCTCGAAATCACGAGATTTCCAGTACATTAACCTGTTTTCAAAATCACTAAAAGTATGCAATTTCCACAAAATTAGGAACGAAATCAAGCAAAAACAATGAATACAACCCTGCATCACTTATTCAGCTCTCTTCAGTGCATTAGTTTTGACATTTGTGCTGGATTGGAAAAACGGAAATATAAGAAAAAGAAGCCGTGTTCCGCACGCGAAGAGGATATATTAGTAAACCTGTGGTCTGAAAAAATAAATAAATGGACATGTTTATGATGCAGTTAAATATGAAATGGAAAATAATTGCTTATTTTCATTACCTATAATTTCCATTTTAGTCTAAAGTGTCTAATTCTGTTTGCACATATTTCACCGATGTTTTGAATTGTATTATTCATCATATTACTAAAATTCATAGTAATCCTACACGAACTTCCTCGATCCATTTTTGAACTAACGTAGTTGAAATGTCAAACAGAATTACCTTAATCTCTGTGTGAACACTTTGGTTTAAGATCTAAATAATTTCGCAAAATTACGTGATTTTGCGTCGGTGTGAACTTAGTATAAAAATTATTTACAAAAACTAAAAACAAGGGTTTTTTTAAAAAAAATGTAAGTAAAAGTGAGGTAAAAGCAAGAAAGGTAAAAAAAAATATTTATCTCGCTTTTATTTCTGTTACAAGCACCTAAATTTTTTTTCTTTTTTTAAAAGCACATTTTTAGTGCACTTTTTTTTCATTCCTTGATAATTTTTAACTTCTTATCGATTTTTTTGTCATTTATGTGGAACTTTTGAGATGTCCAAAGGCAATGGGCGCCAGAGCGGCTCAGCATCGCTCTAGAGCGAAAAAGGTGCTCAGTTACTGAACGCAATCGCTACAGAGCGGCTCAATTGAGCAGCTCACATTTTTTCTGAGCGTAAAAGAACTCCGCTCAGTAGGTGAGCAAATGTCAAATGAAGAATTATAGAACCTCAATTCATGTCTAAAAACGACGACGGAAATACATAAATGATGTTATAGTTATTTATGTTATTTATAATACGGGAAGCCTCATGGAAGTTTTTGCTGAGCAAACGGGAATGGAAATAGTCGGCATTGCGGAAAATGTTGGCGAAAGAGTTTGGTAGTGTACTTCGGCATAGTCACCTCAAAATAATCGCGGTTTCTTTCGGGTGCCGCATTCCGGATTGGGGCGACTTCAACTGAAGTATTACACTCTTCAACCAAAAGTGAAATAGCTTCCAGATTTATCGTATCAGAAGCACAAATTTCTAACATTACGGAGATAATTACATCGCGGTCCATCTGGAACAATAATTTCTTTCAATGACAGCTCATATATAAATGAGCGGTGCATTCAGGACACAAAATGCTGCTCAGCTGGGCATTTTTTTGACAGCTGAGCTTCGCTTCAGAGCCGCTCTGGTAGTTGGATGCGCCCAATGTTTCTTCAGCAAAATCGTAATCAATTTATCAATAATTTGATTATAATGTTCGCTGCAAGAATTTTTAAAGAACCAGTCAACATTTTGGTCTTTTTGAATTTGTGTGCGTCATACTTCAATTATGTATTCTTCGATACGTTTTTTGTCTGGGAGTTCTTGTTCAATTTTTGAAAACGTTCTGATACAAATGTTACAAATTCTAAAAAAATGGTCAGACGGGTCTACTAGTTGTCCAAAATCGGATTTGTTGGAATAATTTTTGTAAAAAATCAAAGATTCTGAAGGCCAATTTATCGTTAAATTCTCCCCGTTTCTTTTTAAATTAGTTTCACAAAAACTACAGGTTTCTGCAAGAAAAATTTAAATAATACATATCCGGCAAAATACCTTGCTGATGCATCTTCAGACAATAATGAACGATTGAAGTCTTCGAAAATTATGTTTTCAAGGATATTTTCTTCTGAAAAATAGGTTGAAGTTTCTGAAAACGAAGACCTGTACAGCGATTTTTATGCAAAAGGTGATAAGTGATAAAAGCCGTGATAACAATAAAGACACAAATTCCTGTCAATGTATGCTTGTTTGCATGCACCTGTGTTGGTGAGATTTTATTGGAAAGTCGACTGGAAATTTCCCTCGAAATTTGTATATGGTCACACTAGCTGTGCTCTTCACTTTGAACTGTCACTGACACACCGAGATTTTTCGAGGGTGGCTGAGTTTTGTTTTGTGTGTTGAAATTTGTAATACGCGAATTCCTGTCATATTAGATATGTCTCCTCCATCGCTATAAAATAAAATCAAAACTTCATCTGTAAAAAAACCATTTTGTGTAAATATAAGCCGCAATAAATTGAATTTGAACTTGAATTAAATTCAATGAATTTCAATTTTTGTGTGTTGATTGATTCGCGAAAAAATGTTACAAATTAATGTTAAAATTGTTAATGTTTGCTAGGCCAACGGCGGAACAAGGGCTGCTTCTCATAAATTTAGTGGAGAAGAACTTCTCTGTTTTGCACCGCCGTCTAACCCCCAACGCAAAAGCCAACAAACAGCGTGTTTGGGAAGAGATAACAGGGAGGTCAACAGAAAAGGGCCACCACAAAAAACTACAGGGCAACCGGGTTCCCAAAACCAATTTTTTTTTGTTTTCGAGATAAAATTTCCCAGTCTTGTGACTTTCTGAATTGAAATTTGAAAAACTTCCCATTTTATTTATCACGGGAAAGATCACGGGAAAATTATCACCTTTTGCACAAAAATCGCTGTACTGGTATTTAGAGACTCAGTAATTTGGCATTCATCATTTTTATTTTGATCGATAAAAGCAGTGTCTTGCGAAATAAATTCTTCTTCGTCTTGTTCGCAATTCGTTGTTTCGAAATCAGAACATATTATTTTATAGAACATTATTCTACCAATTAAATGATTTATTTCATACAAGGAAGGATTCGGATTTTTTCCACCCCGATTCCGCATTACTGCAAGTAAGTTCTCTATGGGGTCTTGATTAAATTTCGATGTTAAAACAAAAAATATATTTGGATGTTGAGTTAATAAGTCTTGTGAAAGTTTTAATACAGATATGGTGGTTTGCTGAAGGCCAGTAAAACAGAAATTTTTAACTGATTTTTCAAAAGTAACTGATTGCAAATATTCATGAAATTCTTTAAGATACTCACGTACAGGGCCAAAAAGTTCTATTCCATTTGAAAACATGTTTTTATTATGTCTTTTTTTGCCATTTAGACAATCGAAAACTTTATTCATTTTTTGGAAAAAAGCTGCAGTGGACAAAGAAATATCGTTTAATTTCGGACTAAATAAATTCAAATGATCTGCAGCTTTAATTGCTGAACTGCAAGTGTGGCTAAATACTTGAGCTGCATATGCCACTTTCATCTTTTCCCACTGATTTGGATACACATGTTTAAATGTTAATTTAGGACACATTTTAGTACTCTTGTCTTTTTCTATAGCATACAACTCCCTTACACAATTCCAACTGATCAGCCCATCAGAAGTTTGAAATTCATGCTTTTGAGAGAGAGTTGTGGATAGATTTTATTAAGTGACATATATCATGTATCACATATATTTTCTTGCCGCCATGAAAAAATATGGATTTTGTAGTGAGACATTTAACATTTTAAAAGAACTTCTGTTATTGGGTCCCTGATCAGAAAAGACAGCTCGAATGTTTATTCCAATTTTTTCGCAATAAGATATATTTTCTTCAATCTTTTTTGCTAATCTTTTTCCATTGATCGCATTTTCGGTAGCATAATAGCTTACAACGTATTTCCAATTAGCAAATATTCCCCAAACCAAAAAACACAAACATGTTTGGCAATTTCTTTTTTTCTAAAGGACCCTAGATCTGTGAAGCCAATTATTTCGTCTTGTGTACAATCGTATCTCAATTCTCGTCTTATGGCTAGCTCATCAAAAATTAGTACAGCTTCTTTAGATTTTTCATCACAAGTACTAAATATTTTCGAAAGATTATCTGTTATCCTTGCATTAAATCCTGGTTGTAACTTTGCGATTGGAAGCCACTTCTGCAGAGTCGATAGAGCAGGCAAGTTTAATTTCAACATATTTTTTAAGTATTTATAAGTTGCTGCAGATTTGTAGTGGATATTTTGTGCTAAAATTCTTTCTTTAGCTTTCAAAATTTTTGTCGACTTAAGGCCAAAATACAATTGGCCCAACACAACATTTACGACAGCAGATTACGGCGACAATGTCGCCCTCCATATACAATTGCGCACACTTTGTTGATCTAAATGTAACTTGCTTTTCACAGATAAAACTTTTCATTCGCGCACGCACTCAATTAATTGTTCTTCGAAATTATTTTTTTCAATCCTTGGTCTTGAATATTCTGTATTTCTTTCATTTGAATTTTGGCAGTCAGTGAGCTACATATAACATTTTTTGTACCCAATTATCATAAAATCTAAGCAACACAGCATACGAACTATATTTCCTAATACTTGCTTTAAATGACGAAATTTAGATTTTATGACATCCCCATAAGATTTCATTTTGAATCAACCACTAATTTTGTATGCGAGCTGCCGACAAAAGTTAAATTCGATTGAACTTTTTACGGCTGCAAAGTTGGTCGGATTGATTGTATTTAGAAGCATAGAATCCTTTGAGTTTAAAATCTGAAATGTCGCCGTAAATGTTGTGTTGGGCCAATTGTATTTTGGGCTTTACAAGGAACCTTTTTGAGGTGTCCGCCTCCGATTCTCTTCGCATTCACATATGGTATAGTACTCAAAAAACTAAGCGACACGTATTTTTTTATAACTGCGGATATTCGGTTTTAAAGGGGAAAACCCCCCCTCGAAAATCTTGCGAAAAATCGATTTTTGACCATAACTTGGCAACCAATAGTCCGATTTGAACGAAACCAAAACGAAAAGTTTTCTTTTTGCGAGAAGAATAAAACTGCGAAAAGAAAAATTTAAAATTACTATGATAGGGTAGAGGAACCAATATTCGACCATGGTTTTTCAGCCCCCCTGCCCCCTATAATTGCCGCGCTTTAAAACTGATTACATATTTTGAAAGGCCTAGCAAAACTAAAGTTGACCTGTTTTTGCATTTGACCGGAAAAGGTCAAATAATAGGGTAAGTCACCCTGTTTCCATCCCTTGTCAAACTAATTTTTTCACAATAAATTTTCATCCAATTGTTAAAGAACTTTTATGAGCAAGACGTGTTTTTGATATCGACAGACATTCGAGTTTATGGCAAAATTTGGGAGGGGAGGCTTTCTGCACCGTGTACACGTAACGTTCACTTAAAAGCAAATTCAAAAACTGCCGCAAATACAGCACTAATTTTTGTTCTCAAGGTAATGAAGTATTCTTTCGAACGGCACTACAATCCTAAATACATATTATGCTTTTGGGTTAAAGGGTGATACAAAAGAGAATTTTTTTTAAATTTTTCTACTTTTTTATATACAGTGGAATCCGGTTATAACGACCTCCAAGGGACCAACAAATCTGGTCGTTATATCCGGTTGTTCGTTATAACCGATTCATAGTTTTAAAGGTTTTAAAATACATGTGTGAAGTTCTAAAATACAAAATTTTTATTGCAAATCGTCAGTACATTAAAAAATTAAATTTATTTAATTTTTCTGCAGATATTGAGTAATCTTTGTTTGTTTGGATTTTTGGTGCAAGAACTCCTTTTCAATTTTCTTTTCAATTCTTAGCACAGCTTCTTTTGAAATCTCATCAAAAATGTTATTGAATAATAGGAATGAACTCAATGTCGTAATACCCCGAAGTGCTTCATTGACTGAAGGTATGACACAACCTGTTTCTGAAATTTTCACCCGATTTTAAAATTATGTATTGTGATGCATAAAACATTATTTATCAGTAGTATCTTCTTCATATTTTTCCTCGATACTAAATTGTCGCCTTTTAGCATTCATTGTGAAATTCACGAAATAAACTGAATTAACACAACGTAGATGCACAAAACTTTGACAGAACTGATTAGGGGAATTCCCGAAAAGTTCCAACTTTCATTTAATGACTTAAGCAAATGACGTTTAGAAGAGCAACAAGTTTGCAAATTGGGCAAAAACTAGGGTATCTGACATGGTGGCCAATTTAGAACATTTGTTAAAAACTTAATCTATCAGGTTTTGATTTTTTTCTATGAGATCTTAAGTTTCGGTCGTTATAAACGATATTTTTTTCTATTTTGTAGAAAAAGGGGTCGTTAAAGCCGGTATGTCGTTATAACCGGTGTCGTTATAAGCGGATTCCACTGTATTTTATACTTCAGCGAAAAAAATCCACAAAACGATACATTTTTATAGATGCTCTTTTTTCCTAAGAAACTGAGAAGATTAGCTTTCAAAAACTGGCATAATCATCATTTTAGATGCTTTGATTGCTGAGCTATGGTCTAAAATGTGTTATTGTTTTCATATATGTAAAATATAAAAATTTTGTCGAAATCCAATTGAAGTTTTTTTTTGTCTACTGCAAACTTTCCTTCGAACCTTGAAATCAAAACAACGGCCTCTAGTATTATTTTTTTTATTTATCATTTCAATTAATTTTTTTTATTAATTTATTTGATAACAATAATTGATACTGAACAAACTAAAAAAGCTTATTATTCTTCATATTTTGAGCAAAAGTGGTATTCGTCAAAAAAATGCTTGAAGCGTAATGACTTCTTGTACCATGACCAAGTTACAACTGCAACTTCTGAACATCCGTCAATTTCATATAGTGGCTGGGAAATTTTTTTAAATGCGAAGTCTACAAGATTTTCAAACTCATTGGGCATTTGGGAAATGTTACCACTTTTATACCAAGAGTATCGAAATAAGTTTATATATCTGGGAGAAGATAACTGGTTATGTACCAGTGATTGTAATTTGATTATGTTGTTTCTTAGGTGTTAGTTTCACTCATAAAAAAATATTTTTTTTTGCGAAAGTATAAAATATATAAAAAGAAAAAATTTTAAAAAAATCTCTTTTGTATCACCCTTTAACCCAAAAGCATAATATCAAAAATAATGAAGGTATATTTTATAATCTCTTTGATAATATGTATTTAGGATTGTAGTGCCGTTCGAAAGAATACTTCATTACCTTGAGAACAAAAATCAGTGCTGTATTTGCGGCAGTTTTTGAATTTGCTTTTAAGTGAACGTTACGTGTACACGGTGCAGAAAGCCTCCTCTCCCAAATTTTGCCATAAACTCGAATGTCTGTCGATATCAAAAACACGTCTTGCTCATAAAAGTTCTTTACCAATTGGATGAAAATTTATTGTAAAAAAATAAGTTTGACAAGTGATGGAAACAGGGTGACTTACCCTATTATTTGACCTTTTCCAGTCAAATGCAAAAACAGGTCAACTTTAGTTTTGATAGGCCTTTCAAAATATGTGATCAGTTTTAAAGCGCGGCAATTATAGGGGGGAGGGGGGCTGAAAAACCATGGTCGAATATTGGTTCCTCTACCCTATCATAGTAATTTTAAATTTTTCTTTTCGCAGTTTCATTCTTCTCCCAAAAAGAAAACTTTTCGTTTTGGTTTCGTTCAAATCGGACTATTGGTTGCCAAGTTATGGCCAAAAATAGATTTTTCGCAGGATTTTCGAGGGGGGATATGAAAAAATATCCGCAGATATGAAAAAATACGTGTCGCTTAGTTTTTTGAGTACTATAACATATGTGAATGCGAAGAGAATCGGAGGCGGACACCTCAAAAAGGTTCCTTGTTAGTCTTTCTTAGTAACATCATTTTTGACAAAGTTTTCGCTTATTGGATATGAATTTATTGCCTTTTCTATACACTTATTATTTTTTACAAGCTTGGTTATATACGAGTTTATCGAATTTTTTTTATAAATTTTTTACTATTTTTTAAAGTGTGGAATTTTTGAAATATTTAAACTGAAATATTTTTTTTTTGTAGAATGCTTCTCTACGGATTGATTTAAGGCAAAAGCTGCATGTGGTTTCCAAGTTTTCTGAATTTAAATTTTGCGGCGGTTCTAAACCACTTAAATCCTCAAAATTAAGTTCGTCTAAGGGACTTTTCCGGCAAGAAAATATTTCAATTGTTGGAATAGAACCCTTTTTTTAATTTTTTCTTTCCGATTTGCTCTCCACAAAAATGTTTTGAGCAAACATATGAATTTTTTGCCCTAGGTGGTAATTTCAGACCACATGCCTGCAAACAAGCCCCGACGTATACATTTTCTTGCGCAGGGAATCTAAAAAATTGTAATTCCGGTGAATCACGCTTCTTATATCCACACGCCTGAACTGCGCATTGTACACCCCATTGTCTATTCTTCTCCATTTTTATTCAATTAAAACTTATGGATCCTGCAGATAAATGAAAACGTGAACTTCATTCATCGATAACTAATCGCCAAGTGAGTAGCAAGCAACAAACAAAGCAAGAAATTCAAATGTACCGTAAATCACACAACCCGAGCCATAAATCCCCTCATAACTCTTTCTGTGTTGATCACCGTCTTTCCTATCCACAGCGGATAGCATCCACCTCAACTTGGTTGCAGTGCAGCGCAAGTTAAAAGCAGCAACAGTGGCTGTCGGCAGTATATTGGAGACAAACTCATTTTTCGCCTCCAAAAATTGCTTGTTAGACTTCGGTTATCTATGTAGAGTATATATAATCTTTGGTTGAATGCTTTCTTATAAAGCCGAATTGAGTTTTCGGGATAGTTTTTAAGCATTGGGTTCGAATTCGGGATTCAATAACCCGCTCCAACAACTTACCAAGATTGCAGAGCATGGAAATTGGCCTTAGGTTTGCGGTGTTGTTCGAGTGACCGGACTTTTTAATTGTGATTATTTTAGCGATCTTCCAAGCTTTAGGGAAGTATCTGATATTTATGCAGTTGTTGATGGTGATTGTTATAATTTTACATGCTTTTCTAGATATCTTCCGTAGTAGATAGTTAGATATCCCGTCTATCCCGATGACCTCTTGTTATTGAGATTTATAAGAAGAGTTAATATTTCCTCCGAGTTGGCAAAGGTACCCGTGTCATTAGGGCAGTGAGATGGATTGTTCTAATCGAATGTGGTTTTACAATGGATTGAGTTCTGATGTTCGAAGACGCTAAGAGTTCTTGAAATTTCCGACAGGTATGTTAGTGACATTTCAGGAGTTCTGATCTCATAAAGTCCAGAATAATAATTTCTAAGAGCCTTCAGGATTTCTGGTGCACTTCTATAGGTGTGATCCTCGACTGTGAGGCATGTGTTGTTGTTTTTTATTGCCTATTATCTTTCTAATTTCAAGAAAAGCACTAGGCCTGGTGTAATATTTTCAAGTCGTTCTTGAAAACTTTTTGAGGCGAAGGTTCAATTTTGCCTCAATTATGTTAGACAGCAGCTTGATTTGAGTTTTCAAAGATTTATATTCTTGGCTTTGTGAGTTTCCATATCTCCTAAAGACTCTTTTGAGTGCCCTCTCCCAACTGTTTTTTGCTTTGAACAGTTGTTTAATATCATCGGGGAGATTATGAAATGCATCGAAATTTCCCGTAGTATTTTCTGAATGCCTGGAGGCTATCTCGGATAGGGTGCTTGTAAACTTGCCTATTGTCTCATCTATTTGTAGATGGATTAAGTTACAGTAAGGGCTTTTATTTATTTATTTATTTATTTATTTATTACAAATTTCATCAAAATACTGATTACTGATTAATATTATTTACAATAACATATTTAAAGCTTACTCTTCAGAAACTCCAAGCTATTGTTAAAATCAATATTTTCAAATTTTAAATTGAAATTACGGCATATGTTAGATATACGTTCGTTAAGACCAGATATACGTTCGTTAAGTACGATGCATAGCAACATGAAGAAAGTTATGACATCTAAGTGGACGAGAAGAAGTAAGTATAGATATATTTTCTAATATTTGAGGCGAGCTAATCAGTCCCGTCAACAATTTGAACATAAAGGTAGTCTTTGTGATACTCCTTCTTTCTTTTAAACTTTTTAAATTTAGCAGCGCAAGTCGATCTGCATAAGGAGGTAGACTTAAGACGTTGTTCCAGGGCAGTCCCTTCAGCGCAAAACGACTAAATCTCCTTTGCACCTTCTCTATACGATCACAATGTAGCGCATAGAAAGGGTCCCAAACCACAGAACAATATTCTAGTAGAGCAGTATAAGGATTTGGTGACAAAATGGTCAGAAAATTCCTTAGACCACCTCTTGATACAGCCCATGAGGGAATTAGCTCGACTCAAAATCGAATTTATATGATTAACAAAAGTAAGAGAAACGTCAAAAATTACACCAAGGTCCCTAATTTGTTGGAGCCTGGTTAGATCAGTCCCTTCATGGGTATAGCCATAAAATAAAAATCTTTTCTTCCTACCATAACTAAGGACAGAGCACTTGTCAACGTTTAATAACATAAAGTTTTTTTTTACACCACACATAAAAATTTTCAAAGTCATTCGATAAAAGTACACAGTCATTTATGTCGCGAATAGGGCGGTATATTTTCATATCGTCAGCAAAGAGCAAAATAGAGCTATTTTTTATAATCAAATAAATGTCATTCACATATTACACGAAAAGCATCGGACCCAGATGGCTTCCTTGAGGTACACCAGAAATATTATATATTGTTTTCGAAGTTTTCCCTCGAAAACAAACTCTTTGAGTGCGATCACAAAGGTAAGAGTTTAACCACTTGAGAAATAATGGGGGAAAACCCAGCACAGAAAGCTTAAACAACAAAATTTTATGCGAAATTGAGTCAAATGCTTTGGCTAAATCAGTATATATTATCAGTCGACCTGCAGCCCATTCTCGACGCTATTTTGGCAGAAAGATGTAAATTGAACTAAATTTGTTTCAGTAGATCGACCTTTTAGAAATCCGTGTTGCTGCGGAGTAATGATAGAGCTTATATGAAACTGTATCACAGAACAGATAATAGAGTCAAATAGTTTAGGAATGGATGACAATTTAGCAATAGGTCTATAATTTGCAACATTCGATCTATTGCCTTTTTTGTGAATTGGGATTATATAAGATGCTTTCCAAATATGAGGGAAAATCCCATCACGAAGAGATAAATTAAATAATGTAAGCCACTGTAGTACTTTTGCAATTGTTTCCAATACAGTTAGTCCTTGTTGGGCATTCGGTCATATTATATTAAGTAAACGAAGATTAAAAAAGTCTTATTAAAGCAGTCAAACAGAGTAGACGTGTTTCTTTGATTAACCTCGTTCAACCTTGTGGCCCAAACTCCTACAATTAAATCAGAAGTGGTCTAAGCCTGCGTGTGGCACACTGTTTTTGATCGATAAAAAAAAAGTGCTTTTGGCAGACATTTTGGTGCGGTGAATTTTTCTAGTGAAGAAAATTAAGGAAATCTTTTTGGCGACTTTTGTGGTTATGGCGGACCGAGTGGAAAGGTTTTTGGCCAAGGCCACGGCTCGACAGCTAAAGGACAAGCTCAGTGAATTGGAACTGTCCACAGTGGGGCTGAAGCCGGAGTTGCAGGCAAGATTTCAGGAGGCAGCGCTAAAATTTTCCGATGCAGAAATAGCAGCTCTATTTAGTGAGAATGGAGACAATTTCGAGGAGGCAAACGGCGAGGAGTTCGAGTCGGGGAACGAAGGCAGCAGCGGTTTAGATGAAGAAATACAACGCTTGACGCAAGACCTTGAAAAAAGGCGCAAAATAGCCGAACTAAAGGGGCAGTTACGTCAACTGACGGCGATTGAGAACAGCTGTAATTCGAAGACCACATGTTACAACTTCAAGGACATCGAAGATTCAATTCCGAACTTTAACGGCGAGGATAATTATTCAATTCAACGGTGGACGCAACATTTCGAGGAGACGGCAGATGTATTGTGCTGGGATGAGCAACAGAAACTTATTTATGCGAAGAGGTTGCTGAAAGGGACAGCCAAGCTTTTCACCCGCACTGTTAACTTCAAGACGTGGCAGCGGCTTAAAACAGGTTTGATTAAAGAATTTTCTAGCAATTTCTCTAAAGCAGATATTCATCGGCAACTGAGTAAGCGACGTAAACGGTCTGACGAGTCTTGGAAGCAGTACGTCTTTGCGATGCAGGAGATAGCCTCTTTTGGTGACGTAGACGAGGAAGACGTCGTGCAGTACATTATTAAGGGCATTGCTGACACCGAGACTAATAAGACGATTTTATATAGTGCAGATACCATCGATGAATTGAAGCTAGCATTCATAAAATATCAGAAACTGAAGACGAATGGTCAAGAAATTTCGCATCACAGAAGTCAGCAACCGTCAACATTTCAGAAGCAGTCGTTTCCGCGATCAACGAAGTGTTTTAATTGCGGCGAAGTGGGACACATCAGCACCGATTGTAAAAAGCCGAAACGGGATAAAATTTGTTTTAAATGTGGGCAGCCTGGACATTTGGCGTCAAATTGCGGCAGCAAGAAAGCAGTGATGAATCTCAACTCAGGGGTCGACTCATCTAGCAGCGACGAGAGCGAAAAATCTCATAGTGAAAGAGTCTCGGGATTCGAGCATTTTCTGAAATACGAGTTCGTCAAAAATAATGCCAGTTGCAGCATGAGACTCTTGACGCTCATCGATTCGGGAAGTCCTATAACTTTCGTGCAGGAAAAGTTCATTCCATTACATCTGTTAGTAGAAACGAATGCAGCTAAATACAACTACACGGGTATTAATAACAGTAAGCTGACTATTGTAGGGACAACTGACTGTAAGATAAATTTTAATAATTCAATTGTTCATTTAAACATTTTTGTAGTCCAAAACGAAAGTATGAATCATCCTATTATTTTAGGCCGAGATTATATAGACAAAATCGGCTTGGAGTTGACGGTAAAGAAAGTTAAAACAAAGAATTTGGGAAGCATTCAGAGTCGAAGCAACGGTGGTGAGTCTATTGATTCTATTTCGCAAATTATTACAGACGATGGTTTTGAGCATCAAATATTAGCTATTGATATTTCAAACGAAACAAAGGAATTCGATTTAAATATCAATAAAAATTTGTCGAATGATGTCATTACCGAAATTAAAAATATTGTTTCTTCGGAAACTGTAATCGCGAGGGATCTTTCAAATGTTGAGACGGTTCATGATTTCGAAATGAAAATCCAATTACTCAAAGATGAACCATTTTACTGCACACCACGGCGTTTACCCTATACACAGAAGATAGAGTTGAAGAAAATTCTTGACGATCTTTTAGCTAAAAACATAATTCGGGAATCAAACTCTCCCTACGCGTCGCCAATCGTGCTGGCAAAAAAGAAGAATAAAGAGTTAAGACTTTGTGTAGATTTTCGGGAGTTGAACGGAATTACCGTGCGGGACAACTACCCCTTACCGCTGATAGACGATAATTTAGACATGTTGCGGGGAAAACGTTTTTTCACGGTTTTAGATCTTCGCAACGGCTTTCACCATGTTCGAATGGCCGATGACTCGGTCAAATACACGTCGTTCGTAACGCCGCTTGGGCAATTTGAGTATTTAAGAATGCCATGTGGCTTAAAAAATGCTCCATCGACGTTCGAAAGATTTGTGAAACGGATCTTTGGTCGTTTGATTTCAGACGGAAAGCTAAAGGCGTTCATAGCTTTCTGGGACTCTGCTCCTATTTCAGAAGATTTATTCAGGATTTTGCGTCCATCGCAAAGCCATTGTACGATCTTCTGAAAAAGGATGCAGTGTTCACTTTTGGTATTAATGAACATAGAACTTGGGAGTTGCTAAAGTCTAAACTTTTGGAGGCACCTCTGTTATCCATTTATAACCCGGGTAACGAAACGGAATTGCACTGCGACGCAAGCAGCCTAGGTTTCGGGGCAATTCTTATGCAGCGTCAGCAGGATGGTAAATTTCATCCGGTATCGTATTTTTCCAAACGAGCTACCGCAGCCGAGAGTAAGTATCACAGCTACGAGCTGGAGACTTTGTCTATAATATATGCTCTCAGACGTTTCCATGTCTACTTGGTAGGCATCAATTTTAAAATAGTCACCGACTGTGAAGCCCTAACGCTTACTCTAAAAAAGAAAATTTTAAACCCGCGTATATCACGCTGGGCTTTAGAGCTGCAAAATTATAGCTACGTCATAGAACACCGTCCGGGTGCTAGGATGACTCACGTCGACGCTTTGAGCCGATGTATAAACGTGTTGGAAGTAAACGACGATTCTTTTGAGTATATGTTAGCGATTTTTCAAAGACATGATCCATATATTGTAGAAATCGCGAACCAACTGGAAAAATCCGAGAGTCCAAAGTTTGAGATGGTAGACGGCCTGATTTACAGGAAAGTTAAAGACAAGATTCTGTTTTACGTCCCGTCCGAAATGGAAGAGTTAGTCATCCAAACTCACCATCAGGCCTTAGCCCATCCGGGTACCGATAAGTGCCACGAATACCTAAAACGCACCTACTGGTTCCCCAGTATGAGGGTGAAAATTCAAAAACAGATTGAAAAATGTCTTAAGTGCGTCTATTTTTCTCCTAAATCTGGGAAGCCCGAAGGTACTCTACATACAATCCCGAAAGGAGATAAACCCTTCGACGTTCTTCACGTAGATCATTTCGGTCCATTGGCCTCTTCACGAGCTAAAAAGAAACATATTTTATTAGCAATTGACGGTTTTACTAAATTTCTCAGATTGTATGCCGTGGCTAGCACTCAATCTAAAGATGCAATTGCATGCTTACAAGGTTATTTTGATGTCTACAGTAGACCTAACAAAATTGTTTCAGACAGGGGTTCATGCTTTACGTCAGAAGAATTCACTTCATTTATGAAGGATAACAATATAGTACATATTAAAGTTGCTACTCATGCACCTCAGGCCAATGGCCAAGTAGAACGTATGAACCGAGTGCTGGCTCCAATGTTGGCGAAAGAGTGTGAACCTAATACAACTAGCGGGTGGGATAGGAGCTTAGCTAAAATCGAATATTCAATCAACAACACATTTAACCGTAGTACCGGCTTTACGCCTAGCATGTTGTTGTTCGGCGTTAATCAGAAGGGCCAGGTGTGTGACAAAATCCGAGAGTATCTTCAAGATGTGTGTCGAATTAATGATGATCCGTCTCGCAATTTGGAAGGAATAAGACCAGAAGCTCATTTGAACATTGAAAGAAATCAAGGATATAATAAAAGTTATTTTGACGCGCACCACAAAAGACCACGAGAGTACAAAGTAGGCGACTATGTGTTGCTCAAAAACATCGTCACGACTCCAGGCGTAAACAAAAAACTGTTAGCAAAATTTCGAGGCCCCTATGAGGTTGCCAAAGTTTTTCAAAACGATAGATATCTAGTTAAGGATGTCACTGGCCTGCAGTTAACTAGGATACCTTATAAAGGTGTTTGTGCTGCAGAAAATATGAGGCCATACATAGCGAGTGTTGAACTGCTTTGAAACCGAATGCTTTGACATGTTTGTAATTTTTATGAAATGTTTTTAATTAAATTGTATTGACACTCCAAGCAGTTTGACTGACGAAAGAAAGCTTAAAATATATAACTTTTAAGAAAACTTGTATTGACGATGATTTTAAAATATGTATATCATGTAATTCTTGATTTTGTATAAGAAAGAGTATTTTATCATTTAAAGATGATTGATTTTGTATAAGAACGAGTATTTTATCATTTAAAGATGATCGATTTTGTAAAAGAACGAATATTCTATCATTTAAGGATGATTTCGAAGAATTTGTAAAGTAGAACAACTTAGAATTTAAGTTATCAAGCAGGTTTAAAACCGATCACAAAATTTATACTATATAAATGATATTTGAAACGAAATGTATGTAATTAATGTTGTAAAATAGTCATAACGATCTTTATTTGCTAATCGGGACGATTAGTGTCAGGCTGGCCGAGCTGTAAGCCACTGTAGTACTTTTGCAATTGTTTCCAATACAGTTAGTCCTTGTTGGGCATTCGGTCATATTATATTAAGTAAACGAAGATTAAAAAAGTCTTATTAAAGCAGTCAAACAGAGTAGACGTGTTTCTTTGATTAACCTCGTTCAACCTTGTGGCCCAAACTCCTACAATAAACAAATAAGTAGTTTGACAAAACTATTATTACAACACTTAAGCACGGCAGCGGGGACACCATCGGGACCAGACGAATAGTTTAAGTCAAGTTTGTTTATTGATTCACAGATAGTATGCTTGTCAATGCTCAAATCCTTCATGGTCAAGGTAGTTAAAGGTATTTTAGTCAAGAAATCAAAATATTGCTCATCAATATCATAGTTTAAATTATCGCTAAACGCGCCTTGAAAAAGATCTGCAAACAGGTTACAGACTGGATAAGCGTCGACGTTTCTCGTACTATTAATAAAATTCCAAAAACTTTTTGGATCACGTTTTAATTTGGTTTTCATGCTCGACACGTAGCTATCATAAACTTGGCTAGCAGCAGAAAGGAATTTGTTCTTAAAATAACAGTAAATTTTGAAATCGTACTCACATTGGGACTCAACAAATCTTTTCCAGCGTTTCGTTTTTAAGTTTCGCAGATGCATAATTTCAGCATTAAACCATTTAGGACGTGTTAGAAGATTTTTCTTTGTAAAGTAGGGTACTGTCAAATTTAAAATTTCAAAAATAATGATATAAAATTTAGAAGTTGCAATGTCAATATTTGCTTCATTTAAGACCACGTCCCAATTTACCATGCCAAAAAGCTTAGACATTTCTGAAAAGTTAGCTTTTCGAAAGTTAAAATCTTGAATATTACAAAAGAAACTAGTTGAAAGTGAACAATCAGTATGCAAGAAACAAGTTAACGCTGGAGATGCAGGTGCTCACAACCAAAGAAGAAGCATCTGACGTAAATATGAGGTCCAAAGCGCGACCATTTGCATTGAGTATGTAATTAACTTGGCAAATATTGTTAGAGTATAGTTGACATGAAGTACTTGGAATAAGGAAACTCTCGTCGTCACATGAAGACCAGGAGACTGATGGCAAGTTAAAATCACCAAAAATTAAAATGTCATCTTCAGGATTCATTAGGTCCAGCACAAATTGGATTCCTCTATTAAATATATGGTAAATTTCGATTTGAGATGACGGCGCAGTGTAGAAGATTATTACAAAAATGTTGCGTAAACATAATTTAAGTTTGACACATAAAAACTCCAATTCTAGTACGTCAGGAACGTTGACAATGCAAGAGTCCAACGACGAACGAATAGCGCAGAGAACGCCACCTCCAACAGTAGCATTGTAGGAACAGTGTCTGTCACGACGAAAGACAGTGAAATCAGAACTAAAAAGTTCGTTGTTCAGAAAGCTGGCATTATTTAGCCATGTCTCAGTGAAACACACTACGTCAAAGTCGCATCCAGTCGATGCGCAGAACAGCTGAGAAATTTTTGTACGAATCCCGCCTACGTTTTGGTAGTAGCAGGAGATGCGAGTACTCCGTTTTTTGGATTTCGCTTGCAGTGGGTTTTAAGATTTCTATGCTGAAACTCCTTGACAATCATATCAGAAGGCCAAAAATTCCCGTTTATTACATACACAAAGCAATATTCTGGTAGAAAAACTTTAAATGACGATATAGTTGACCCAGGTTTTTGCATAAACTTTGACGATGCAATTTTATCGCCATCTTTAAATTTATAATTTGATTGAAGGAAACCAAGTACGTCGTCTGTTGTCGTTGCGGGATCCAGTCTGGATAAGAACAATACCGTTAGTCGGCTGACTGTTTTTAGTGTGGTTATCGAAGAGATAGCAGTTTTGGCGACAGCATCAACCACTTGACTATTTCCCGAGTCCGTTTTTTCGTGCTCTGCGAGATCTTCAACAGATTCGACGCCACCATCAGGTAACGACGCTGATTTTTGTTCCGTGCCAAGTGGACATCCTGCATCAGCATTTTCCAAAGGAATCCCAGACTTGGAACTGCGCGGCTCATTTAAGTCAACGCGGACAAAACTTTTGGTTGGATTTTGCCTATTTATTTTGGTGATACTTTTATTGTTTATATTATTCAACGTCGTATTTAACAAGTCAGAAAACGCATCCATTTTAGATGTTAACGTCTCAAGTTTCGCGGTGTATTCGGTTTTTAAAGTATCGATTTGAAGAGTTTAAGATTTTAATATGGTTACGACATCGCTTAAAGTAATATTGTCGCATCTAAAAGTTACATTTGACGATTTAGCACATGTATCCAATGTCGAAGTGGCAGTTGGTAGCACTTTAAATGATAGGATCGAAAATAAGGTCCATCACATGCTATAAATCTACTGGATCTTGACTCCACATCTCCACATTTTCCACATTTTGGGTCGCATAAAGAATTACTAGCAAATGCCATAGTTTTTGCTTTGCGATTTCACTAATTTGTTTGCTGTGCGTATAAAATGTTAGTGATTACCAAAAATCCCGTTGACGCTGATATCGTTTAGAAAGGTTTGAAGCTGAGAAACGGCAAAAATTTCAGAAATTTCACACTGACAACACGCAGAAATGTCAAAATTTGAAATGTTTATGTTTTGAAATTTTTATAAACAATATCGATCAACGACAGTAAAAAGCGCGGCAAAGTGGTAATTGTATTTATCAATAGATGTATGTATGATTGTATGAAAATTTCAAAAAGTTTGTTTTTCGAAAAAAAGAAGACTACGCAAAACTACGATGACAATTTTATAACCACAAGGATAGCGAAATGTGAACTATCGACACAGCAAGAAACTTCGTATGAAAGTAATTTCAAAGCACTCAAAATTTTAATTTTACCAGGCAACAACTCACTAGGCAACAACTTGTTATTGTAATATACTTTATATTCGGTGTATAGTCACCGGATCGGTGTCGAGTTCTTCCCTGAATGAATCTTAATTGGTATTGGCGAATGAAGAAAAAGTTTTCGGGCTCCTAAGTGTGATATCTACTGTTGAGACCAATGTCCAGGTTTACAGCAAGATGATCGGATGCTGAGGCGAACGTGTAGGAATCAAATTGAGGAAAGACCCAGTCCACAGATTTAAGAAGGGTGGCTCATAAGGAGGGGCAAGTGATAGCGAAGAGGTCGCACTATTGTTGCAAAACCATGAATTGCTTCTATTACCATTAGTGTTGGTTGTCCGATCGCCCCCATAGCGGATGACGTGCATTAAAATCTCCGCCGACTATGACGTGATCGTAGACAGCACAAGCACTATTGATTTGATCTAACAAGCTACAAATTGCCTGACTTAAGGTATTGGAGGGAATATAAACTGATAGGATTAACTCAGTTTTGGAAAGCCGGTTTTGATCGCGGAAAGAGAGTGAAACAGCTGTCAAGCAGCATTCATTTGATCTGATAAGGGATTCGGCAGTACATTTTATCTCACTGCAGATGAGTATCGCTGTTCCTTTAAGTTACGAAAGGTTTGGTAAGATTTAAATTTAAGCCTGTCTTCAGGTTTTAGATGTGTTTCATTAAGGGGAAGGGCAAGAGGTTTGCGACTCTTGAGAATGTCATCCACTGCTGACTTTTTATGAATTGGCTTGATGTGATTAATATTTAAGCTAATGAGTTTAAAAAAAGAGTTGTTTATAAAACGTATAATTGCATGATAAATTCGAGATAAGCAGACTGCTTTTCCGATTTACTACCTAATTGACGATACTTTGGCATGAAATTATTAATTTTACTGACCAGTTCATAAAAACTTATTCCAAAAAGTTGTTGTGGAGCCTCTAGAAACTCAGAAATATCACTGTCTTTCATCCTAGCGGAGTTTGAAATTTTCGGATTGCCGTTGGTTCCATTTTGTGGGATCTCTGCGCTATTGGAGACATTTCTGGTTTTATTTTTTGGCATTTCTGAACTGTTAGTAATATCTCTGGTTTTTTGTTTTCGTTTTCGAATCAGTTCTTAAGAGACTCGCGTAGGATGTTCCGGGGGAGTAGTACATACCTGTGTTTCGAGCAATCAATTCATCGCGTTCGCTAGACATTTCTACCATTTTTTGCTTTCTCTTCGTCATTAAGTTTTGGCAAATTGGACATCCTTTAAAATTGGCTGGGTGTCCAGTTTCCCCACAGTTTACGCAAAAGACTGTTTTCTGATCAGTACTAACCCTAGTACATTCTGACGGATTATGAGTCAGGTTACATTTGACACATTTGTAGTTGAAGGCACAGTTTGAGACCGTATGCCCGAACCTCTGGCAGTTTTTACACTGTACTGGTCCAACGGAACGCGGTGCTTCTCAGAACACCCTTTGGCGAAGGATGTACTTTACCGATTTGAGTTCCTCTGCATCGACTTCCGATAGGACTTGAACCGTAAAGATGTTACGAGCAGTTATTTGCGCACGAGAGCGCGGGGTACTAAACCTTTCAACCTGCACAACTTTTACTGTGGGTGCCAATCTGATAATCTCATTGCTAACCTCCTGCGGTTCGTAGCTGGCGCTAACGCCTTTGAGGAGAAGAGTTTTGTTTTTATTTTCCTTTGGAGTAAATGTATACGCGTCGATTGTAAAATTTTTGAGGGTGTCAATAATTGCAGTGTGAACAAGAGGATCGTCCACAAAGATTTTTATTTTGTCTTTTTTGTTGATGAAATAGTATTGGAAATCACGCTGTAACTCCTTCATAAAATCTTCGATGGGCATCAGATGCTCAGATGAGGTGTAAACGCAATAATTGGTGGACACAATTTCTTTTGTTTATTCTTGGGTTGATTTGAATTTTCTTTTTGGTCTTGGTTTTTGGAACTACTCTTAGTGTTAGGGGTGTTATTTTTAATATTTTTCTTATTACTAGTTGTATTATTATTGTGAGTTTTATAGTTATTTTTGTTGATACTCCCTTCTGCTGATATACTCGGCCGCTAACGTCTTTACTTGTCCTTGGGTTAACTGCTCCAGAGGAAGTTCCCGCGCTGCTGTCATCAGAGGTTAATACTTGTGCTTCATTGACGAAAACATTCTTGTACAGTTTGTTTTGTAGAACTTGAAACCTATTCTCGCATTCGGTGTCTTAAAACTTAGCCTGAGGGCTCTTTTGACGTTTGGAATTTTTGGGGGGAAGCTTCCTTTTCCCTGAGGATGCTGCACATGGAGTGTCTTCATCCATCTTTTCAGGCTCGTTTTCAGCTCCAGTTAAATCAACGTTAGGAGCGGAAACACTTTGTATGTGAATAAACACGGTTGTGAACAAAGTCTTAGTATTAGTGGCATTGGTGGTGACCAATTCAATGCATTCGTCGATGTAGAAAACATTGTTACTGGTGTCACTGTGGTTGTGAGTACCGGTACTTCTGTCGCATTCGTCGATGTAGAAAGCGTTGTTACTGGTGTCACTGTGGTTGTGAGCACCGGTACTATTGTTTTGGAAGTGTTGGTGGAATTGGCCAAGTTTTTTTCTGCCTATAGAACACGTTTTGGGGCCGCTTAGTGGCGGAGCCCCGTAGATGATTTTTTTCAATTTGTGCCCGGTGGTTAATGTCAATACCGGGGACCGCAATATGCGATCCTGGGCTATTCGTCCCAATCGGGGGGTTCTGCAGATGCTTTCCGTCCGAAGACCCTGACATTCCGCTGGTGTGGAACTTCCACAGAAGTTTCCTTTACTTATTCTGCTAACTCGCAAGTACAATGCAGCACAATAAATGCTACGATGGCCAACCCTCTCCAATCGATGATCAAAACTTGTTCCTTCAGTTAAACTTTGCTGAGAGAAAAACACGTCTGTTCGCTTCAATTCACAAAATGGAACTCCTAGGAAAAGCTCTAAGTTTTAAGAATGCCACTGTTTACATTCTACGTAACTTCTGCCGTGTTCTCAGTCGAAACTATAGTTTTTTTTCGAGTTTGCAAAAATTGAGTTAGTTTTTCTTATTTCATATTAAAAAATATACAAATATGTAACAACCATAAAATATGTAAAAATATTTTGTTTCATCAAAATATTTAATAATATTTAAAAATATTTAATTAAATATAAATCTGAGCCCTAGTCATGACTAAATAATTTATTGTGCTGTTTTGTTCGGTGTCTACAGTAAATTTTAATCTTTCGTGGTAGCCTTTAACCTTTCTATTATGTTCAAAAAATTCACACAAATAGAACGTTTCGGGTCATAAAATGGCCCACATGCATTTCCCCGTATAATGCATACCAAATAATCGTAAATTATAATTTATGCATGATCTCCGCAATAAGTGTTTCACTGTGTGCTTCACTGGTCAAAAGAAATTTGATGTCATTGAATTTTTAATAACAAATATTTTGGTATATTTCACAATTATTTTTACTTGGTCTGTCACTTGTCTGTCTAGTAATTCTTCTAATACAGTAGGTGAGAGAGGATTTCCCATAGGTAATCCAAACTTTTGTCGATATGTTTTTCCCTCATATGTGAAATAATTACAATCATTAATAAACAAGTTTTATGTTATACATGATTTTTATTTTTTGGTTTGTTATTTTTAGGTAATCAGAAGTAAAAATATTATAAGGTTCTTCTTTTTTAGGCTCGAATGCAGTGAAGAATGCAAAATTTTAGAAAGAAATCGCCGGTTAGCAATCGGACTACAAATAAGAAATCCAGATCTATCTTCTAAGCTTCTCACACGTTACACAGATTTTGTGCGAGGTTGGGGTAAAAAAGATTCACAGCTATGTAAAATGATTCATGATAAGCTAACAGAACTGGTTAAATTAGCGAAGGAGAGCAAGCAACGATCACGTAGTCATTCTTTTCCAACAATGAATAAAGAGAAACGACAACTAGTCCATGAAATGTGTGCAATGTTTGGTGTTGATTCGGTTGCCTATGACGCTGAACCGAATCGTAATGTAGTGGCAACTGCTTACAAAGAAAGGGTAAATATGTATACATATGTTATCACTTTAATTTTTAAAATACTTTAGTATCTAGAGAATCCAAATAATTGATTGCACACCCTGATTCTGATTATCGAATATTGAAATTTGAGAGATTCGAAAGGCATTATTAGGCAAGATTAACATTAATACTAATTTCAAATTAACAATTTAAAAATATGTTTATATGGAACTGAAGTTTTTTACCTTTCTTACGTATAAGGTATTAAAATTACTTAAAAAATCGAAATCAGCACAGCATTTCCTCAAAACACCCGCTTAGTTCGATGAATCCTCAGTGTGTGTGGTGAAATTCCCCTATTGGTAAAATTCTCATTAATATTTTCTTCATAAATTAAAAGGGCAATTCTAATAAATGATATGCTTAAAATATTTTAAAGCTCTAAAAATTTTCATAATGATGAAATTTTGAGCGCAAAGGCACAAACAAAAACTCATTTACTGATGTAAATATGCCTGAATTTCATAATTTATTAAGAGCTTTCAATAAAATTAAAAGAGAACCATTCTTCTTGTGAAATTATGACTTCATCTCAAGCTACGGGCATACATCACGAGACCACTTCATCATCCTCGGTGACTCCTCAATTGATGTTTTATAACAATTTCTTCCCTACTCCGCACCTACAGTTTTTACATGGACCATGGATGAATTACAACAATATATTACCCTCTTTATCAAGACTGCTTTGAGATTTTTTTGGAGTTATTTTGGAGTTATAAGACGGAAATGCCAAAAATCCTACTTCTATACAGTACTCGGAGATCGCCCATGGGGCAACTGTGAAATTTAAGAGGAAGAGACTGTAATGACAATGCTTAATTCCAAGCAAATTACTTTTATTTAATTTTTTGTTTTTGTTTGATTTAATTTCTTCCAAGTTTTGGCTTTTACATTAATTTTTTATCCAAGTTTTGTTTTTGTCTTCTTTCCAAATAATATTGCTTGTTCATTCTTTGTACCCTAAGCATTTAAGATTTTTCTAGCCAATTATAGAAAGGCAAGCTCTGGGTATTTCTGGGTTATTCGTTTCCGATTACATGGGAATTTTGCTCATTAAATGTATGGGGTTGGTCTTCTGTATTCTGTGATAACGTGATTAGCCTTTTCCACAATTTTCCGAGAAAAAATTTCATCTGGGATGTTTTTGTGGGTGGGTGAATCCGAATCCAGCATTACAAGTCTGTAAAGATAACGGAAGGTCCTGTAAGGACAAAGTGATTATACTTTTTCTCAAATTTTCCGTAAAAAATCTCATCTGGGCATTTCTGGGATCGGTGAATCCGATTGTGGAGTCAAAAAGTCCGTAAGAATATCTCAACGGCATCAAGGATATATATTCGAAGACTAAAAAGTATAAACAAGCGTGGCGAAAGATACACGTCATTTTGAATTTTTAGTTATACTAATCAAAAAAAAAATACTAAAAAGCACGAAAAAGAAAATGGTTTTTTAATTCTTCCGCGAGTGAATCGAAACCTCTTAAAAATTTACTTTTCGATTCGCGAGTGAGAAAGAATCGAAAAGAATCATTCTATTCTTTTTCCGTTTTCTTTTCGTAGAGCTAGATTTGGAGCATTCGTTTATCCGCCTGTCACTTATAGCTCTTGTAAATTCCCCCGCCTCCCACCCCAAACACCCACCCCAAATCCCCTACATAACTCTGCAATACTGGTCGTTCCAAAAGGAATTTTCATAACGAATGGTAGGAGTGGCACTGATAAACGCTAATGTTTGAGTTTCATATACAATTGTATAATGAAATATACTTGTTTCCATGGGTTACTCGGTCATCGAATTAAACTAATCAATCCTTTTTATACCCGTATGGTGAAACCAAAGGGTATATTAACTTTGCCTTACCGTTTGTAACGCCAAGATCCCGTCATCACACACAAAAATGAATTACACCAGTGTGTTTAGAATGATAAAAATAATTAATTTCTGCATGTCCGTCCGTCTGTCCGTCTGTCTGTCCGTCTGTCTGTCTGTCCGTCTGTCTGTCTGTCCGTCTGTCCGTCTGTCTGTCTGTCTGTGGCGCGGATTGCGGGCGCACGGATTGAGCTAGAGACTTGAAATTTTGCACAGATCCGTTTTTCGTAAAATGCGAGGCTAAGTTCGTTAATGGGCAAAAATGGACCATTAGGGGGGGTACCCCCCATACGAACGAAATCGTTTTTTGTGAATATCTCAAAAACGGTGAATCTTATCAAAAAAGTCCAAGAACAAAAGTTATTTAAGATATGATTCTACATAAAACTCCCATACATCAAAATCCGATTGGAATAAATTTTAAAAATTCTTATTGGAAAGTTTGACTTCAAAGTGGAATTTTGGTACAACTGTTCGAATTTTGATACGAATATCACCATACGGGTCTCCAATGATTGCCAGATTGGCAATTATAGCTTTTGTTATGTTTAGAACATTTTTATTAAATGCCGGAAAACATAGGTAAGGTTTTTAAATAACAGTAATATAACACTGGCATATAGGCTGTTAAAAACTGTTAATAATTGTTACACTATTTTTTTTAAAAGGGCAGTTTTTAAAAAGTCGACTTTCTGTATAGGGATTCTGAGGGAACTGTCGATAATTATCGACAAGCGACTTATGTGCACATATTCAACTTTCTTTTAATTGTGTTGGTGGATACAGCACACTAATGCAGGTTTGACTTCCAATGCGATTTCCTTCACTCGGGTAACACTAATGGTTTGACGTCTGGAAATCTATTCCACATTTCCAACGTTTTTATCGACATTTCCAAGGGATATCATTTGCTTTATGAGGTAGTCATAATGCATTTGCGTAGAAGTTTAGCGCATACAAAACACCAAGAGCAGGTGATATTAAAATTTGATTAGGCATGTGCGGAGTCAACATTTCAATGATTTCCACTGCTAGTGCCTGTGCAAGCCCATTTATTTCTATAAACCTCACAAACACATAAATATCGCAAAATGATCTGACGCGTCCCGTAGATTTCGCCTCATTATTCGCATTTGATTCCTCCTAAGGTAATAATAAACGGATACTGCGGAATTCATTGTCTTTGGTAAATTATTAAAAACACTATCTAAAGTTTTTCGCGGTACTTTTCGTTGTCCACTTCTCTCACATCGAAAATTTTTGGGTTACTTATTACACTTGCAACTTATAAATTCAATTCAATTCAATTATTTATTGATGCTATAGTATTAAGTATAAATTTAGTACAAACTTAATACCAATGATAAAGTGGTAAAATTCAGTCAAGAAATTCTATATGACAAATTTGATATAATGAGAATGTATTTACACACATACCATTAGCATTGCAACTTATAAAATTCACATCGGGCAGGTAAAAAATTCTTCATCGCTGCGGATCTTCAAGAAAATTTCCTAACTTTAAAAAAATTCCCTCTTTTCGACATTCCACTGGCGATAAGTATCGATTATGCTCAGAATCGGTGTACTGGTCATAAATCCGACATAAAGTCCAAAGGCATGTACAAGACGGCTTTAGGTGAACATTGCTTATCTTTGAACCATGCTCTTTATTATGCTTCCCAAAAAAATTTATGCAAAGAGAATAAGTACCATAAACGTACGACGCTAGAAGCTCTACACATTTATCAATCTAATGATACAGTTAACAAAAGAGCGGACACTGACTACATAAATGAAACTTACTGTGCTCTCCTAAAGAGACATTGATCAATAATGTTTAATTTTGACACAAAAAAGTTTTTTAATATTGACAAAGGCGGACGTCCTGATTCTGGACACAATATTTTAATAATATCGACGAGTAATTATAAACTTTATTTAATTCCCATGTTTCACTGTACATTGTTTTATTTATACTGGTGAAAAAGTGATAGAGTAAGTGCGGTTATTGCGGACCAGACGGATAATGTGGACCTCTGCAATATCTCATACAGGGTTGGGACTTTAGTTTATGACTAGATCTAGTAGCTTTTTGACTTATTTAGTACCCTAGTACCACAGCCCATGAATCTGGTACCTTTTCATGGTTTATATAAAAAAAAATTTTTTTTGGTTTGTGTGATCTGAGCACACAACATTGGTCCACATTACCCGCACCAAAACCAAATTGACTGATTGTGTCAATCTTCACATTTTTCGATTTAAAAAGATAAAAAATTATCAGATCAGAATTTTTAAATTTTACATTAAAAGGTTACGATTTTCATTAAAAGGTTACGAGGTTACGAGTTGCTTCATATGAGTAAATAAAAAAAATTTCTAAAAAAAATAAAACCGACTTTAAAAAAAAAACTGAAAAGAGAAAAAAGCACTAAAAAGAAAAAAATAATTTCAAACTATGTCCATTAATAGCGTATTTAAAATTCGGCTTTTTTGGAGTGGCGTTAAATTTACACTAAATAAAATCGTTGTAAAATTTCTATTGTAAGAGCCGTGTCTATAGTTAATCTGTTTGACAACAAAATTTTTGGAGTCGATCTTAGTTCCTAGTTAGCCTTAAGGGTTAGAAAGTATGTAAACGATTAGCCTTAAGGGTTAGAAAGTATGTAATTTATTTTAGTTGCAAATTTAACTCCACTCCAAAAAAGCCGAATTTTAAATACGCTATTAATGGACATAGTTTGAAATTATTTTTTTCTTTTTAGTGCTTTCCGGGGAAAAAGGATATTTGCGTTATCCTTTCAGGAACTTCCGTTTCAAATTTTGCAAATCTAATACCGGATTCGTGATCAGCGACCCCAAAAACCCCCTTATGCCGATTTTTCCGGGTAAAAAAGGGAAAAAAGGGAAAAAGGATATTTATCCTTACAGGACCTTCCGTTTCGAGTTTTGAAAATCTAATACCGGATTCGTGATCAGCGACCCCAAAAACCCCATAATACCAATTTTTCCGGCGAAAAATCGGAAAAAGGATATTTGTATTATCCTTACAGGACCTTCTGTTTCGAACTTTGAAAATCTAATACTGAATTCGTGATCAGCGATCCCAAAAACCCCATAATGCCGATTTTCCCGGGGAAAAAAGGGAAAAAGGATATTTATCCTTACAGGACCTTCCGTTTTGAATTTTAAAATTCCAACAGCAGAGCCGTGATCAGCGACCCCAAAAACCCCATAATGCAAATTTTTCCGGGGAAAAATGGGAAAAAGGATATTTTCATTATCCTTACAGGACCTTCCGTTTCGAATTTTGAAAATCTTATACCGGTTTCGTGATCAGCGACCCCAAAAACCCTATAATGCAAACTTTTTCGGGGAAAAAGGATATTTTCATTATCCTTGCAGGACCTTCCGTTTCGAATTTTAAAAATCTACATAGCTAAAAACCTGCTCCTGGCAACACAGATCATTTTGCAAAAAACCGCGTAAAAATCGGTCCACTAGTTCTTGAGTTTTGTAATCTCAAACCAACAAACCAACCAACCAACAAACTTCCATTTTTATATACAGTGGTGGCTCGATAATTCGGACACTTGGTAATTCGGACACCTCAGTAATCCGGACAGAAAGTTTTTAATATTAAAGACTGTGTAATTCGGACATAAGATAAAAAGTCTGACTCAGTAATCCGGACACTAGATAAAAAATCGTATTTGAACCTGTCACATATATTCAACAAAGACTTCTCGCGATTAACGGTATAATACGAGTACAAATATGTATATGTATGTACGTAGAATTTGGTTATGTTTAGTCAGTTTCCTTCATATTCTTGTTCAGAGACAGTTGTTTTTTCAAAAACTAACTATGGCTCTAATTAGTTTAAATAACTAACTATGGCTCTAATTAATAAAATTAAACACAACTTCCTAACAATAAAAGAAAAACTTAAAATTTTAAATAAATTAAAGAAAGGCAATAGAAGTCTTTCCGTCCGTCGGTCTGTCCGTCCGTCTGTCTGTCCGTCTGTGGCGCCGATTGCGGGCGCACGGATTGAGCTAGAGACTTGAAATTTTGCGCAGATTCGTTTTTCGTAAAATGCGAGGCTGAGTTCGTTAATGGGCAAAAATGGACCATTAGAGGAGTTACCCCCCATACGAACAAAAACGTTTTTTGCGAATATCTAAAACACGATGCATCTTACCAAAAAAGTGCAAGAACAAAAGTTATTTAGGATATTATTCTACATAAAACTCCCATACATCAAAATCCGATTGGAATAAATTTTCAAAAATCTTTTTGAAAAGTTTGACTTTGGAATTTTGATACAACTGTTCGCTGTTCAATAAAACTTCATATCACCATACGGGTTGTCAATAATTGCCAGATTTGCAAACATAACAAAAGCTATAATTGCCAATCTGGCAATTATTGAAAACCCGTATGGTGATATTCGTATCAAAATTCGAACAGTTGTACCAAAATTCCACTTTGAAGTCAAACTTTGAAGTTCAAACTTGAAGCATTTTACGAAAAACGGATCTGTGCAAACTTTCAAGTCTGTAGCTCAATCCGTGCGCTCGCAATCCGCGCCACAGACGGACAGACGGACGGACGGACGGACATGCAAAAATTAAATATTTTTATCATTCTAAACACACTGGTGTAATTCATTTTTGTGTGTGATGACGGGATCTTGGCATTACAAACGGTAAGGCAAAGTTAACATACCCTTTGGTTTCACCATACGGGTATAATTATAGCTTTTGTTATGTTTAAATCAAAAATTAAGATGGAAATATATAGGTTTTAGTAATTCGGACAAATCGATAATTCGGACAACGTCCGGTTTGCAATTGTCCGAATTATCGAGCCACCACTGTATATAGATATATATTTTTATATGTTACTAGCAGACCCTTCGTTGCCAGCTTAAAGTTTTTGTATAAATTTTAGAATGCCAAAAAACCATAAATAACTTAAAAACTTTTGGGGAAAAACATTATCCTTACAGGACCTTCCGTTTCGAATTTTAAAAATCTAACACCGGATTCGCGATCAGCGACCCCGGAACCCCCTTATGCCAATTTTTCCCGGGGAAAACGGATATTTGCGTTATCCTTACAGGACCTTCCGTTTCGGATTTTGAAATTCCAACACTAGAGCCGTGATCAGCGACCCCAAAAACCCCGTAATGCCGATTTTCCCGGGGAAAATTGGAAAAAGGACATTTGCGTTATCCTCACAGCACCTTCTGTTTCGAATTTCAAATATCTAACATAGCTAACCCGGCCCTTACACGCGTCTGTAGAGCTGACACAGTCGCTGACACAGTCTCGTGTAAATGCACTGACTGCCAGTTCGCTAAATGTATTTTAATGCGTTGTCAGTAATTTGACATTTGAAGTCTGTGCTACTGACAGACTTTATAGTCGCGTGTAAGGGCCGGGTAAGAACCTGCTCATGGCAACGCAGATAATTTTGCAAAAAACCGCGTAAAAATCGGTCCAGTAGTTTTTGAGTTTTGTAATCTTAAACAGACAGACAGACAAACATCCATTTTTATATAGTACCGGGGGACCGAGCTTTGTTCGGTAAGACAAATTAAAGTATGCCGAAAAATTGCGAAAAATTTAAAATATAGAAATGTGAAATGCAGTCTGTCTCTGAGTAATTGAATCCGATTGTATTTGCAACATGATTCGTATAATGAGGAACTTGATTGTTTTGTAACTACTATTTATCGCTGCCGATAGATATCTAAAAAGTGATATTTTTAGAATGCATATCGAAAAACCTTACTCCCTAGCAATATTGCGAATTTTCATTAAGATACCTTCACGTAATTCGAAGACACCAGGCGAGGGATATCGGGGGGAAATTTCTCAGAGGTGAGACCTATCTAGATCGATTCCTTGTCCCCGAAAATCCCTTACCCCCAAATTTCGTGAAAATCGTTCGGCGGGTTTTCGAGATCGTTGTACAGATAGACAGACATTCCACGTATTATATGATAGGAGTATCAGGAAAACCGAGCCATGCTCGGCCACCTCAAAGTCGTCCTTTTGCTGAAATTTTGGAAAGGTGAGACCTATCGATCTAGATAGGTCCCACCTCTGTTGGAAAAACACATGCAATATGTTAGAAAAACTCACAGCCTAATCCACCTAACGGTAAGACGATACCTTTGTTGAAGCCGCAAATTTAAATAAAACTAAATACTTTATTTAAATATAAATTTATTAAAACGATGACTGTATGGCACGGCAGTCGAGTTCTAAATACCCCGGGTCTGCATTTTATTATTACAAATATTTACAATGTGAGTAACTGAGATAGCAAGCTCGTCTCACTAGTCCTGGGTTACACAGTGAAGTTTCTTTCGTTAAGATTTTCGCTTTGTATTTTAGAATGAAAACAGTTTTGTTCTTTAGTTCAATTGAAATTTATATGGTTCCAAGTGGATCCCATATGGCTTTCCTCTCGAAAAACAATTTTAAATCAATTCAAATAATATTTTCTTGAACCCTAACTTCTTTATAATTTCATTTTGAAATTCAGAATCATTTGTAATATAAGCAGGCTTAATTCTGTCTATTGAATTATTCATATTTTTTCCTTTAACATCGACGACAAAACTCTTCCGAAGTCGGCGTATTACTTTAAAGGGGCCTTCATAAGGTTGAGTAAGCCCAGTTATAACTTTATCTACCCTGATAAATACGAAATTACAGGTGTCTAAATCGTTAGGGATATAAACTTTTTCCCTGCTAGTATTTCTAGTGTTTTTCGGTTTCATTATTTTTCTCAATTTCCTGTGAAATGAAGTGAGTGATTTAAACAGAAAGTTTATAATTTAGTATGTTTCCATACTATTTCGTGTATTCCGCTGATATTTTATTTAGCTTTTAAACTTTATGCCGACTAAATTTCACGCAAAACACATTGCGAAATGCAAAAGATACCGATCAGCTGTGTCGCTTTTGTTTACAAATTTTCGATTACACGCATATATGACTGTGCTGTTTGCTCTCGTGTTTTCTGCCTATGAATATGGTATGTTCTTTTTACTCTTACATAGTAAATTGGGTTATTTTCGAGTTTGCTTACTGTATACTGTGGTCAAACTTTCCAATAAGATTTTGTAAAATTTATTCCAATCGGATTTTGATGTATGGGAGTTTTATATAGAATCATATCCTAAATAACTTTTGTTCTTTGACTTTTTTGATAAGATGCACCGTTTTCGAGATATTCACAAAAACCGTTTTCGTTCGTATGGGGGGTACCCCCCCCCTAATGGTCCATTTTTGCCCATTAACGAACTTAGCCTCGCATTTTACGAAAAACGGATCCACGCAAAATTTCAAGTCTCTAGCTCAATCCGTACGCCCGCAATCCGCGCCACAGACAGACGGACAGACGGACAGACAGACGGACAGACAGACGGACAGACGGACGGACATGCAGAAATTAATTATTTTTATCATTCTAAACACACTGGTGTAATTCATTTTTATGTGTGATGACGGGATTTTGGCGTTACAAACGGTAAGGCAAAGTTAATATACCCTTTGGTTTCACCATACGGGTATAAACATCAGGTTTGTAGTGGAAAAGTCAGGTTTGTAGTGGAAAAATCGAAAGCATTTAGCCTTCGTAGTAATACTGTAAAGTTTCATTAAGATCGGACCACCCAATTCGAAGATACCAGGCGAGGGCTATCGAGTCAGGTTTTCAGGTTTGTAGTGGAAAAATCGAAAGCCCCAAGGATAACGCAAATATCCTTTTCCCAATTGTTCCCGTGGAAAAATGGCATTATGGGGTTTTCGGGGTCGCTGATCACGAATCCGGAGTTAGAAATTCAAGACTTGAATTAGAAGGTCCTGCAAGAATAACGTAAATATCATTTTCCCGCTTTTCCAGGGAAAAATTGGCATTAGGGGGTTTTCGGGGTCGCTGATCACGAATCTGGTGTTAGACTAATTCGCAACTGAGAGTCCTGCAAGGATAAGATTTTTCTCAAAAGTTTTTAAGTTCTTTCCGGTTTTCTTCGTATTCTAAAACTTATACAAAAAACTTAACCCGTCAACGACGGGTATGCAAGCTATTGGTTAATAATTTGAAAAATATTTGCTTTTCTTGAAATGAAATTCTTTATGAACAAACGATTGTACCGAATTTCTCATGGCGAATGATTGCATATTTTAAATTAATTCAATTGAAACAATGGAAGGAAAATTGTTAAGGACGCGTCAGCCAAGTCTCGTGCCCAAAGTCTAGCATGGACCATTTTTAGAACAACTACTAAAGTTCGGTTGAAACTCAAAAAAAAAGCAAGGCGTCTGTCTCGTAGAGACGGCCAGAAGACGTGGATCCGCCTACAACGATCGCCAATAGATCTTTAAGTAAGAAATTTTAGTGAAAAGGAAACTAAAGAAACAATTTGATTGACCGTAATGTTACGGGATTTGCCTGTCCGTTTGGTGAATTTTGGCATCTTGTACCTAAAAATCAAATTTCACTTGTAACACAACGAACAATGTTTAATAGGGCATTTTCATAAATGTACTCGGAACTTACGCAAATTGCACAAAACATTTTCTTCGTAAACTAAACGAATAACAAGTAAACTAAACGAATAACATAAACTGGGTTATTTATTAAGAAAAATCTTTTGTGTTATTTTTTAATCAAAAATCTTTTTTTGCAGAACTTGAATTTATGAAAATGCCCATATATAAAAAACAAATAAAAATAAAATAAAATTACACGATAAAAGCAACGAAGCAATTTCAATTTAGAGCAAGTAAAAACAGTGTTCAAAACCATGGCCGAATTATACAAGGTCTGTTTGACAGCTCAGTTGCTTCTGGCTCTGACGTCATCGGCAAGAAATTCTTATACGATTCAATGGGAATTTTCCCTTTTTATATGAAATATTATTGAAATTAGCGCACACACAATCAACATTAGAAAGAATGCACCGATATTTCTTGCCGATGACGTAGCAAAATGGTGGCTGTTAAAAAGCAACCAGCAGACCTGTGTTTAATTCGGCCATGCGATCGATGCACATTTTTCCTTCTCCCCCCAACTTAAGATCGAAATTGTTTCTCTTTAAGTTTTCCGCTCTTGTTCAAAGCGGTTTGTATGCTTTGCATAAAAATGAATGAAAGGTTCGAGCGATGGCTGCTGTTGGGTATGATGCACACACACATATAAGTATGCATTTCATTAGTAAGAGAGCGATATCTCGGTCCCAGCATTAAAGTTGTGTTCTCAAAGCAAATTAAAACCATAATTTTTTCTCGTTCTTTGGAGCGTTTTACTGAAATTCTGAATTTCGTTTTCTCGAGAGTGATTTTTATTTTCAATTTTTTTCAATTCCTCCAAAGCGAATTGAACCGGAATAATATGAATAGCCAGAATCAGAACAACCCATTTAGAGAAGAGAAACAATCAAGTTCTATATGAGATTCAATACACACAAAGAAAGCATAAAAAGAGTATACATGTGAAATCTGTACTGCAAGCGGCAGACACAGCATAACAGCGGAGTAAAAATTTTGATTTTGCTTTTTAAAAACATAATTGAACATAGTTTAACATAACAAAATACCCTATACAATGCTTTAATGTAGCCCTCATCTTATAACACAGGTTTTGTTCAGATATCACCACAAACTATCGAGTTTCATCGATTGCAAATTTGTTATCATGACAGCAAGCCGATTTTCTAATTTGTACCCCCATTACCCATCCCCATCATCAGAAACAGGCTCCTGATGGGTTTTCAGGGCAGACATGTCCGACCTGTTGGGGGGAAATTTGGATGTGAAAACATCCGCAAAAATAATATAATTTTGTTGTTTTTGCAGACCTTATAAGCCGAGAAATTCCAATAGGATTCAATGCTAAAAGGTCGAGTATAAACCATGAATCAGAAATGGTTCAATGGTTAAACACTAAATAGTTTATTCGCTCTGGCTTGATGGAGCTATGTTGCCTTAAACCTTATAATTCGCACAAGGTTTGTGGCATCGGAGTATAAATACTCAAATCGAGTTTTACTCCACCAAAATCCTGTAAGCCTGCGTGGAAGCTGGCAAAGCAGGCTCTGATGACGGTGAGCCAGCTTTCCATACCAGAAACAGGCTCCTGATGGGTTTTCAGGGCAGACATGTCCGACCTGTTGGGGGGAAATTTGGATGTGAAAACATACGCAAAAATAATATAATTTTGTTGTTTTTGCAGACCTTATAAGCCGAGAAATTCCAATAGGACTATAAGGATAACGCAAATATCCTTTTTTCAATTTTTTTTCGGTTTTTGCACACGCTCATCATGAGTCTGGTGATGAAATTGCCAACGGAAGCTCCTGTGAGGATAACCCAAATATCCTTTTTACAATTTTTCCTCGAAAAAAATCTAGTAATAAGGGGGTTTCGGAGCCGCTGATCACAAATCTGTACAACGATTTTTGTGCAAAAGGTGATATTTTCCCGTGATAAATGAAATGGGATGTTTTTCAAATTTCAATTCAGAAAGACACAAGACTGGGAAATTTTATCTCGAAAACAAAAAAAAAATTTGGTTTTGGGAACCCGGTTGCCCTGTAGTTTTTTGCGGTGGCCCTTTTCTGTTGACTTCCCTTGTTATCTCTTCCCAAACACGCTGTTTGTTGGCTTTTCCGTTGGGGGTTAGACGGCGGTGCAAAACAGAGAAGTGCTTCACTAAATTTATGAGAACAGCCGTTGTTCCGCCGTTGGCCTAGCAACCTAAACATTAACAATTTGTTAATTAATTTATTCAAATATGATTATTAAACTTACCCTTGACATTTTTTCGCGAATCAATCAACACACAAAAATTGAAATTCAAGTTGAAATTCGATTTATTGCGGCTTATATTTACACAAAATGGTTTTTTTACAGATGCAGTTTTGATTTTATTTTATAACGATGGAGGAGACACATCTAATATGACAGGAATTCGCGTATTACAAATTTCAACACACAAAACAAAACTCAGCCACCCTCCAAAAATCTCGGTGCGTCAGTGACGGTTCAAAGTGAAGAGCACAGCTAGTGTGACCATATACAAATTTCGAGGGAAATTTCCAGTCGACTTTCCAATAAAATCTCACCAATACAGGTGCATGCAAACAAGCCTACATTGACAGGAATTTGTGTCTTTATTGTTATCACGGCTTTTATCACTTATCACCTTTTGCACAAAAATCGCTGTACTGGTGTTAGAATTTTAAAATTCGGAACGGGAGGTTTCTGAAGGCATAACGATTTTTTTCAAAAGTTTTTAAGTTATTTCTTTGTTTTTTTTGGCGCAAGAAAATTTTTGCAACAAACTTTTACGTCGGGTGTGCAAGCTAGTATCCTATAATATAATACGAGGAATGTCTGTCTATGTGCCGCCTAACGATTTTCACGAAACTTGGGGGTTAGGGATTTTCGGGGACAAGGAATGGATCTAGATAGGTCTCACCTCTGAGAAAATTCCCCTCAATACCCCTCGCCTAGTATTTTTGAATTGGGTGGTCCGATCTTAATGAAACTTTACAGTATTATTGAGGGGGACCTTCCGTTTCTAATTTTGAAAATTTAACACCAGATTCATGGTTATGAATCTGGTGTTAAATTTTCAAAATTAGAAACGGAAGGTCCCCCTCAATAATACTGGGAAAAAGGATATTTGCGTTATCCTTACAGGACCTTCCGTTTCTAATTTCGAAAATCTAACACCGGATTCGGAATCAGCGACCCCAAAGACCCCCTAATGCCAATTTTCCTGGGAAAAAATGGGAAACAGGATATTTGCGTTATCCTTACAGGATCTTCCGTCTCGAATTTTGAAAATCTAACACCGAGATCGTGATCAGCGACCCCGAAAACCTCCAAATGAAACTTTTCAGCCTCCTATTGAGCAGGGTTCATGGCGAAAATCACGGTAAAAAAAACCCCATTTACCCCCCGTTCACCCCCTTAGGGGCAAAAATTTCGGAAAACCCCGCCTTAATGAGCGCCTACGCCATGGTTAGGACATACTGTGAAAGTTTCAAATCTCTAGGTTCAGGGGTTTGGGCTTGGCATTGAATAGTCAGTCACTCAGTCAGTCAGTCAATCAGGCTAAACGATTTTATATAGATAAAATACAGATTACATAATCGTATTCGGATAATTTATGTCCGAATCTGCAGTAGGATTCTTGGCAAATTCGATAAATAACGATCTGGAAAGTTCGCTAAGGGTATTATTTTGTACAGGTGGTTAATTTTCCCTCTGGCGGCGAAAATTTAAATACAATCTTGATAGTAGCGGCAAATTTAAAATTTGTTTTAAATTCGACATGAAAAGTAATCAAATAACAATTTTCTTTCGAAAATGTGTAATATTTAGCTGTGAAAAGTATTTATATAAGTCGGACGACCAGCCGGCTGTTTTTTATGCAATTCTAGATGGATTTCTGCACACTTTTCCTTAGAAAAACAAAATAGAAAAGTCTCCGAAAATTGTTTTAGAATTTCCCCAGATTAGCCAAATGAAAAGGTTTTACGTTTTTGGGAAAAAATTTTAACAATCACAATAAAAAAATGTCCCAGAAATAAACACAAATGGTCTTATTGTCGGGGCTCTGCCCATCTACTCTTTGTGAACTCGCAGAAAGGTCTCTCAAAATTCTAAGTAACTGGGCAGAAAATAAGGGACTTAGTATCAGCGATGAAAATAAGAGTTATTTTGTCTCTCTTTATCTCTCATTTCAAGTTTCACTCACAACTAATAACGTTTTCGCTGTGTGAAAAAATATCTCTGAAGGAGATGAGTTTTACTTGTGCGACGAAAAACTCAAGAAGAGAGATAAATATTTTCTGTAAATAAATATCAGTTCTAATGAGAGATAAATATTTCCTGAAAATAAATATCAGTTCTAATGAGAGATAAATATTTATTGTAAATAAATATCAGTTCCAATGAGTTTTATTTCGCTGAGCTGACGAAAAACTCATTTGGTCGATTTTGTATGGTGTGGCTAGTGTACGATAAGAAATTATTATTTATTGTAAAGTAAATGAAAACGATATTTTTTTTTTACTTTGTATGAAACTTTTTTCTGGGGGGTGGTAGGGGGGGGGGGGGGTGATTTCTTTTTTTGGAAAATAGTACGGAGCAAAATAAAATTAGCGAGGAAATGTCTGAACAGCACACGACTTTCTTATACAAAAAAAAATTTTTTTTAGGAAAATACCCTAGAGCAAAATAAAATTCTCGAGGAAATGTCTGAACAGCACACGACTTTCTTATACAAAAAAATTTTTTTTTTCAGGAAAATACCCTAGAGCAAAATAAAATTCTCGAGGAAATGTCTGAACAGCACATGACTTTCTTATACAAAAAAAATTTTTTTTCAGGAAAATACCCTAGAGCAAAATAAAATTCTCGAGGAAATGTCTGAACAGCACATGACTTTCTTATACAAAAAATTTTTTTTTCAGGAAAATACCCTAGAGCAAAATAAAATTCTCGAGGAAATGTCTGAACAGCACATGACTTTCTTATACAACAAAAAAGCGTTTCTGAAATATAAAAATACACTATTTTAAAGACACGGGTTTTTTATTTTGTGTGTTGATTTGGATATAGAATGGGGATTGATGAACTAACTGAAAAATAAAATAAATTTACCTATGTTGGTGATACACTGAAACATATATTGGACGTGATGTCGTGCAATGAGTTGGGGAAACGCGAAGCGCCATTTTAAATCGTCCCATAGTAAGCCACTGGTTTTACTTTTGAAGCATCGAAATGTAAAAGCTTACGCACGCCTTGACGCGTCATTGTGTTTTCGCTATCAAACAAACTAATTCAAACCCTGATTTCAGTGCGGTATTAATGTTTTACTATGTCATCTATGTCCCATTCATACAAATAAAAAACCCGTGTCTTTAAATTAGTGTATTTTTATATTTAAAAATCGATTTTTTGTGGTATAAGAAAGTCATGTGCTGTTCAGAAATTTCCTCGAGAATTTTATTTTGCTCTAGGGTATTTTCCTGAAAAAAAAATTTTTTTGTATAAGAAAGTCGTGTGCTGTTCAGACATTTCCTCGCTAATTTTACTTTGCTCTAGGGTATTTTCCTAAAAAAAATTTTTTTTGTATAAGAAAGTCGTGTGCTGTTCAGACATTTCCTCGCTAATTTTATTTTGCTCTAGGGTATTTTCCTAAAAAAAATTTTTTTTGTATAAGAAAGTCGTGTGCTGTTCAGACATTTCCTGGCTAATTTTATTTTGCTCTAGGGTATTTTCCTGAAAAAAAAATTTTTTTGTATAAGAAAGTCGTGTGCTGTTCAGACATTTCCTCGCTAATTTTATTTTGCTCTAGGGTATTTTCCTAAAAAAATTTTTTTTTGTATAAGAAAGTCGTGTGCTGTTCAGACATTTCCTCGCTAATTGTATTTTGCTCTAGGGTATTTTCCTTAAAAAATTTTTTTTGTATAAGTCATGTGCTGTTCAGAAATTTCCTCCCTAATTTTATTTTGCTCCGTACTATTTTCCAAAAAAAAAAATTTGGAAAAAAAATCCCCCTCCCCCCCTTCCCCTTCCCCTTCCCCTTCCCCTTCCCCTTCCCCTTCCCCTTCCCCTTCCCCTTCCCCTTCCCCTTCCCCCTTCCCCCCTCACCCCACCCCCTACTAACCCACCCATCATCCACCCATCATCCACCCATCACCACCCCATAAAAGCAACATAATATTAAAAAGACCACGTATCAAACAAAGCGAGAAACATCGAGTATAAGTTTTTGACGACACATAAATGAGTTTTATTTTGCTTAATATAAATATTCCTCTTCGAATAGAGTTTTTCAACTCAAGGAGTTTTTCAATAACTCATTGAGTATAAGTTTTTCACAACATTTTAAATCTCTTTAAAAAAGAGTTTTATTCTGCTCGGCAAAAATATTCCTCATCAGGACTGAGTTTTATTTTGCTCGACATAAATATTCCTCATCAGAAGTGAGTGTTATTCTGGTCGATATAAATATTCCTCATCAGAAGTGAGTCTTTATAAAAATTGAGAAATATTTTCATCTCTGCTTAGTATCAACCCGCATAAAACGGAAATGGTGCAGTTCACGAGAAGAACGAAGACACCAAGGCTGAAGTACCCACGTCTAAATAACACACAAATTGGGGTCAAGACTCAAGCTAAATACCTAGGGCTCATCCTAGACAGTAAGCTGTCTTGGAAACCAAACACTGAAGAAAGAGTCGCCAAAGCAAGTAAAGCACTCTACGCATGCAAAAGACTCCTAGGAAAAAAATGGGGGTTGAAACCTAGCTTGATGCACTGGAGCTACACGGCTATAATCAGACCAATACTGCTATATGGAGTTATCGTCTGGTGGCCGGCAGTAGACAAAAAGGTGTATCTCAATAAACTGAAAAAATACAGACTGGCCGGGCTGAGCATAACTGGGGCGATTAGTACACCGCCATTCCGTGCACTAGACATAATTCTGGACCTTGACCCAATAGAGCTGACCGTAAAGAGCATGGCAAAATACAGGGCTATGGTCACAGCAAGTTAGTGAACACAATCAGTTCATACTCAGACTACATGATAGCACAAAGAGACTTTCAGAGGAAGTTCATTTTGACTATACCGGAGAGAACGCAGAGATTATGGGAGACCGAAACATCTGGTAACTCTATTAACATTTACATTGACGTCTCAAAAACTGTGAATGGAGTGGGAGCCGCAGTATTCTGCGATAGGCTAGACATACACGCATCTTTTAGACTCCCAGATGAATGCAGCATATTTCAAGCCGAAACTGTATCTGACCAGTCAGCAATTAAAGCACTGGCTGCATGCGAATTCAAATCGAGCGCGATGTCGGACTCTGGTAGGAATTTATACAGGACACGTTCTTATAGGCGAACACGCTTTCCGGTTGGGCCTAGTGGACCCTAACCTGTACAGGAGTTGCAAGGAGCCCGGAACAGCAGAAACCCTAGAACATTTATTATGTGAATGCCCTGCGTTGGTAAGAGCAAGGCTCCAGCATCTGGGCGGGCACTCGCTTGGAAGCCTAGAGGTAGCTTCCAATTCGGACCTGAAAAAACTCTTGAACTTCGTGCTGGCTACGGGAGTCTTTGAACTCACAAGGACATAGCCATAACGAAAAGTAGGACTTAGGCATGTATTGTGGTAGCGTTATGGACCCTAGCGGTCTATTTTTTTTTTGCTGTCAGCAATTTCGATTCAATTCAATTTTATTGCGCTTTCTTGCTGCCAACATGTGTTTCCCTCCCTCTTTCGGCACTACAACCCGTTTCCGCTGTTGGCCTCCACAAGCAAGAGTAATTTTCATTTCTCTGTGCGTAAAAGATCTCTTTTATCAGCGGTTTGAAAATTTCAACTTGATCACAAAGTAAAGGCGAATTTAATTTCGTTTTTTTAAGGAAAAGGCAAATGCGAGTAATGTTTAGACAATTAAGGGACGCATTCAACATTTTATTTCGTTTTTGCCAACGCGACAACAATTAAACAACATTCTTAAGTGGACGAAACTCAAACATTAGTGTTTATCGACTGGTACGAGAGCAGCTGTTATGAAAATTCTTTTTGGAAGGATCAGTGTTGCGGAGTATAATTGGTACCAAATACCAATTATAAATAAAATTATTTTTGAATAAAAATTTGTTTCTTTAATTTCCTTGTCACTAAAATTTCTTACTGGCAATCGTTGTAGGCGGATCCACATCTTCTGGCCGTCTCTACGAGACAGACACCTTCTTTTACACAAAGACACGATGTATCATAATCGCTATAGGTTTTAATTTACGTAATTATTTAACTGTATGTTGACTATCAATAAATAAAAACATAACTGAGAATCGGATATACAGAATGGGACATCTCTCTCTTTCTCTCTTGGCACTACAACCGGTTTCCGGCCTTGGTCTGTCGCAATATCTCTCGCCAGAGGTCAACGCTGTCTTGCCATCTGAGGTTGGGTCTTCCTCGTCGCCTTGTTGTTAATAACCTACCGCCCAACACTTTCCGAGCAGGGTCACTTTCATTCATTCGAGTAACATGACCAGCCCACCGGAATCTGTTGAGTTTTAGGAGCTTAACTTATCTAAGGCCATCTAGTGGTTTTGTTTTTAAATTATAGGTTATGTTGACCCTGACAACTCTTTCCCGTTCGAAATGTAATCAGCAAGTTAGTATTATACCTCTGCGGAACGAAATGAATCGATTTACGCTTGTCCAACGTTGGGAACTATTGAAAACCGATTTCCAAAGTGCTTGCTGTGTAGCCGAAACAGTACGTGCTTTGACACCCACTGCGCCTGCTATACGCAGGCACCCACTGCGCCTGCTATACGCAAATTAGTGCAGAAAGATCGGGAGACAGGCATGCTAGTGGACAATACTCAGGGTCACAGCCGAGAATGTCGCTGCTGTAGACGAGAGTGTGCGTCTCAATCCCCTTGCCATCGATCGCAACAACTCAACATTAGTCGCACTAGCCTGAGGAGAATTCTGCACAAAGACCCTGGATTATTCCCTTACAAGGTCCAATTGATTTAGCAATTGAATGCTAACGACCATCCGCCTCGTTTGAGCTTTAGAGCAGCTCGAAATGAACGACGATTTTGCTCGAAAAATCATCTTTTCTGATGAGGCGCATTTTCATTTCGGCGGCTTTGTTAACAAGCAAAACTGACGCATCTGGGGTTCTGAAAACCCGCATATGATTGTAGAGAAGCCATTGCATCCTCCGAGAGTGACAGTTTAGTGTGAATTTTGGAGTGGTGGCATCATTGGCCCATTTTTCTTTTCGAAAATGCTGCTGGAAACGTCGTTCCGGTCAACGGTGAGCGCGCACTACAGAGGGATGATAGCTGACTTTTGTGGCCAGAAATTGAGGACATGGACAACCTTTGGCGTCAGTTGAAAGTGAGAACATTGTATCGGTGAGATCAAGATAGACGGATCTAGATAAAGGATGTAGAACGACAAGTTGTCAAGAGTTGTGTTGAAACAATAAGTTGTTGTCGTTTGAGTTGGAACGATTAGTTGTCATCCTTGAAGACGGAAAACTGTAATCTAATTCGGTTCATGTGTCGGAGCTGAAAGTGGTTAAATAGTTGAGATTTGTTTTGAGAACTTGGCCGAACATTATTTTTCAGAAACGATTATCGCGATAAACTGTTAGATTATCGGCATAACTGTGGTTTGATTGAACTGAGAACGGTAAGCATTGTTGGTAATGCCGAACTGATAGAAAATACGGAAATAGTGACATATGATTTCTGTTGGAATTTCTCGGCTTATAGGTTAGGTTAGGTTAGTTATAACAAATGTTATAACAAATGTAACAAATCATTCCAACTCAAACGGCAAGAACTTATCGCTTCAACGATGACAACTAATCGTTCCAACTCGCACAATAACAACTTATTTCTTCAACACAACTCTTGACAACTTGCCGTTCTAGATCCTTCATCTGTCTATCTTGCTCCCACCGATACAAACTATTTCAGAATGAACAACGAAAACTATGAATTTTTATTGGATACAAACTTTCGAATCACCATACTTTGTGAACATAAAGACTATCAGTTCCTGCACCAGAACTTTGAGAAGCTTTTAGTTCCTTTCTGTAAGAACTTCGAATGGTGTTAATTTTTTTACGTCCTCCTGTGAAGCATTTGGTTTGATTTTCTTTAAGATGTCAGTCAACTCCATGGAGCCGCTTATTTTTTTTTCGTTTCTGGAGTAATCCACACTACTGACATCCCATAAAGCCCTATGGGACTTATAACACTATAAAGTCCAATAAGAATTGAGTTTTTTGCATTTTTGCTGATATTATTGTTACACACAATCAATACACCACGTTTTGTACACTTAAAAATATACGATAACACAAAATACTTCGATTTGGTTCTGTTCTGACACGATATGACTGACGCGACTGACAGCAACACGTTCACACCAATTAGTTTCCCATCAGTTTCCTAAAAACTGATGGAAAACTGATAGATGTGTGCTCTATTTAAAATGCATAATGGGAGGTGCGTGAATATTACTTATAAGTAATAACAATCTAAATGTTGTCAGCAATATATTATTGTGAAATGTTATTAAATCATAATTGAACATAGTAATCATTAGTTTTTCAATCATCAATTTCAATCAAGGATAGAAATGATTAAATTCAATTTCGCGCTAAAATTTTTGTATAAAAATGATAGTAGGCTTTGGGAAAAACAGTTAAAATTCAAATAATTGAAATTGTAAATCAATTATCAAAAAACTTTTTGAAAAAAAGTAAAAAAAACCGACTTAAAAATGCACTAAAAAGGAAAAAATAATTTTTTTTTGGAAGTTGGTGCCGAAATAGAAACAAACAATTTGCTCTCTTTTATTGTACAATCTAAAAGTGCACTAAAAAGGAAAAAATATTTTTTTTGGAAGTTGGTGCCAAAATAGAAACAAACAATTTGCTCTCTTTTATTGTACAATCTAAAAGTGCACTAAAAAGGAAAAAATATTTTTTTTGGAAGTTGGTGCCAAAATAGAAACAAACAATTTGCTCTCTTTTATTGTACAATATATAAAATTAAAAAATTTCTAATAAATAAAATTATTATTTATTGAATTGTACCAAAAGTTTTTGTTTTCTAATAAGTCACAGAGATGAGATTCAAACCATTATTTTTTTACAGCCTACTTACATAATATAAACATAACAAAAGCTATAATTGCCAATCTGGCAATTATTGAAAACCCGTATGGTGATTTAAGTGAACAGTTGTACCAAAATTACACTTTGAAGTCAAAGTTTCCAATGAGATTTTTTAAAATTTGTTCCAATCGGATTTTGATGTATGGAAGTTTTATGTAGAATCATATCCTAAATAACTTTTGTTCTTGCACTTTTTTGATAAGATACACCGTTTTTGAGGTATTCGCACAAAACGTTTTCGTTCGTATGGACCGTTTTTGCCCGTTAACGAACTTAGCCTCGCATTTTACGAAAAACGGATCTGCGCAAAATTTCAAGGCTCTAGCTCAATCCGTGCGTCCGCAATCGTATTCACAGACAGACGGACGGACGGACAGACGGACGGACGGACATGCGGAAATCAAAATCTTTTGTCATTCCTAACACACTGGTGTAATTCATTTTTGTGTGTGATGACGAGATCTTGGCGTTACAAACGGTAAGGCAAAGTTAGTATACCCTTTGGTATTTCATACCATACGGGTATAAAAATTTCAGCGGTATTGTTCCTTACTTGGCACGTTGCCCTTAACCCCCGTCAACATTAACAAATATTCTTTTGTTTTTGGGTAAGCTCCGTTAAAATTAAAAAAATATTCTTTTGTCAGATGTCGTCACGAAAGATAAAATATTTTCATTTGGATAGCAGTAATAGAATTGGTGATAGCTGTAAAAGTAACACTCAAGAAATATGAATAGAAGTCCTCTTTAAGTTTCTATTTTGGCCCCAACTTCCAAAAAAAATATTTTTTCCTTTTTAGTGCACTTTTAGATTGTACAATAAAAGAGAGCAAATTGTTTGTTTCTATTTTGGCACCAACTTCCAAAAAAAAATTATTTTTTCCTTTTTAGTGCATTTTTAAGTCGGTTTTTTTTACTTTTTTTCAAAAAGTTTTTTATTTTATAATTTTTAGTGACTTTTGGTATATACATATTATATAGATATATTTAATGTTAGGAAATGGGTAGAGCTGCGGCCCGCGTGCGAAAACGGCGTTACGAATCGATAGCCTTCAACCCCCTTAGTGACACTGGAAAGTTTCATTAAGATCGGACCAGCCAATTCGAAGATACCAGGCGAGGGGTATCGAGGGGAGGGAAAAGTCAGGTTTTGTAGTGGAAAATCAAACCCCTTAGCCTTCTTAGTAATACTGTAAAGCTTAATTAAGATCGGACCACCGAATTCGAAGATACCAGGCGAGGGGTGTCGAAGGGGAATTTTCTCAGAGGGGATACCTATCTAGATCGTATTTTTGTCCCCGAAAATCCCTAACACCCAAGTTTCATGAAAATCGTTAGGCCTGTTTTCGAGATCCATTGTGCAGACAGACAGACTTACAGACAGAAGGACGACAGTCCTAGTATTATATTATAGGATATACCTATTTAATGTTAGGAAATGGGTAGAGCAAAACTTTGATCGTTCCAAACAGCGAATTTTTAGGGATGGCAACAGTAAGTTGTAAACTAAATTTTAGAGGTCGACAGCAAAAATTTTGGGGGTCGTCACCAACATTTTTTAGATCGACAGAAACCTTTCGTTAACCTTACAGACTTCTAAACATTAGAATTGGATTAGGCGACCCTAAAAACCCCCATATGTGTTTGTTTTTTATCTGGAAAATTTGAGGGTTGAAGGATTCGCTGCCCCCCAAAATATACGCATAAAAATTTTCAGACCGATCGGACCATCCGATTAGGGGACAGGGGAGGGGTTAAGAAGTGAAAGGGGTAGGGGAAAATGGATAAGGGGAAAACACTAGCCGTCCCCCAAAATGTGAGCATACAAATTTTCAGATCGATCGGACCATCCGATTGGGAGTTGATAGGGGAGGGGTTAAGAAGCGAAAGGGGTAGGGGAAAATAGATAAGGGGAAAACACTAGCCGTCCCCCAAAAAGGTACGCATACAAATTTTCAGACCGATCGGACCATCCGATTGGGAGTTGACAGGGGAGGGGTTAAGAAGCGAAAGGGGTAGGGGAAAATAGATAAGGGGAAAACACTAGCCGTCCCCCAAAAAGGTACGCATACAAACTTTCAGACCGATCGGACCATCCGATTGGGAGTTGACAGGGGAGGGGAAGGCCGGGAAACGTCGGAGAGAGGGGAAATTAAAATGGGACCAACTAGGGAGTGAACTCTGTCATCCACCAACGTTTCAACAAAATCCATGCAACGGCACCCAAGTACTGCGTGAACATACAGATATAAAATAAATAAATAAAGTTGGACCAAAACGAATTGATAACCTCCTCCTTTTTTGGAAGTCGGTTAAAAATGGATGATGCAGAAGTTTTTGACCATAAAAATATCAGATGGAAGCATCTCATGACTTCATAAGTCGGTCTCCGACATGAATACAATACTTACCTCTATAGAGGAAAGTAAAAACTGAAATTTAAATCAATCATAAGACTTAGTTGTGTCGTTTATTGTAAAAGTGGTGTAACTCCATATTTTGAAATATTTATTTTCTTGCATAATGGAATCACATTAAGTCATATCTTTCATAATAAAAGTGAAACAACTTCAAAAATGTACTGTTAATCCACAGATGCCGTTACTTGTTTACTTCAAATTCAAATTAAATTTATTGAGACTCATATGTACAATCTTATTTACAAAGTTATTCTTAAAAAAAAACACTATTAAGTAGCTGACTTTTAATTTGTCAAGCTAGAAAAATAAACTCAATATAATGTAGTTAGTAAATATACAACTATATACAGATTGAGGTCCTATTTGGAGTACATACATCGATATTTCCCTAGTGTTTGCTCAATAACACTATTTAACTTCGCTGTTATCTTACTGACAACAATCTTAAAACTAGATAACAAAAACAATAAAAAAAAAGAAACAAATTTGCAGAGAAAAGATAAAGAGATCAAAATTATCATCAGTCTTGGAAAAAAAGCAACTTAACCTCTATACGTATGCGCGTCTGTTTTTCTATAGAATTTTAGACCATAAGGGTCCTCTTCACAACGATGAAAGTGGTCTGCAGAGTTAGGGTTAATTATGCTGATAGGTGAGAAATAGTATCTATCCGTTATAGCAAAATTAATGTTACCATCAAAAACTTGTTTTACCAACGGGTTAGGGTGATGTTCTAATTTTTTTAGACGTTTAGCGGATTGGTCATGAAGATACTGCATCAATGGGACAATATTACTTTCTTCGTATAATGTTCGATTTGGAAACCATTTTCCGTTATGTCGACGATATTTTAATGTACAATGGCGAAGAATTTTCCTCTCAAATTTTTGCAGTTCTTCTGCAACATTAGGTGTTATACCTACCCATACAGAGAATCCATATGCTAGTATTGGCCGAATGAGGGTTTTATATATCAAGATTTTGGTTGGCTTTTCTACCGATTTCGAGTTTAATAGTGGTCTAAGTAGAGCTGCCGATGCTTTAGCCGTGTTAAGTGCATATCTAGCATGATCATTTTGTTTAAGTCTGTGATGCAATTTTACTCCAAGGTAACGTATAGAATTTTTTAATGGGATCTGTGTTCCAGATAATGTGATATTTAGATGTTTGCTTTCTCTTACCGCTTTTCGATGGCCTTTGCCACTAGCATTTCGGAAACATATTAATTCACATTTTCCAGGGTTGACTTGTACATCCCATTCCCCGAAGAAAGAGATCGCATGTGTCAGGTGCTGTTTAAGTTCTATTATCGCTTGTGTAGGTCTTTCGTGGGTGGAAAACAGTATTGTGTCATCTGCATAATGTATTGATTTCGAGTTTGGAAACAGGTCGCTGCAAGCTGGAAAATCGTACATGGATATATCAAATAACATGGGACCTATTATGGAACCTTGGGGGACGCCGGCAAAAACTGGTATGGTGTCACTTTGAGAGGACCCTATGTAGACTTTCAGGGTTCTATCCCTGAGAAAGCTGCTGATTATAGTAATCAAGAAATCTGGGATTTCCAAGGAGATTAGCTTGAATAAAAGGCCCTTTACCCATACTAAGTCGAAATCTTTTTTTAAATCTATTGCGCAAGCAACGGTGCATTTTCGGCTTCTAAGATTTTGTAGTATTTGGTCTTGGAAATATAGGAGAGCATGCTCAGTGGAGTGCTCTTTTCTAAATCCGAATTGTTGATTTGGAATAATGTTGTGTTCTAGGCATACAACCTCTAGTTTTTCGATCATTACTCTTTCCAGGATTTTGCCCAGATTCGAGAGAAGTGAGATCGGTCTAAAATCTTCCAGTGTGTTGGCACTTGTACATTTTGGAATGGGGGTTAATTTTGCTGTTTTCCATTGAGTTGGAAAGTAGCCATTGTTAATACAGTTGTTAATTAGGACAGATAAAGGGTACGATAGTTCGCCCGAGCAGCGTCTAATTACATAGTTGGGTATTTTGTCGGGTCCGGTGGACTTTTTATTGTTAACATTTTTGATAATCACTTGTAGGCTTATAGCCGAGACAAATTTGTCATTATCCCTCGGTGCATCTGATTTGTTTTGACGACTAAAGTTGGTAATCTGATTACCTTCATGGTGGGCTAAGAATGAGCGGACTTGGTTTAAAACTTGTAGTGTATGTGTAGAGCTAGGGGAGGGAGTAATTTCAGCATAAATCTCTGCATAAAATCTGGTGAATGCTTCAAGCTTATCTTGCACATTAACTACTTCTCGGCCCTGATAGTTTATGGGGTCATTTACGAGATTTCTTTTCAGAGCTTTCTTTCCGGTAATTTGATCGATTTGTTTGAACGCATTCGGGCCAGGGCGTATGGCCTTAAGTCTAGCTCGGAATTTGTTATTCATTTCCTTTGCCAGGGTGTCTTTAATGCATTTAGTTAAACAACGAATTTGGGCTGATAATTCGGTATACTCTGGATTAGTTCTGTTATAGTACCTGTGAAATATTCGTTTTAGTAAATTTAGCCAAACTTTTCTTACTTTAATCATATGTTTCAAGGTTTCTGATAAATCTTTATATTGATTTTTGCGTAGGGTAATCGCTTCCGTGTGTTCGTTTACACAATTAACAATAGCATCGGATAGATCTTGGATCCTATTGTCAATTTCAAGGTTCGTCAGATTTCTGTAATTGGGGAGGTTAATTGCATTCAGTTTACAATTTAACGTGTTTCTGAAATTTTCCCAGTTTGTTTTATCATACGATATATAGGTTTGAGGGTCTACTAGAAAGGGATCGAATTCATGAATCATGATGGATAGCAATACGTAAAAGTGGTCTGAGTTTGAAATCAGAGTTGTACATTCAAAGTTTCGGTAATGTAACGTGCGGGTAATAAGCCTAGGTGATACCATAAATAAATCCAAGATAGCCCCTGATCTCGGAAAAGTTGGCGTGTTGGGGCTGATGACTTCAAAATCCAGTAGAGCCTCTTCCTGTAGCCAGTTATATAGATGGGTCCCATTCAGATTACATTTATGGTCTCCCCAATATTCGTGTCTAGCGTTGAAGTCGCCACCTAAGATGTAATTATCGAATTGTGTAACTAGATTAAGTAGGTTGTTCATGTCATTTTGCAGTCGGTAGCCTATATTGCACGGAATATATACAGATCCGAGCAGTAATTTTTTGGGTGCTCCGCTAGAATCATTATAAGGAATGGCTACCAACGTAGAGTTTATTTCATTATTTTGAAAATATACTTTTTCGGATTTGATCGTACTTTTTATAAGGATAGCGGTGCCGCGGCCAAAGTCATCCCTTATTAAATTGTAGTGGGGGAAGCTGACACGATGTCTTCGTTGTAAGCGAGTTTCAGTCAAAAGGGCGACAAGAGGCCTGGCGCGCGATAGAAATATTTGTAAACTAAGTCTTTTTTCGTGGGAAATTAATGAGTTAACATTCGCTGTAATTATTTGTGATTGCGTATTAAACATTATGGTTTAGTAAGGCATTGAACAAAGCTAAGATACGCACCAGGCTTCTCTTCTTCGCGCAAGGATAGGTACTGAGGCCAAAAACTTTTAAGTTTGTACTGAAGAGTAGAGAAGGAAATACCGAATAATCTGTAGGATTCGTCCAGGAAATCAGCTATTAAATTTGGTGGTGTGTTTTTAGTACTCGGTGCTAAATTTCCAGTTTCCCTGCCAACCACGTCGGCGAAGGATCTAGTTGATTTAGGGTTTTTGTTTTGTTGACCTATCGCCTGATTTATAAGCACCCGTCGCTTTTCAACCTTGTCTAATTTATCTAAATTTGCTTGTTCTTTCTTTTCTAAATAAGATTTACGATAAGAGCATCCACTAAAGTTAGCCGGATGGCCCTCAGTACCGCAGTTAACGCAAAATGCTTTCGGTGGGTTGTCACCCGTTTTGTTGTTTTGACAGAGACCTGGGTCATGATTTTTATTGCATTTGACACATCGGATGTCGTAAGCACAGTTTAAACTTACATGACCATACCGCTGACACCTAAAACATTGAATGGGCCCTTTTCTATTAAATTTATCCCACGTTATTCTATGGCAGAACAAGTTTTTAATGTCTATAAGTTTCTGCAAATCTTGAATGGACTCAATTTGTGTGATAAACATATTAAGTTTAACCTGCTCTCTGCGCGACCATCTGGTGCTAAATTGCTTAATATTCAATATTTTAATTGAAGGATTTTTTGATTTAATTTCTGCAATTATTTCCGATTCACTAAATTCTGAGGATAGACCTTTGAGAAGTACAGTCAATCTCCGAAGGTGCGGTGGGGTAAAGGTAAACGCGTCGGCCTTCGTGTCTTTAAGTGTAGTTATAAGGTCTCGATGGGTATTTGGATCGTCAACGAATAGTTTTATTGTTCCAAGACTTAATGATTTAACATTAACTTTGGTAGTTGGGTATTTATTTTTACAATGTTCAAAGATAGTTTTAGAATTAACTCCTTTAATATAGATTGCAGGGCACCAAATTCTATTCGGTGTATCAGTCTGGGGGTGATCGCTGTTGTTTTCATTATCTGTTTCGCTAAGAATAGAAAACCTGTTACCTCTATTCTGGTTCTCGGTGTTGGTGTCTTGTGGTGCGGTGGGGTGGCTGAACGTTGCTCTCCTTTGTTGTTCTTCAGTAGCTGCGTTTTGTGGCAAGTTTTTGGATGTACTAGGCATGCAATGATATTCCGATAGCTGTTCCAGATTTTGATTTGTAGTATTGTTCTTCGGTTTATTTGCAATTTTTCGTCTTTTGTTTTGAATGGATTGCCAGTTGTCCACATCGTCATTTATTAGAGCCTTAAAATTACTGTCGGCATTTGTTTTTGGAATTTTAGCTCTAGAGTTTTTATAAAATTCCTCGTAAACTACTTCGTCTACTTGCATTTGCGAAGGATCGTCATTTGGAACAGATGTCGACAGAATCGGGTTTGTATTCACTGATGTCACTGAGGTTACCGATATTGGTACCGTATGTGTAATACTTGTGATAGTTGCCGTCGTTGTGTATGCCATGGTCGGTTGAAGTCCCGGTGCTCCGCATGGTGGAAACTGTAGCTGAGTATGGATATGTGAATCCTCGGGCCTTGTGGTCCCATTGGGAGCTGTAGCAAGAGTAACCGCAATACCTTGGGTTGTATCATTTGTTTGGATTCCCTTCTGTCTTTGCAGTAACTCAATCTCGTGCTGGATATCCTCGCTGTTCATCGAGTCAGAATCTGCCACATTTATTGCAGGATCACTCTCAGGTGGACGGCCGCTGTCCCGTCCGCTCAAGCGGTGTAAGTCCTCTGAATCCATCAGAGAGGATGCTTTTAAGAATCGCTTGTAAGCCAATTAAAGTTAGGACGATTGCGAACTGATAATAAACACGACCGGTTTGGTTCACTGCTCGACCTCAACCCACTAATCGTTACTTGTTTACTTATGAAACTAAAACTGCTACACATTTATTTACAAAAAGCTTGTTATTTCAACATTTACTTTTAAGGAGATAATTCACTATTACAATGAACGACACAGTTGTTCAATCATGATTGTGATTAAACCTAATCATTCACAATCAAAGTTACGAATGATTAATGTCTAACAAATTCAATCACAAATCGAGAAAAATTTGATTGATTTTTTCAATCATTAGTTTTCAATCAATAGTCAGATTGAATTTTGCCCAAAACTGCTGTCGGGGTGAAATCATGCAATCTAATTTCGACTCACTTCCACACGATTGACAGAAAAACATGACATTGTTTTCTTCGAAATTATGGAGCTATCCAAAAAAATTGAGACAAAAAATTTCAAGTATTTTTGATCGACGAAAAATGGATTCTCTTTAAAGCTCAAAAATAACATTAAAAAAATTAGTGATTGTCAGTATCTACCGAAATTCCCTCAAAATTTCATTTTAGGTTTCCGTCTCAATCCGGAGTTAGAAAATTGTGATAAATGGATTTTGGTAATAATATCAGAAAATTAAAGAATAACACTGTGCAACAACTAAATCTAGACTGGCGACCTGTTAAGTTTTTTTTATAGTAACTAGTAGGGTAGGACCGGGAATGTTGAATTACTTTTTAGAATTTAGGTTGTAGCGCGCACATAAAGTCACATATCGCTCCAATGGTTAAGCCATTCGATAGAGGGATTGCTTGACTACATTTCATAGAAGAAGATTTTTTTAAATGTTTTATTAACTGCCCTCCAGCTCAATTTAAAGAGTGATTCAACATGCCCGCCGATTTGCAAGTGGTGCGGGTAAGTTGAATAATTGTAAGTTTTCATACTTAAGAATGAAAAAAACGTTATTTCTTATAAACGTTATTATATATTATAACCGTTAAACGTTATTTAGTATTTTATTAAGCAAAAAAATTTTAATATCTATATATATAAACATAACAAAAGCTATAATTGCCAATCTGGCAATCATTGGAGACCCGTATGGTGATATTCGTATCAAAATTCGAACAGTTGTACCAAAATTCCACTTTGAAGTCAAACTTTCCAATAAGATTTTTTAAAATTTATTCCAATCGGATTTTGATGTATGGGAGTTTTATGTAGAATCATATCCTAAATAACTTTTGTTCTTGGACTTTTTTGATAAGATGCACCGTTTTTGAGATATTCAGAAAAACCGTTTTCGTTCGTATGGGGGGTACCCCCCTAATGGTCCATTTTTGCCCATTAACGAACTTAGCCTCGCATTTTACGAAAAACGGATCCACGCAAAATTTCAAGTCTCTAGCTCAATCCGTGCGCCCGCAATCCGCGCCACAGACAGACAGACGGACGGACAGACAGACGGACGGACATGCAGAAATTAAATATTTTTATCATTCTAAATACACTGGTGTAATTCATTTTTTTGTGCGATGACGGGATCTTGGCGTTACAAACGGTAAGGCAAAGTTAATATACCCTTTGGTTTCACCATACGGGTATAATAAAAATGGATGTTTGTTTGTCTGTTTGTGATTACAAAACTCAAAAACGACTGGACCGATTTTTACGCGGTTTTTTGCAAAATGATCTGCGTTGCCAGGAGCAGGTTTTTAGCTATGTAGATTTTCAAAATTCGAAACGGAAGGCCCTGTAAGGATAATGAAAATATCCTTTTTACCATTTCTCCCCGGAAAAATTTGCATTATAGGGTTTTGGGGTCGCTGATCACGAATCCGGTATTAGATTTTCAAAATTCGAAACGGAAGGTCCTGTAAGGATAATGAAAATATCCTTTTTCCCATTTCTCCCCGGAAAAATTTGTATTATAGGGTTTTTGGGGTCGCTGATCACGAATCCGGTATTAGATTTTCAAAATTCGAAACGGAAGGTCCTGTAAGGATAATGAAAATATCCTTTTTCCCATTTTTCCCCGGAAAAATTTGCATTATAGGGTTTTTGGGGTCGCTGATCACGAATTCGGTATTAGATTTTCAAAATTCGAAACGGAAGGTCCTGTAAGGATAATGAAAATATCCTTTTTCCCATTTTTCCCCGGAAAAATTTGCATTATAGGGTTTTTGGGGTCGCTGATCATGAATCCGGTATTAGATTTCCAAAATTCGAAACGGAAGGTCCTGTAAGGATAAATATCCTTTTTCCGTTTTTCCTCGGAAAATCGGTATAAGGGGGTTTTTGGCGCGCTGATCACGAATCCGATATTCAAAATTCGAAACGAAAAGTCCTGTAAGGATAATATCCTTTTTCCCGTTTTTCCTCGGAAAAATCGGTATAAGGGGGTTTTTGGGGCGCTGATCACGAATCCGATATTAGATTTTCAAAATTCGAGGTGCTGTAAGAATAACGCAAATATCCTTTTTCCAGTTTTTAGTGGGAAATCTCGTCATTAGGGGGTTTTTGGGGTCGCTCAAAATTCGAAACGGAAGGTCCTGTAAGGATAACTCACATATCCTTTTTCCCATTTTTCCCCGGAAAATGATCACGAATCCGGTGTTGGAATTTCAAAATTCTAACCGAAAAGTCCTGCAAGATTAACGCAAATGTCTTTTTTCCAATTTTTCTTGATGCAATTGCCACTAAGGGATTTTCGAGGTCTATGATCGCGAATCCGGTGTTCGATTTTTCAAATGCTAAAGGGAAGGTCCTGTAAGGATAACGCAAATATCCTTTTTCCCATTTTTCCCCGGGAAAATTGCCATTATGGGGTTTTTGGGGTCGCTGATCACGAATCCGGTATTGGAATTTCAAAATTCGAAACGGAAGGTCCTGTAAGAATAACGCAAATATCCTTTTTCGAATTTTTCCCCGGGAAAATTGCCATTATGGGGTTTTTGGCGTCGCTGATCACGAATCCGGTGTTGGAATTTCAAAATTCGAAACGGAAGGTCCTATAAGGATAACGAAAATATCCTTTTTCCATATTTTTCCCCGGAAAAATTGCCATTATGGGGTTCTTGGGGTCGCTGATCACGAATCCGGTGTTGGAATTTCAAAGTTCGAAACGGAAAGACCTGTAAGGATAACGAAGTATCCTTCTCATTTTATCCGAGAAAAAAATTGCATTATGGGGTTTTTGGGTTCGCGGATCACGGATCCGGTGTTAGATTTTCAAAACTCGAAACGGAAGGTCCTGTAAGGGTAACGGAAGTATCTTTTTCCCATTTGTTCCAGGAAATATTGCATTAGGGGGTTTCTGAGCTCGCTGATCACAGCTCTGCAGTGGGATTTTTAAAAATCGAAACGGAAGGTCCTGTCAGGATAACGAAAATATTCTTTTTCCAAAATTTCCCCGGAAAAATTGGCATTATGGGATTTTCGAGGTCGCTGATCACGCATCCGGTAATAGTTTTTAAAAAGTCTAAACGGAAGGTCCTGTAAGGATAACGCAGATATCCTTTTTCCAATTTTTCTCGCAAAAACTGGCTTTAGGAGGTTTTCATCTGTTGTCACGAATCTGTTGTTGAAATTTCAAAATTCGAAACGCAAGGTCCTGTAAGAATAATATTTTTTCCCAAAAGTTTTTAAATTATTTATGGTTTTTTTGCATTCTAAAATTTATACAAAAAACTTTAAGCTGGCATTCGTAGGGTCTGCTAGTACATTATATAATGTAAATATGAAAAAAAAATGAAATTTACAATTTAGTTAATCGCTTATTTGGTTTTTTTAGTTGACCAATTTTTGATTGTTTTCCTGCTGCGTTTTTATAAAAAAATGTAAAAAATCATCAAGAAACAAACAAAAATTGATAAAAGAACAAAGGAAATGTGAAACCAACGTCAAAAAACCAAAAAATTCGTAAGAAAAATATCAGTTGTGGTCAACACAAAACTTTCTTCTACAAAATCTACGACCCTGTGCAATTTACGCTAGAGCCCTGTCGCGTTGTCAACCTAAGACGACCTCCCAATAAATTGTTGGTTCATCCAAAAATATCAAAAACGTACAAAATTTGAGATAACTTGAGAACGGTAAAAGATATCAATTTACGGTAAATGGCAAAAATGTAGAAAATGTTAACATCTTTAATTATTCTTTTAACTGATTTGTCGAAAAACCGTTAGTTTGCAAATTATTCGCAAAAATATGATTTTTTACATATTAATGAAAATATCTCTATAACGGTAAAAGATAACGGATAACGGTAAGAAACAAAATTCTGCAGAATGCCATTCTCATTAATTCATTTCATACATTCAGTCAGCAAAAACCCGTTAGTTTTCGAGATAATCGCAAAAAACTGTTTTTTTTTTGGAAATAACGGTTTATCTCGATAACAGGTTGAGATATCGAATTATAGCTAAAGACAAAAGTGTGGGAAATTTTATTTTCTCCAAGTTTTGTCATACTTAAGGCCACTAAAAAACGCGTAGTTTGGGAGTAAATCGAGAAAAACGAAATTGCGATTTTTGAAAAACCGCCATTTTGGATACTTCCGGTTAACGGATTTCCACCAAAAGTTGATAGGATCGTCCCATTTCAGGACCCAACATGCCTATAAAATTTCATGGCGCTAGCTCTATTAGTTTTTGAGAAATCTTGTACACAGACTGACAGACAGACTGACAGACGGACAGACAGACTGACAGACTGACAGACAGAAAGACATTTTTTAAATATGACTCCAATCGACTCAGGAGTGCTCGGGAAATGTTTTTTAGGCAAAATTAAGAGGTTGAAATTTTTCATGAATACAATACTTTATTATACTCCGTAGAAGAAAGTAAAAATGATTCAACTTGCCCGCCAAGCCGTTATTCAACTTACCCGCAATCCACTTTTTTGATATTTTCTCTTAGAAAAATCACAAAAATAATACATTTGAATGTTCCACGAGGTTTTTTTTATTCTAAAGGTGTTGCACAACACTTTTAATACAAAAAATTTCCAGATTGAAAAAAATTTGTATGAGAATTTCACTGTATAGTCTAATATTTACTTTTAGAGCCAAAAACACACATATTCCTGTCACTTACGATATAAATAAGGTATCGCTGTCAAAATTTTATGGCAAGTAGAGGACATTAATACTACCAATATACTAAAATTTCAAAAAAATTGACTGGATAGTTTTTTTTAAATTTGGCAATAATTCAACATGCCCGATAATTCAACATGCCCGATAATTCAACATGCCCGCTCCTACCCTACGACTCTGAAAGGAAATCCTGCTCTATATCTAGCTTGTGAAATAACAGTATTCAAACCTATACTAAAACCTTTTCATTTGCAATGTGTACATATTCAATGTTCATGGGCAAAAATGGTCCATTAGGGGGATACCCCCCATACGAACGAAAACGATTTTTGCGAATATCTCAAAAACGGTGCATCTGATTAAAAAAGTCCAAAAACAAAAGTTATTTAGGATAAAAAGGATACAACTACATAAAACTCCCATACATCAAAATCCGATCGGAATAAATTTTAAAAAATCTTATTGAAAAGTTTGACTTCAAAGTGGAATTTTGATACAACTGTTCGCCGTTCACTTAAACTTTGAACAATGTCATATCACCATACGGGTTTTCAATAATTGCCAGATTGGGAATTATAGCTTTTGTTATATTTTAAATCTAACATTACTCTAAAATAAAAAGTTTTATATGAAATATTCTATCTTTTTAGTCGTGGCTGCCGGCAATGAGTGTAATGGAGGTTTTACAGAGAGAAAGGGGCCAGCGAAGAGTTCCAGTGCCAAGCAATAATGCTTGGAAAGTTAAAAAATGATTAAAAGGAAATTTAAACGACTTGAAGAAAAATGGGGCCAGGTGTCATAATTATGGTTACTAATTGATTGAAACATCTGTTTTTTCATTTTATGTTTCCTGAATCAAAATATTTCTGAATTGTTATAAATACTATATATTTGAAAAAAATTTGCATTGATTTAACGTTTCACTACAATTTCAATATTTTTTTGTTAACTGCATGATTCTTTTCTTTATAATAAAAATACGACAATACAAATAAAAGAAAAAATAACAATTAAAATGTTTCATGTCGGATTTATAATTTCGGTTTCAGATAATCTGTTAACCAGTTACCCTGTCTTCAGGAATTTCAACCTTCAAATGATGGAGGTAATTTATTTTTATTCGCCACTTACTATTTATATAGTTGCGGCTGGTGAGTGAAAAAAGTGGCTGGGCTAAAGTAATATGTTTCAACTAGGGTAAGGTGGCCAGTTTTTAGAAGTTGGAATGTGGCAGGGTTGTCAACCATAACAAAAATGTTCTCCCTAAAAGCAGATTAAAGTTCCCCGAAATCCGCTAAAATCGATCTAATCAGAATAGTTAAATCCACTGAATGTAGAAATAGCTGTTATGATTGTAATTTGATTTTTTTTTTAATACAATGATCCACTGTATCAAATACTTTTTTAAGACCAATTAAGGTAGCACTCGCATAGTTACCTTCATCAAGTCCAACATTTATTGTATGGAGTGCCTCACTAATGATTATTTCAGCAAACAAATTTTTATTTTTGATGTTACAACTTGGAGCACAACAATCAATTGAATGAAATTTTTTAATTAAAATGATAATACTTAATTAAATGACATAAATAATTTACTTGACTATTACAAATTCTGATAAGTATTTTTGTGTTTTATAATGATGTGTCAATCTATATATATATAAATGGATGTTTGTCTGTTTGTTTGAGATTACAAAACTCGAAAACTACTCCCATTTTTCCCCGGAAAAATTGGCATTATAGGGTTTTTGGGGTCACTGATCACGAATCCGGTATTAGATTTGCAAAACTGAAGCGGAAGTTCCTGAAAGGATAACGCAAATATCCTTTTTCCCATTATTCCCCGGAAAAATTGGCATTATGTTTGGGATCGCTGATCACGAATCCGATATTAGATTTTCAAAATTCGAGGTGCTGTAAGAATAACGCAAATATCCTTTTTCCAGTTTTTAGTGGGAAAAATCGTCATTAGGGGGTTTTTGGGGTCACTCAAAATTCGAAACGGAAGGTCCTGTAAGGATAACTCACATATCCTTTTTCCCATTTTTCCCCGGAAAAATTGGCATTATAGGGTTTTTGGGGTCACTGATCACAAATCCGGTATTAGATTTGCAAAACTGAAGCGGAAGTTCCTGAAAGGATAACGCAAATATCCTTTTTCCCATTATTCCCCGGAAAAATTGGCATTATGTTTGGGATCGCTGATCACGAATCCGATATTAGATTTTCAAAATTCGAAACGAAAAGTCCTGTAAGGATAAATATCCTTTTTCCCGTTTTTCCTCGGAAAAATCGGTATAAGGGGGTTTTTGGGGCGCTGATCACGAACCCGGTATTAGATTTTCAAAATTCGAAACGGAAGGTCCTGTAAGGATAATGAAAACATCCTTTTTCCCATTTTTCCCCGGAAAAATTGGCATTATGTTTGGGATCGCTGATCACGAATCCGATATTAGATTTTCAAAATTCGAAACGGAAGGTCCTGTAAGGATAACTCACATATCCTTTTTCCCATTTTTCCCCGGAAAAATTGGCATTATAGGGTTTTGGGGAAAAATCGGTATAAGGGGGTTTTTGGGGCGCTGATCACGAATCCGATATTAGATTTTCAAAATTCGAGGTGCTGTAAGAATAACGCAAATATCCTTTTTCCAGTTTTTAGTGGGAAAAATCTTCATTAGGGGGTTTTTGGGGTCGCTCAAAATTCGAAACGGAAGGTCCTGTAAGGATAACTCACATATCCTTTTTCCCATGTTTCCCCGGAAAAATTGGCATTATAGGGTTTTTGGGGTCACTGATCACGAATCCGGTATTAGATTTGCAAAACTGAAGCGGAAGTTCCTGAAAGGATAACGCAAATATCCTTTTTCCCATTATTCCCCGGAAAAATTGGCATTATGTTTGGGATCGCTGATCACGAATCCGATATTAGATTTTCAAAATTCGAAACGAAAAGTCCTGTAAGGATAAATATCCTTTTTCCCGTTTTTCCTCGGAAAAATCGGTATAAGGGGGTTTTTGGGGCGCTGATCACGAATCCGATATTAGATTTTCAAAATTCGAGGTGCTGTAAGAATAACGCAAATATCCTTTTTCCAGTTTTTAGTGGGAAATCTCGTCATTAGGGGGTTTTTGGGGTCGCTCAAAATTCGAAACGGAAGGTCCTGTAAGGATAACTCACATATCCTTTTTCCCATTTTTCCCCGGAAAAATTGGCATTATAGGGTTTTTGGCATAGAAAAATGTACTTAAATAGAACTTTTGCTCAGAACTAAATTTTTGAAATATTTCCCCTAAAATGAGGGGAAAGTCGCGCTATCTCTTCTTTGCAGCGCGAGCAACTGCCTCTCGCTTCGCATTTGAGAGGGAATGAGAAAATATATGTCATGTTTATAAAAGTTGAGAACCAATATTGCCAGATATATATTAATGTTTAGTACAAGGAAAAAAATATTTTTGCAATCCGTAAATGAAGTAAATGTTTTCAGACTTTTTATTTATAAATAGTGTTAACATAAGGAAATTTAGTAAAACTCTTCAATACACTTTTGTTTGTAACTATTTTTTCCATCCAAACCCCTGTATAAATAGTTTAAAAAACGCTGGTTTTCAGTTAAAATAAAGAGCATTATAGAGAATATTCAACTTCTCTATAATGCTCTTTGCAAGAGTGGAAAAGAAATATTAACGTTTGGTTATTTTTTGTCCATGATTTGTGTTTTGTTAAGTTGAATAAGAGCGAAAAAAAAAGTTTTCTGCTCAAGTCATACTTTATTTAATATTATCCTAACAATGAAATTAGTTTGCAGAAGGGTAATAGGAGTTTAGTTTCAGTTATTTTTTTTAGGTACGCCATTTTGAAGGTATAAAAGGAGTACAGTAATCCCCCGCAGACGCTCGTTTTACGGAAATTCGAAGTTACGGACATGAGTAATATAGGAGCAAATTCGCTATACGGATAAAAAAAATTCGCTATTACGGACAAAAAAAAATGTTTTTTTTGAATCACAGAAAAAAATCAAGAAAAAGTCCTCCATAATTATGTTGTATTTATTGTAAATGTACATACTTAATTTCTCCGAAATTTCTGACACATTTTGTGTATACACAAACGAGAATTAAAAAAAGGCAATAAAAAACTGCAGTGCGGTGTATTTTTAAAAAATCTATTTGCTATTCTTAAGCGAGAACTCCAATTGGGCAGAGGCAGCAGCAGAGGCAGAAGCAGCAGCAGAAGCAGAATCTGCTTTCTGTCCCACAATGAAATTTGAATTCTGACGAAACTAGCAGAAACCTACGTAGAAACAGCTACGTTTTTTTGTCCGCGGCATGATTTGTCCCATAATATTTTGTTGGTTTTAACATATTCAATTGATTTATGCTCCATTTCAAGTAGTATAAATATTTTTTTTCTATAATTATATAGTTTTCTCATTATTCTAGTGGTTAAATAATTATTTTAATATATTACACTAATCTGTTTCGTATTACGGATTTTTTTGGTACGCATCTATCTATTTTTAATACGATCTTATACTAAAATAGGTTTCTTTTTACGGACATTTCTATTGATTGGAACACATCTATTTATTCCCAGTACAATCTCATACTAAAATAGGTTTCGTTTTACGGATTTTCGATATACGGACAGTTTCTGTAGGACGCATCCCGTCCGTAAAGCGGGGGATTACTGTATAACAAATGTTAGGTTGTATTTTAGAATAGGGTATACAAAAACATCCATAAATTTTAAATTTGGCGTTATTTTTAGTTTAAGTACAAATAAAAGTTATATGGCAATACCATCTATTTGACAGTTCTCGTGTTTATAATTGAAGCCAGTTTTCACGTTTCGGTTTTCATCGAATTTTGTTTAAGTTACTGACTTAATTCGCGCAAACTAAATTAATTTCGATGCAAAACTCACCGCTTATTAATGATAAAAACATAAAATAACGTGACATGCTGTGGAAATGTGAAAAAATGTGACTAAATGTGACTTTTCGGACGGTAAAATCTCTTTGGGGATAAATCAGAAATCTCTTTGGGGCTATTCAGAAAAAATGCTTCACTCACGGACACTGTAGATGTGCAGATTCTGTCTTCCTGTTATTCTTATTCGTAGGATAAGATACTGAAACATAAACAAATAGTTCAAAACAAAAAATCCGCTGGCCTCTCACCTCAACTTGCCTTATATGTTCTGGTACAAATGACAAAGGGGGTCGGGTGTAAGAGAAAATGTCAAATAGAAATTTCAGGGATGTGTAAAGTTTTAGTACACGCATGCATTTGCATTTTAGTACAACAAAACAATTTAAGTGCAATTTTTCCATTGTAATTCAATTTTTTCCCATTAAGAATCTTTAGTAAAATTCCTTTCACTATAAACATGACTAAAAAAACACTTAAACAGTTAAAACCATACTAAAAAATTTTGTTTTGCTCCATGCTTTAGAGAAATTTTTAACGTTTAGAATATAGCTGCCTAACCCTGATTGCTTGCTTTTAGCACAATTTTTAATGTTTCCTATCTGATGAATGTGGTAAAGAGAGAAAGTATATAAAATTCCTAAGTTCATCCCGCTTCCTCTTACACTGGTATATGGAAAACCCCTGAAGCGACAGTTCTATTTAAGTATATTTTTCTATGTTTTTGGGGTCACTGATCACAAATCCGGTATTAGATTTGCAAAACTGAAGCGGAAGTTCCTGAAAGGATAACGCAAATATCCTTTTTCCCATTATTCCCCGGAAAAATTGGCATTATGTTTGGGATCGCTGATCACGAATCCGATATTAGATTTTCAAAATTCGAAACGAAAAGTCCTGTAAGGATAAATATCCTTTTTCCCGTTTTTCCTCGGAAAAATCGGTATAAGGGGGTTTTTGGGGCGCTGATCACGAATCCGGTATTAGATTTTCAAAATTCGAAACGGAAGGTCCTGTAAGGATAATGAAAACATCCTTTTTCCCATTTTTCCCCGGAAAAATTGGCATTATGTTTGGGATCGCTGATCACGAATCCGATATTAGACTTTCAAAATTCGAAACGGAAGGTCCTGTAAGGATAACTCACATATCCTTTTTCCCATTTTTCCCCGGAAAAATTGGCATTATAGGGTTTTGGGGAAAAATCGGTATAAGGGGGTTTTTGGGGCGCTGATCACGAATTTCAAAATTCTAACCGAAAAGTCCTGCAAGGTTAACGCAAATGTCCTTTTTCCAATTTTTCTTGAAACAATTGCCATTAAGGGGTTTTCGAGGTCGCTGATCGCGAATCCGGTGTTCGATTTTTCAAATGCTAAACGGAAGGTCCTGTAAGGATGACGGAAATGTCCTTTTTCCAATTTTTCTCGCAAAAACAGTCTTTGGGAGGTTTTCAGGGTTGCTCATCACGAATCTGGAGTTGGAATTTCAAAATTCGAAACGGAAGGTCTTGTAAGGATAACATTTTTTTCCCAAAACTTTTTAAGCTATTTATGGTTTTTTGGCATTCTAAAATTTATACAAAAAACTTTTAGCTGCCAGACCCTTCGTATTTATATACGTGTTAATAAATGAATGTACCATTACAAATACTTCCTCCTAAATTAAAATATTCTAAACTGAACTTTTCTTAAAACAGTCGATTTTGTTATATTATCTAAGTCCAAAAATGCTGGGTTTAATCTATCAATGGAAATGGTGATTGCTTTTCCACCAAAATCAACTAAAAAAATTTACTTATAAATTTTAAAATATTGTAGAACAAAAATGTTTCTATATTCGTTATATTTATTTATTTATTATTATTATTATATTATTCGTACACATAGGTATATATCTAATCAGTAAATATTAACAATTATATAATAAAAAAAAATTTTTTTAAAAAAAAGCTTTTATTAAAAAAGAATGCACTAAAAAGAAAAAAAATAATTTTCTGGACGCTGTGTATCACAAATATAAAAGCTTTTTAAAAGCGAAATAAATTTTTATTTTATTGTTATATGCTTTATCTCGCTTTTTAAAAGCTTTTATATTTGTGATACACAGCGTCCAGAAAATTATTTTTTTCTTTTTAGTGCATTTTTTTTAATAAAAGCTTTTTTTAAAAAATTTTTTTTATTTTTTTTTATTTTGTTCTTTTTAGTCTTCGAATATATAGTTTTACATTTGAGATGTCCTTACAGGCTTTTTAACTTGAGAATCGTATTCAGCGAACCCCAAAACCCGCAGAATATATTTTTTCCCGGAACAATTGAGAAAAAGGATAATCACGTTATCCTTACAGGACATTCCGTTATCCTTACAGACTTTTTAATGACAGATTCGGATTCAGCGACCCCAAAAACCCCAGAATAGATTTTTTTCCGGAAAATTTGGAGAAAAGGATAATCACGTTATCCTTACAGGACCTTCCGTTATCCTTACAGACTTTTTAATGACAGATTCGGATTCAGCGACCCCAAAAACCCCAGAATAGATTTTTTTCCGGAAAATTTGGAGAAAAGGATAATCACGTTATCCTTACAGGACCTTCCGTTATCCTTACAGACTTTTTAATGACAGATTCGGATTCAGCGACCCCAAAAAACCCCCAGAATAGATTTTTTTCCGGAAAATTTGGAGAAAAGGATAATCACGTTATCCTTACAGGACCTTCCGTTATCCTTACAGACTTTTTAATGACAGATTCGGATTCAGCGACTCCAAAAACCCCCAGGATAGATTTTTTTCCGGAAAATTTGGAGAAAAGGATAATCACGTTATCCTTACAGGACCTTCCGTTATCCTTACTGACTTTTTAATGACAGATTCGGATTCAGCGACCCCAAAAACCCCCAGGATAGATTTTTTTCCGGAAAATTTGGAGAAAAGGATAATCACGTTATCCTTACAGGACCTTCCGTTATCCTTATAAGGACGAAGTAGTGAAAATATTGTATTGTCATCGGACTTATATAAGTGTGCAAAATTTCAAGTCAATCGGACAAGTGGAAGTGGGTCAAAATTGGGTTGCAAGATTTGATCTGACAGACAAACAGACAAACAGACAAACAGACAAACAGACAAGATAGCGAGCTAAATAAAAGCTTTTAAAAAATGACTAGGTTTCACAATTTAGTGCTAATTTTAAATTAAAGTATCTTTAATTTAAATCTATTAGAACAAGTAACAATTCTATTATATTAAAGTATCCGCCTCAAGTTTTCCGTCGATTTATTAGCCAGTGGGCCGATTTTGTTTTGAAAAGCTCAAGAAAATTAAGCCTCTTCCAGTGATCTGGAACACTGTTAAGCGGGCCACACACTAGACACGATTCACGAAAATCTTATGACTCATGAATCCTCAAGGAAAGACAACACGAAAAAGATTGTATCGTGAAGTCCTCACACACATTCATTCCCATCAGTTTGTAGCTATAGCTTCTTTCGGTCAGTCTACATCGAGAGAGCGCACACACTACCGCGACAACCCAACGAGATTGTCGTGAATCGTGACGAGTTCAGGCGGTCGTGGAACGATACAATCTTGGCATTCAAGCTTTGATTGTACTCTTTCATTGTCCACAGACTGTGACGATACACGACAACTCAAGATTGTATCCTCATGCCCCGTCGTGTATCCTCTTAGTGTGTGGGCCGCTTTATATAGATCCGTAGCTGTTCGCAGGAGTCCCTTATGTCGTCTGTGTGTCCTACCACTGTCCACGTCCAATTTGTCCATATTGCGGAGTACTCTCCCATGATATCCGCTTCTCGTTAGAAATGAGAGACTACTTTTCATCAGTTGGTGAATCACTTTGAATACATTTTTTATTTTTTCAAAGTCCCTTAGCTGATAAATGTACATGATACCTGTTGATTCGAAGACCCCCTCTGTGGACGTAGACCAATCAGATGTTTAGAACAGTGGCTCCATGCCGATATTGTGTATCTCATTCTGGGAATAATATGAGATTTGACTATGATCGTGTTTACCTTTGGTGTGAATCCTGAGCAACGTTTCATAGCTCCAATAAGTGGAACAAATTTTTTTCTTACTCTGGACATGAAACTTCCAACTTAATTTTTCATCCATAATTACACCAAGATCTTTTGCAGTTTGAGCTCTTTTTAGTTCGGTCACACCTTTTTGGCTTTTGTTTTTCTGTCTTAATATCATATATTGCGTTTTTTCAGGATTTACTGTGAGTCTTTTTTGCAGTGTCCAATCTCTATGTCGTTTTAAATCGCAACTAATATCCGCTTCCAATGTTTTACCATATCGAGCAATGTTAATGATAATTGTGTCAGCAGCAAATACTACTCCTTTGAGAAGGATATTTTCCATACTGTGTATGTATAACAAATACAGAGTAGGGCCAAGAACCGATCCTGGTGGGACACCTGCTTCAAAATTCACCGGATCACTAATAATTTCGCCGATCTGAGTTGAAGCTGTTCTGAGTTGAAGATAACTACGGATAAGTTTATTAGCTAAACCTCTAATTCCAAAATATCCAAGAGCTCTGAGGAGAATACCATGATCCACTGTATCAAATACTTTTTTAAGATCAATTAAGGTAGCACTCACATAGTTACCTTCATCAAGTCCAACATTTATTGTATGGAGTGCCTCACTTATTGCAGACTGTACTTCAATCCAAATGGTTTAGCGTCAAATCCACATGTGTTTTCTATGAAATTCCTGATTCTGATGTCAATTATTTTTTCGTAGATTTTAATAAAGGTATTTAGCAATGAAATAGGCCGATATTTTCCACACTCAGCTTTATTACCTGATTTGTAGATTGCCACAATCTATATAAATATATAAAATCGTTTAACCTGACTGACTGAGTGACTGACTGACTGACTCATCAACGCCCAGCCCAAACCCCTGAAGCTAGAGACTTGAAACTTTCACAGTATGTCCCAACCATCACGTAGTCGCTCACTAAGGCGGGGTTTTCCGAAATTTTACCGCTAAGGGGTAAAGGGAGTTTGGGTGTTTTTCGCCATGAATCCTGCTCAATAGGACGCTGAAAAGTTTCACTCGGAGGTCTTCGGGGCCGCTGATCACGAATCTGGTGTTAGATTTTCGAAATTCGAAACGGAAGATCCAGTAAGGATAACGAAAATATCCTTTTCCCATTAGGTGGTTTTCGGAGTCGCTGGTCACGAATCTGGTGTTAGACTAATTCGCAACTGAGAGTCCTGCAAGGATAAGATTTTTCTCAAAAGTTTTTAAGTTCTTTCCGGTTTTCTTCGTATTCTAAAACTTATACAAAAAACTTAACCCGTCAACGACGGGTATGCAAGCTATTGGTTAATAATTTGAAAAATATTTGCTTTTCTTGAAATGAAATTCTTTATGAACAAACGATTGTACCGAATTTCTCATGGCGAATGATTGCATATTTTAAATTAATTCAATTGAAACAATGGAAGGAAAATTGTTAAGGACGCGTCAGCTAAGTTTCGTGCCGAAAGTCTAGCATGGACCATTTTCAGAACAACTACTAAAGTTCGGTTGAAACTCGGAAAATTTTTTTCTTCAAAAGAAATATCTAATGAACTTTCCAGAACGTGCTTCGCTCCTGACCGTTTCGCGGGGAGGGGTTTTTGGGGTCGCTGAACATGAATCTGGTGTTGAAATTTCATAATTCGAATAGTCCTATAAGGATAACGCAAATATCCTTTTTTCAATTTTTTTTCGGTTTTTACAGACGCTGATAACAAATCTGGTGATGAAATTGTCAACGGAAGCTCCTGTAAGGATAACCCAAATATTCTTTTTACCATTTTTCTTCGAAAAAACTGGTAATAAGGGAGTTTCGGAGCCGCTGATCACGAATCTGCACACTGATTCTGAGCATAATCGAAACTTTTCACCAATGGAATATCGAAAAGGGGGATTTTTTTTTAAAGTTAGGAAATTTTCTTGAGATCCGCAGCGATCAAGAATTCTTTACTTACCCGATGTGAATTTTATAAGTTGAAAGTGTAAATATTTTCTAACCTATCTCTTATTTACTTTACTCAACTATTTAATTGTATTATACAATCTGAAATTTGAATGTTACACTGTTAATACAGTGTATATCTATTTAACCCTTAATTGATGAGGTGGGTCCAGTGGACCCACATTGACTTTTCTCTCTTTGCTATTTCTCATGTTTTCTGCACAGTGACTCTGAAATCTTCAGTACCTTCATACAGTATGGTGTTGTATGCTGAGTTAAAAGCACGGATTTGGTATGTGATTAGAACAAGTGCATTGGAAACCACCTCATCATTTACGCATATGATTTTCACCTCATAAATTAAGGGTTAAAAATAATTAATGATACAATTAAATAGTTTAGTTCAATTTAGTCTAGGATTCTAAAATTAAACAAACAAACTATATATTTAATTTTTTCTTCACATTTATAACATTATATTAACCCGTGGCGTATTTTTTCAATTTTTTTTCTCTAACACCGATCGGCAAAACACACAAACTGCACACAAACTGTTTGCACTACCTCAAAAAGCAAGTGAATTATATTGGAAATGTCGATAAAAACGTTGGAAATGTGGAATGGATTTCCAGACGTCAAAACATTAGTGTTACTCGAGTGAAGGAAATCGCATTGGAAGTCAAACCTGCATTAGTGTGCTGTATCCACCAACACAATTAAAAGAAAGTTGAATATGTGCACATAACTCGCTTGTCGATAATTATCGACAGTTCCCTCAGAATCCCTGTACTGGTGTTAGAATTTTAAAATTCGGAACGGGAGGTTCTGAAGGCATAACGATGTTTTTCAAAAGTTTTTAAGTTATTTTTTTGTTTTCTGGCTGCAAGAAAATTTTTGCAAAAACTCTTACCCGACAACGGCGGGTATGCAAGCTAGTTATAGCATATTTTCATTTATTATTTTAACAAGTGAGGGGGTAATGATATCCATTTCCATTTGAGTATCAAAACTGTTATCCCATCCCAACCTGGTGCAGTATCTCTTTTCAATGATGCTATTAAAGTACGATCTTCCTTCTCATCTGTAGGGAAGAGATATATTGTTCTTTCCTGTGGCCAGACCGAAAAATCAACTGTATCAACTAGCTTCTTATCGATATTTTTTTGAAGTTTCCTGTCTATACTTCCAAAGTACTGATTCATATGGATTTGTTATTTGTGTTTTCAGCACTACCTACTTCAATGAGGTTAATGTCATTTTCACTTTTGCTCCTCTTCCCAGTTCGTCATTAATGACATTCCACAATTTTCTAGAGTCATTTTTAGCCTTAGCAAAATATTGCTTGTTATCCAGGACCGGTTACTTGGTATAATTCGGAAGGAAGTTTGAGTGTGAGCCTGTTTTGTGATAACAATACTGCCAATCAACTCATCACAAGAGTTAATGCTATTGAAGCTTTGACCTCTTGACAATTTTAATTTAAAAAAAACTCGCCTGGAATACGTATTGTTTGACCATATACCATCTCAGCAGAAGAAAAATCAAGATATTTTATTGCGATACGAATACCTAACAAAACAAAATGTAGTTATGTGAACAATGTAAAATATTTCCTTTTGCTTTTAAAGCTTATTTTAAGTGTCGATGAAATCGTTCGACTAATCCGTTTGATTGTGGATGATATATTGTGGTATGCATTTTTTGACATCCAAGAAAATTTGGCAACTCTTTAAATAAATTTGATTGAAACCGCCTTCCTTGACCAGTAGTAGTTTTTAAAGATGCGCTAAAACGAGATATCTAGTATTTAAAAAGGTTTTAGCAATTGTTTCTGCAGTAATAAGTGGAAATACTTAATATGGAAAAACTTTGATAGATTTTGTATGTTCAATTAATACACGAACTGACAATTAATACACACGGTACAACCGGAGTCTAATTTTAAGACTTTTTTTCCTACATATAGGTCAACACCTTTTTGAGCCTAAAAATCAAACTTTAAAAGTTTGAAATTATTTTCCTTTTAAATAGTATTATCCGGTTTAAATTTAAGGTATTAAAATTTAAATTTTAGTCTAAAAAATCTAAAAATTAGTTCCAAATTTCTAAAAATTCTCAAATTAAAACCTTCTGGTTTAAGTTTAAGATGTCTGAGTCTTAAATTAAGACTGGAATGGTTAAAAAATATTCATAAACTTCTAAAATTCGTAAATTATCCGGGTAAATAATACTATCCGGTCTAAATTTAAGACTTAAAAGTTTTAATTTCAAACTGAAATTACTAAAAAGTAGTTACAATTTTCTAAAACTGATTCAAATTTAGACTTCGAAGTTTAAATTTCAAACCTTAAATTCTTAATTTTAGAACTGGTCCGTGTTTAGGTCCATGAGTAGAAAAGTTCCAAATTCAAATTCAAGCCGAATTATTTTGCCCTGAGTGGGATTTGAACCACTGCTCTTTGGATCACAAGGCAAGCACTTAGCTGACTGAGCCATCCACGCCCGCAAATTAAATTCTTAATTTTAGATTAATATGTAGTTAAACAACTTTGTAGTTATTATTTAAAAAAATATATTTTTATAGTGGACAATGAGTCCACTCTATCAGTAAAAAACGGTTTTAATGCTTTATTACTTTATTAGCCCAAGGCTCGGAGTTTCGAGTTGTGTTACAAGGCAACTAGTCGATAACTAATTTGTCATTCTTATGCTAGATGTATTTATAGTATTTTTAAGAGTTTATATTATAATATTTTGATCATCTAGTGATCTAATGATTTATCTTATTCTGATAGGGTCCTGAATCAGACACATTTGTTTTAACAGGTGTCCATGATTCAGATTCTCTGATCAACTTGTTTTTAATAAGATGATCCATCATGCAATGAATCATTTACAGTTCAAATGTTACGAATAGTTTTCGGATTTAACTCCTCCCTTCTTAAGACTTTTTGTCCTCAAAAAGAGTGAAATTTATTTATTACCTGAGCTACTGTCTAATTGAATTGCTTCTGGCATACTTTTTGAGTGTATATTTAAAATTTTAAAATTTTTAGTCTTTTTTATCCAATATATGATTATTACAATTATTGTTATTGCTGTTACATAGAGTATTGTATCATTTGATATTGAATGAATATTTAATTGATTGATTTTTTCTGTTTGTTTTATGTTTTCAATATGAAGTTTGTCTACATTTGGTTTGATGTATGCCTCTGTAAGATTTATTTGTAAAATGGGAGGTAATGGTTGAAAGTTTTTAATTTCTTTTGAAATAAATCTTTGATTTCCGAAATCTATAGAACAGTTATTAATTTTGATAAGAAAGCTTCCTTTTAAGGATTTTATTTCATTGTCACATTCATTGGTGAAATTTCCTTCAAAATTATCAACGAATATTAGGTTATCGTTTATTTCTTCTATTACTGTATTGATATTGTATTTGTTTGGGCAATTAGCATTTACCCCTTTAAGTAGCCTAACTGTACATGAGTTTTTTGGTAATTTTATTACACTTTCTCTTTTGCATATTGTTAGATCTTGAAATGTGTTACACTTTTGTCGGATGCCATAATAATCTTGTTTGCTAGTAAGTAAATGAGTGTAGTCAAGATCAATTTGTTTTTGATTATTGGTTATTGGTTTTAATATTAAATGATCATATTCAATTTCTTCAGTTAGTGGGATAGATACAATGTAAAGGATTAAATTATCTTTGATTGCGACATATGGGATTGCTAGGTTAAGGGCTTCTGCTTCTGTTTTGTATGGTAAATTTTTTGTTATTTTAATAATATCGTTTAGTTCCTGTTTGTTTAGGATTTTTGTATTTATTATTCCCTTTCTTGCCCAGTGGATGGCATCTGTGATTTGGTCAATCTCGTGTTTCATAATCATTACTTTATTGAAAATGAGTTGTTCTAAATCTTTATCCAATATTTGGTTATAGTTTTTGAGTATTTTATTAGAGATGTCAAAAATGTTTTTATTGATTATAATTTGTTTGTTATTATTTTCACGAAGTTCATTTTGGGAATTTATAAGAGTTTCTAGATCGTAAGCATCCGGGTTGCCTGCTATCCACTTCCAGGCGGATCCTATCCAATTGATAGCTCTTCTTTGGCGATAGGGTTTGAGTTCATTTAACTGTTTCTCTATTTCATTTTGTAAGTGTTCGATTTGTATTTTTAGAGGGGATGAATTGTTAATTTTTAAATTGACTGCTGAGATTAAAACTGTATGTGCCTGAATGTAGTTTGTGAGGTTTATAACATGTACTATTTTGAAGTTTCCTTCTGTTAGTTTTCCAGATCCTGCTTTGATAGTTGCAAGGGGTGTATTCGTATATTCAAAGATTTTCACACTTCCGTTGACTAACCAAATGATGGTAAACCTGAAATTAAAGATTCGTTGTGAGATAGGGGAATTAATCTTGTTTAATATTTGTTTTATGAATTCTTTTGCCGCTGTACGTTGTTACTGTGACTCTGTGATCATCCTTGACTATTTCTTTGGAAAATTTCTGGTTTAATTTCCCTTTCCTTCCAGGGGCTTTTATGTAGATAACATCACCTGTGTTATATTTTTTTGGATTCTGACGTTTTTTGTTTTCGTAATTGAGTCGTTGTTGTTGAATTCGTTCAATTAAATGTTTGGTTTTTGTATTTGCTTGTTCTCGTGCGGTTTGTAATTCTTCCAAGGTTTTAGATGGGATTCTACCATAAAATATGGTAGCCGGAGTCTCCTTGACAGTGCTATGAATAGAATTATTATAGCGGTCGGTTGCTATTAGTGCTAATTCATTTATAGACAAAAATCTGTGTTGCTTTTGTAGACATCTTATTATTTCCTGAATTGTGGAGTGTACTCTTTCCACTTGTCCATTTACTTCGCTACGAGAGGATGGTGTCAAATATATTTCTACTCCTATATTTTGTAAAAATTCTGTTATTATTGGTGTTGTGAAAGCCTTATCTCTGTCCATTACTAATAATTTCGGAGTCGTGTAGTAATGTATTAATTCCAATATTTTTTCCTTAAGATGTAATGATGATTTATTTTCTATAGGAAATAGTTTGGTGAATTTAGAAAATTTATCTAATGATGTTAGGAATAATTTTCCATCGAGTTCCATAATGTCAATATGGATAATTTCGGTTGGATATTGCGGAATTGGTGTGGGTTGCAATTGGTTACGAGAGGGATGTCTATCGTATTTGTTTTCTTTACAGATGTTACAGTTTGCTATAATTTCTCTGATTTTTGAGGCCATTTTAGGGAAATAATATTGTTGAAGTAGTTTTTCCTTATTTTCTTCAGCTCTTCTGTGTGCTAGCCTGTGTTCTTTTAGAATGGTTTCCAAAATTTGTTCCTCATCAATAAGGTCCGTAACCACTTTTTGTGTAAACCTGATTTTCAAATTTCTTCCAAAATGTTCCTTATATATGTCTTGAATAAGTTGCATTATATGTTCTGGGGCTTTAAGTCCGTTGATGACATCTGATCTCATTTCAGTTTTGAGTATTTGTTTTATAGAATCTTCATTGAATTGAATCTTTGTGATGGTCTTCCTATGATATCCGGGATGTGGTAATTCGTAGGCACGTTGTTCCTCTTCTCCTTCTTGAAGGATTACTTGATTTTTGAAAACGTTAATAGGGGATTCGGTACAAATGGTGAGATCTGTTGAATCTTCCTCTGTTGAGTGGATGTAGAAGCATTACATTCGCTGATGTTCATCCTAGATAAAGCGTCGGCTACTACATTTGCTTTACCTGGTCTGTAGACAATTTCGTAATTATATTCTTCGAGTCTTGCCTTCCATCTTTTGAGTTTTGCATTGTTGTTTTTATTGCTAAGAGCAAATGTTAAAGGTTGGTGGTCAGTGAGAATTTTTAATTTTTTTGCTCCATACAAATAATTTCTAAGATTTTCTAGGGCCCAAATGATTGCAAGCATTTCCTTTTCGTTTGTGGCATAATTTTGTTCGGTAGTATTCAGACTTCTGGAAATGTACGTAATTGGTTTGTCCTTTCCAATTTCTCCTTGAGATAGGACGGCTCCTAATGCATAATTAGATGCGTCGGTTGTTAGAATAAATGGTTTTTCGAAATCTGGGAAAATGAGTAATTCCGATGAGGTCAAGTTGTCTTTTAATTTATTGAAAGCTTCTTTTTCTTCTTTATTAAATTTTATTGGAATCTTTGTTGATTGGGTTTTGCGTATTCTAGCCAATTCTCCACCTGTGAGTTTTGTAAGTGGTTTTGCGATTTTGGCAAAATCCTTAATAAATTTTCTATAATAGGAGGCTAATCCTAAAAATGATTTTAGCTCCTTTAAAGTTTTGGGTTCCTGTGTGTTTGTTATAGATTGTATTTTTTTAGGATCTGCTTTAATTCCTTGGCTTGAAATTATGAAGCCTAAGAATTCTGTTTCTGTCTTAAGAAATTCTGTTTTATCCAGGTTAACTTTTAGATTGGCTTTGCTTAGTTTTGAAAATATTACCCTTAGGTCTTCGAAATGTTGTTCGATTGTTTCGCTGTATACAACTATATCGTCTATATATACATGACAGCGTTTTCCGATTTCTTCTTTTAGTACGTCATCAATCATTCGTTGGAATTCCGATGGGGCATTTTTGAGGCCAAACGGTAATCTCAAAAATTCGTACTTTCCGTTTAACGTTGAAAATGCGGTTTTTTCAATGCCTTCTTCTTCCATTCGTATCTGATGAAATCCGGAAGTTAGATCTATTGTTGTGAAATACTTGGCCTTTCCCAAATTCGCTAGAGTGCATGTAATATCAGGTATAGGGTATTTGTCAGAGATTGTGACATTATTTAGTTTTTTGTAATCAATGACCATTCTGTATTTTTTTTCGCCTGATGCATCCAATTTTTTTGGTACTACCCATATTGGTGCGTTATAAGGTGATCTTGAAGGTCTTATTACGTTGTCTTCAAGTAGTTTTTTGATCTGTTTATCAACTTCTTTTCTCATGTTGAATGGGTATGGATAAGTCTTTGCATAAATTGGTGAATTAGTACTTGTTCTAATTCTTGCTTTTATATTAGTGACTGCTGTCGGGTTTAGAAAACAATGGTCTGAATTCCCTGATTAGTTTGTTTAGATCATCCTGCTGGTTTTTAGGGAGGTGGTTATTTTTGATATTGATGTGATTTACATCGAATGACTTTTTCATCTGTAGGGGGATTTCGATTCCTGGGTGAATTTTTAAAATGGATTTACCTCTGTCAATAACTGCTTTTAGCTGTCTTAACCTTCATCCGTCCCTCAAAAAAAATCACACTAAAGTTCCTCGGGTCTATTTTGACCCATAAAGGTTTAGTGTATACAAAAATCAAAAAACGAGTTTTTTTATGTTTTTTGAAATTTTTACAACATACAACAACATATGTATAACCCAAAAGACTTATATATTGTTCTAATGAACTCTCCCCGAAAATAGCGGTCAAAAAACTTCATACAAAAATTGAGAAATATGGCAGTTGAGTTTTTCCCAATTGACATCCAACAAAATCGGTTTCTTATACCCGAGAAATCACCCCGTTCGGTCAAAGATTTTAGATCCGTATTTTAGATATAGTTTACAAACACTAACTAATATAATATAATATGACTAAATTAAACATTTCTTATACGAATAACTGCCTTGGGTCATTTTAGACCCGAAGGTCTTTAGTGTGACTATTTTTGTAGCAGTGTAACGGGTAATCGGAAGTTGCCAAATTTTTGCATACTGCTAGTTTACAATAAATAAGGCAAAGTCAAAAAATTTCAGGTTCGTAATATAAATATTTTTAAAGGTACAAGCAAACTAATTTCTGTTTGGGTCAAATTAGACCCGAGGGACGGAAGAAGGTTAATGTATCGTCGCCTATAATTCCGTCGAAAGATGTTAGAGATGGTAGCAAATATAATTTTACTGGAATTCTATTTCCGAATTTTGAGAATATTCTTCCCGTGGCTGATTGTTCTATTTTTATTTTTCCTCCAACAGAGTTTATGAAGAATGGTTTTTTAACGGGTTTGGGGTTTGATACGTGTTTTGGGGAAATGAAGTTTTTGTTGGCTCCGGTGTCTATTAGGAGTTTGAGGAATTTTCCATCCGATATTTCGTATGCTAAGTAGGGTGTTGCACTAAGTCTGCTTGGCAAAAATTTAATTCTGGCTCCAGATCAAAGTCTTCACAGCATAATTCGTATGGATCTTCATAAGCTTCGTTGCTTGTATCTTCATATGATTCCTCAGCAGGTTCCGTATTGGTGTGGTACATACGTTGTTGAGGTTGTGCATTTGGCAGATTACCAAATGGTAAAGGTTTCCTGAACAGTTGAGGATTAATCTGTGGTCTATTCATGTAATTGACTTGTTTACTTTGTGTGCTTTTATCCACATCCATTGGCTCTGGTTTATTTTGTTGGTTATATCGGGGATAAATAGGTGGTTTATGTTGAATGTTATATGGTTTATTATATTGATTAACTTGAGGATATATTTGGGGTTTGTATTGAGCGTTATACAATGTATTGCGCTGTTGTGTCGTAAGTTGAGGTGGGTTAAAGTTTCTGGGCATTGGCGTTGGTGGTTGTGAATATCGCTTTGGGGGTAATGTTGGTGGTGTAAGAGCATTATGCGGTACTACAATTGAATTTGTTTGATTATTTTTATTGAGAAAATTGGTTGCCCTATAATTCATGTTTTGTATTTCCAGACATAAAGAATATGCTTCTGGAAGTGATCTGGGTGATTTGTAGCAATAAGTTTAGACAATTCTCCGTTCAGACCTCTTATAAATGTATCGAGAGCTCTGTTACGGTGTCCTTCTATAATAGTGGATTGTGTTTCAACACTGAAGCATTCTGTCTGGACTTTGTTAATAATTAGGGTAAGATGATGATTGACTTCTCCAAAGAATTCATCAATCGTTTTCTTTCCTTGGTGGAGTGAGTACAATTGATACTCAAGGGTTCTAATATCGCGTTTGTCTGCGTAGTGCAATGACAAACATCTTTTGATTGCTATCCAGTTTTCATCTGGAGTATTGTATGCAATTAAGGCTGTGTCAGCCTCATCAACTATCTTTTGACATATTGAGCGAATTATTGCTCTATAGAGGGGTTTGTTTCTTATGATTTTGTAGTCGTCCAAGACGCATTCCACGGATTTTATCCCTGAAGAATATGTTGTAGGGTTACCATTAAAGGACTTAATTTCCTTTACGGGGTCTGGTATTTTTGTTTGCTGGGATAATTCATCTTCAGTCGTGGGTTTTACTAATGGTGGTTCAATATTTATTTGAGGGGGTTGGGCAATTGTTAGTAGGGTTTGTTGAGTTTCTGATTTAAATTCATCAAACTGGGTTTGAATTTTATTCGTTTGATTGATTTGTGCATTTAAGGCACCTGTTAAGTTTAAAATTTCTGCCCTAACAAGGTCCATGGTTTCTTGAATAGTGGCCATTATATAAATTTTCATACTTTGACTTGAGTTTTACTAAGTAAATTTATTTAGGGCTTAACTTCGAGTACTTCACGTTTTTACTTGACTTCGCGTTTTCACTTGACTTCGCGTTTCACTTGACTTTAAGTTTTTTTAATCAATGGGATCATTAAAACGAGATTTCATGATTTATTCAAATTAAATTTTGATAATAGTGTAACACCTTTCAATTTACACGTTAGATAATTTGTAATGGGTTTTTTTCTTATAAATCTATGATAACTTTTTCAATATTTGTGATTGGTTCAAATTTTAAAATATTTTTCCGTTGTATAATAAAAATTTTCACTTTACTTATTTGAATATTTCAATGTTGTTGATTGATATTTAATTTGTAAAATATTTTTGTTGAATAATGAAAGTTATTTGACTTACAAAATAATTGTTGGGATCCTCATACTGTTGATGATTCTGGATTCCGAGTGATAGACACTATATGTTGAGTGATATAATTCCTTGAAGTTGATGATGTTGATGTAGGACGAGTTGCTCCTTTTTAGATTGCGGCGTTAAAATTGTGCGTATCCTACTGGGGCTCGTTCACTGCACACATTCACCATCAGTACACTGCTATTTAGATCAATATCTCCGTGATCTGCTGCCTTGCGAATGCACTTGTCCTTTTAAGTATGGACAACTTCTTGATTTTGTCACTATTTCACTTTATGACAGGTTTTTGCACCTGATGATTGATGTTTCGTTTTTTTCGTGGCACTTGTTTTTAATTGTGGCACTTTTTATAGAAACAATTAGTTGGTTTCGTTTTTTCGTGGCACTTGTTCTTTTTTTTTTTAATTGTGGCACTTTTTATAGAAACAATTAGTTAGTTTCGTTTTTTCGTGGCACTTGTTTTTAATTGTGGCACTTTTTATAGAAACTATTAACTTTGATCGTGAATTATATATATTTTGATTTATAGTTTTTATGTATTTCATTTATTTTTCGATTCTTTGATTTTTATATATTTTCATTTATATTTTGTGGCTTGAATTGTAAATTCACGTTTTCATTTTATAGCACTTTTATTAAAAGACGCCGGTCCCTGCTCGGGCGCCAGTTAAACAACTTTGTAGTTATTATTTAAAAAAATATATTTTTATAGTGGACAATGAGTCCACTCTATCAGTAAAAAACGGTTTTAATGCTTTATTACTTTATTAGCCCAAGGCTCGGAGTTTCGAGTTGTGTTACAAGGCAACTAGTCGATAACTAATTTGTCATTCTTATGCTAGATGTATTTATAGTATTTTTAAGAGTTTATATTATAATATTTTGATCATCTAGTGATCTAATGATTTATCTTATTCTGATAGGGTCCTGAATCAGACACATTTGTTTTAACAGGTGTCCATGATTCAGATTCTCTGATCAACTTGTTTTTAATAAGATGATCCATCATGCAATGAATCATTTACAGTTCAAATGTTACGAATAGTTTTCGTATTTAACTATGTATAGAAAATATACTCAGACTTCTAAAATAAACCATTTCCAGACTTTACTTTCTAAATTTTAGAATAATGAGTTTTAATTTTAGGCTGAAATGATTAAAAAGTAGTCACAATTTTCTAAAACTGAATAAATTGTAGACTTTGAAGTTTTGTTTTTAGACCGAAAAGTCGAATTCGAGCATCGCGACTTTTCTAAAAATTGACCGACCGACTGATGGATTTGAAAAAGAAAAATAAACTGAAAAGACTAAATATTAGACAAAAAGTTTAATTCAATTTTATCCGAATTGAAGTAAAACTTACAAGGTTTAGTTCTCAAACTTATAGGTCTAATATTTCGATTAAAAGTCTAGAAATAAGGCGGAGAGGTTTAAAACAAATTTTTAAGAAAGAAAAAGTTTACTTTTTAAACTATAGTCTTAAAAATAAACCGAAACTCACTAAATATTAAACTTTTCGACTAAAATATACTCTAAACTTTCAAAAAGTTTTAAAAATAGAGAAAATAGTTTAAAATTCCACTAAACTTTCAAATAGAAGGAAAAAGTCTTAAAATTAGACTCCAGTTTTTACCGTGCACGAACGCGTCCAAATATTAATATTTTGATTCATTTTTGGCCCGAAATATTTACTTGTTATTAATTTTAGAGTACCATAATGAGCCAAATTATGAATCTGATTATATACAACTTTACGTAGATTCTCCGGAATGAATGGTCCATTCATTCCAGTAGGGGAGAGGGTTCATGAAGTAGAGACTTTTTACTTAATCGCTTTTATGCGGTTTTATGCATGTAAGGAAATTTCTCCCATTTTATCCGAAAACTACATCAATGACCCTCTATTTAGACTGATCCAAGAAATTCTCAACTTTGTAGTTTTTTTTGTAAATGTATTTTACGGAACGTAAGTTTTTTGTCTACTTCATCAACCTGGGTGTCATGAAGTAGACAAGTTTGGTGATGAAGTAGACAAGCAGATTTTGGGATGGAAAAAATAAATTACATACATTTCATTAAAAATTTTATTAACTTATTTTTAAAGGAACATAAATTGCATTAAAGGAACATAAATTATCACCCCTCATCCAAAAGTGGAAACACGAAAACATTTCCATGTTTCCGTAAAAATTTAATATCAAAATCGTTTTGATCTAAAGCTTTTATAATTTGTCCCAAATAGTGGATGTAGCTGCTGCTTACATTTATATTATTAGCACTTATCCGGCTTGAAAGACCGAATGTAGAAAAAAACCCACGTCCGTTTTCTTCAACAGTTCAATAACAAATTTATTTTTAACTATTTCAAATTTACAATTGTCCTTTGGTTCTTTTCAAAAATCGTACATCGAATGGAATTACAAAACCGTTACAAAGCGAGAACAAGAATGCGCGTGCGAAGAGCACCGAAGTCATACTCATTCGATAAAGTTTTACGCTGTCATTTTTCAGTGCTGTCATATATTCTCAGACTTGAAACAAATTAAATCAAACAAAATTCTACTTCATAATTCTACAACATCCTCCCCCAAGTATTTATTTTAATAAATACTTCTATTGATTTACATCTAACCTTAAAAGTTTTGTAACTGGTCGTTTGTAAGTACCTGTTACCGTTTTTATGTCGACTGTTCTTACTCGTCCGTCTTTTGATGGGTAGGTCTTTACAATTATTCCCTTTGGCCATACGTTGCGAGGTCCATCGGGGTCGGCTACCAAAACTATGTCGCCTTCCTGTAGGCTTTGATTATCCTTAATCCACTTGGTACTATACAGGATATGTTGTCGATAATCTTTTTTCCATTTGCTCCAGAAGATGTTTGCCATACGTTGAGCAGCCTTCCACATGTTCAACAAATTCAAATCTTTGTCCGTTGTTTGCACAAACTGTAGACTCGTGTTTAGCGGTCCAATCAAAATATCGTTCGGAGTCAATGGATCGGAATCAGCCGAATCCAAGGGTACATGTGTCAGAGGTCGACTATTTATCATGTTCTCGACTTCGCAGAACAATGTTCGAAGTACAAATTCTCTAGGGTATTTGCCCTGCAGAACAAACGCCAAGTGTTTCTTAATTGACTGAATAAGTATCTCCCAGACTCCCCCCATATGCGCCGCTGTTGGCGGATTGAAAATCCATTTGCAACGTTTCATTGTTGCGAAGCGTGTAATCGCGTCATGTGGCCAACTTTCCATTGCCTCCCTGATCTCCTTGTCCGTCCTGCGAAAATTAGTTCCGTTGTCGGAATATAGTTCCTCCGGAAACCCTCGTCGGCATCCAAATTGTCGTAAAACATGAATGAAAGAGTTGCAGGACAAATCCTGGGCAATTTCCAAATGAACACCTCTTGTCACCATACATGTAAAAATTACGCCATATCGCTTTTCATGCCTTCTATTGACGGATACCTCAATAGGACCAAATAGGTCGACTCCAGTTTTCACAAATGCACGAACGGTTGGATTTATTCTACACGGTGGCAACTGTCCCATTATTGGAATCTGTGGCTTGGCCTTTCGATTTCTACACCATTGGCAGTTGTGTGCGACCTTTTTCACTGCGTTCCGACACCCAGTGATCCAATAAGTTCGTCTAAGATTCGATATAATTGTCTCCTGACCAATGTGCGAGTTGTTTTTATGATAATGCTGTATTATCAAGGCCACGATTGGATGCTTTGGATTTAAGATGATTGGGTTCTTTGAATTGTAACTTAAATCGTTCTCATCCGCATTGTCCAATCCACCCTTCAAACGAATCAAGCTGTCGTCAAAAATTGTCATTGGAAAAGATCGTAGGGGGCTCCCCTTTGAAATGGCTTTCCCATGTTTCACGCAATCAATTTCAGTCGAATACGACTCTGCCTGAATTTTTCGATATATCAAATTTTCGGCCCTCACAACTTCGTCCGGCAGTAGTTCTGGGTTGTCTGGACGTCTCTTGTTTTTGATTATGTCGACAAATCTTAAAGTCCACGCTACTGCTCTTAGATATCTCGACCAGTTTGAAAATCTCGTTACGTCTGGCAACTGGAACTCTCTTTTCTCGGTCGTCAAATGCACATGCTCGATTAAAGTTTCCTCGCTGTCATCGTTCCTATGAAGAAAGCTATTTCGTGGCCATTCGCTCATTGGAGCATATAAAAATTTCGGTCCCTTTATCCAGGGATCGTCGTTGGCAAACTTGATGGGTTTGATTTTTGTCGCGTCGTCTGCGATGTTCAATTTTGAGGGTACGTAGCGCCAATCGCTTGTTTCGGTAATTTCTTGAATCTCCCCCAGTCGCTGTGCAACATAAACTTTAAATCGTCTGCTGCTGGATCTTATCCAACTCAATACGACTTCCGAATCAGACCACAGAAAAACATCCTGAATTTGGATTTTCAATGTGTTCTTCAATTGCTTGTAAAGTCTTGACCCCAAAAGAGCCGCCTGCAACTCCAGACGCGGAATTGAGGTGGGCTTCAAGGGCGCCACTCGAGCCTTAGCGGTCACCAGACAATATTCAATTTCTTCGTTATATTCAAACCTCAAATACGCACAGGCAGCATAAGCATACTTCGACGCGTCACAGAATACATGCAGTTGGACAAAGCATTGTGTCACTGGGAAAGACGAAAACTGTCGGGGAATCAAAAAAGTTGACTCCCGATGTAGCGATGAGCACCAATCCCGCCAGATATCATATTGTGCGTCCAAGATATTCTCGTCCCATCCAATACCGCTGTCCCAAACACCCTGTAAAAGAATTCTACCGACGATGAGAAAATTCGAAAGGAATCCCAATGGGTCAAATATTGACATTACCACTTTCAGTACTTCGCGTTTAGTGGGACGTCGAACCGAATTCAACACGTTGGGATGAACCTTGTGAAATCTGAACCGGTAAGAAAATGTGTCGGTCTTATAATTCCACCACAAACCCAATATTCTTTCTTCTCCTGGGTTGCCGTTGACTTCCCTCTCACAACTGTCCATCGAGTTCCAACTCCTGTCTATGTGCCGCAGAACCTCTTCTGAATTTGATATCCAGTTGCACATCTGGAATCCCGCTTCTCGATGAACACCAATTACGTCGTCGATCAATTTGTTGGCTTCTTCCACCGTGTCCGCACCTCCCAATTAATCGTCCATGTAGTGTTTTTGGAGAATATCGTCGCATGCTTTTGGGAAATTTCCAGATTGCTCGGAAGCATTCCTGTTCTTGACCTCCTGAGCGATACAAGGACTACATTTTGCTCCGAAATAGACTACCTGGAGTTCGTACACGTCTGGATCGTCATCACGATTCATTCCTCTCCACAAAATTCGCTGAGTGGCACGATCTTCTTTTCGGACTCGAATCTGCAGAAACATCTCTTTGATGTCTCCCACAAATGCAATCTTATGGACTCGGAAATTTATTAAAACTGTCGGTAAGGAATTGTATAAGTCAGGACCTGTCAGTAAGCAATCGTTTATACTGATACCTTTAACTTTTGCTGCGGCATCAAACACGATACGCAGTTTTTCGGGCTTGTTTGGGTTGACGACCCCAAAATGCGGCAAGTACCATGGTGATGGCCGTTTAACCTCTTCCATCGAAAGCTTTGTCAAATAACCCTTTCGGAAATATTCGTCGATCTTACCGCAATATTTCCGACCGTATTGCTCGTCTTGTTTTCCAAATGTCGAAGTCGACTGAAGGCACTCTTATAACTGTCTGGCAGCTGCAAATCGTCGGCCTTCCAAAACAGCCCACATTCGAAACGATCTCCGGTTCGCCGAAGCGTCCTGTCCATGATGGCCACACATTGTTTATCCTCTTTTGACAATTCAACGTCACAACTGCCATCACAATCAGTCTCCAATTTCCACTGCCGCTTGACGAGATCTTGAAGGATATTAAGGTCGTCTTTTTCATCTAGGATGGCAGAAGAATCATACACATGTAGAGTCGCCTCACTAGACTGCTGTGTCGGACCACCGTCGTTACCATGGATAACCCATCCCAGCAGTGTCTTGCTGGCTACTGGACCGTTCCAGTGATTATACTCCAATTTCCGATTGACTAAAACTGGCCAATTGTCTTGTCCTATCAATAATTTTGGATGACCATTTCGGAATGTGAAATTGGAGAATTTTTTCAAGAATGGCGACGTCTTTGAAAGAGAATCAACGTCAACTGTCTGCGCCGGCAGGGACAAACCAGAAATTGTCTTTACATGCCTCAAAACATATGGTTTTGAGTTCTGGTAGTTTCCACGAATTTTAAGACTGACGACTTTTGAGTCGTCTTGTTCTTCTATCTGATTATTGGTCCACTGTAGTCTGAGAGGTTTCACCGGGCCATCCAATCCCAATTCGTTGGCAAATTCTTGGTCGATTAGGGAGACGGTCGAAGCGTCGTCTAGCAGGGCATACGTGTCAATCGTACCTGTTCTGCCCTCAGCTACAATGGGAATAACCTTCAAAAGAACTCGATTCTTTGTTAGGTTAATATGGCAGTTATTTTCGGTGTTGGAAACAGTGACGTCCGCCGAAATTGAGTTTGTCGTATCATTAGCATTTGAAGTCGATGCGCAGTCGGGCTTTGACCCTGACGCATTGTCGGGTTTATGCAGTAATTTATTATGAGGACGTGTACAATTGTCAATACCACAGCTCTGTCGGCGTCGACAGGACTTCAAATTGTGTCCTTTGGACAAACACGAAATACAAAGCGAATTTTTGGATGCAAAATTCCATCTATCTTCAATATTGAGTTTCTTAAATTTACTACATGAATAAATTCTGTGTTCAGAGGATCGACAAAAACTACAAACCAACGATGGCGCCCCTTTTTCTGTCGTCGCCAATGCAGTCTCCCTAGGCTTGCCGCCACCCTTGGGCCTGGATCTGTCTTCGTCGCCAGTTGAAGTAAATGTCAATAATTGAGTGGCCGCTTTTACTTTCTTACTCAACCAATAATGAAACATCAAGATTCGCGGTTCATCTGTCACAATGCCATCGCACCACTGCAAAAAGGAAAGTCGCTGTGAAAGGGGAAACTTATTCAGAATCTCGTCAAAAAGAATCGGGTTACGCATATGATCGTCTTGGTTTAAAGATTTCAAGGTGTAAATCAAATTGGTAAAAACGTCAAAAAACTTTAATAAACCCTCAACTTTGTCATCCCTAACGGCGGGAACATTTTTTGCTTTTTCAATTAAATGACGGACAATAAAGACAGCACTGCCGAACCGAGCTTTTAAAATTGAAATAATTTCATCAACGTTTTCCGGCAAAATGAGGAGGGACTGAACAGATTCGCGCGCTCTACCCTTAAGTGCTCCCCGCAAACGATTCAAGTTCTCATAGTTAGAAAAATTACACAATTTAGAACCATTTACAAACTCTGAATAAAAAATAGGCCATTCTAAAGGATCTCCAGCGAATTCTGGTAGTTTCTGTGAGATGGATTGTCGAGCAATAAAACCTCTCATCCAATCGTTGTCATCTTTTTTCTCGTTATGCGAAGCACCCAAGTTGTCAGACAAAAAACGGTTGGAACATACCTCTTGCGCGTTTGGCTGAAACGCTTGTCGGTTCCCATCAAATCTGTTCTCCTTTACCCACTTAGAAACGGATGCCTGTCGCTGACTTGTTGTCTCACTCTCCGCCAGCACGCTGCGGTCTCGCTCAATGTCACTCAAACTGTCTTCTTCCATCCTCGCCAGAGCTAGCCGTTTCTCCAATTCCGCCACTCTGCCCTCCATTTCCATTCGTCTTCGTTCAGCTTCGTTTTGTCGTTTAACGTGCTGCAACTCGATTTCCATCCTTTTGATTTTAATGGCCGACGCTTTCGAACACTCGGAAAATGTTACCTTTGACGATGCAACTGATCTTGGCGAATTCCTCGATTGGGGTGAATGGTCATTATGCGCCAACTTGTCGAGTTCTGTCTTATGAACCAATGACGGAGTTTTTACATTATCACTGGCTGTCGCTATGTTGTGAAATACGCCACGCTTTTCGTTGATTTGGGGCTCCTTTACTTCCCCTTTGGCTGGAGGCTCATGAACATCCGATGTCACAATCGTCCGATTGCCCGCATTATCCCCTTGTCTAATTGGGGTATTGTCAATTGGCTGATTTTCTGGGAGCTCCAATTTACGAGGACGTCCACGACCACGTGGGTTGTTTCCTTGTGGCATTTTGCTGTTGAAGAAATGTTCACGGATCGCAAGAATTTCAAATACTGTCAATTGTCGAATCCAATGTGCCGTACAGTTGCTCGAAGGACCAGATGTAGCTGCTGCTTACCTAAAATTTATATTATTAGCACTTATCCGGCTTGAAAGACCGAATGTAGAAAAAAAGCCACGTCCGTTTTCTTCAACAGTTCAATAACAAATTTATTTTTAACTATTTCAAATTAACAATTGTCCTTTGGTTCTTTTCAAAAATCGTACATCGAATGGAATTACAAAACCGTTACAAAGCGAGAACAAGAATGCGCGTGCGAAGAGCACAGAAGTCATACTCATTCGATAAAGTTTTACGCTGTCATTTTTCAGTGCTGTCATATATTCTCAGACTTGAAACAAATTAAATCAAACAAAATTCTACTTCATAATTCTACAACAGTGGACGTCCTTGGATTTCTGTGGGAATCTGACTAAAACGAATTTATTTTCTCGCAATATATCCCTATCTAGAATTTCTTTCGGAGAATCATATTCCTCTTCAGATTCTTCACAACCCCATCTATTATCTTCAGATTCTGATAAATTTGGTAAAGAATCACTATCAGAGGAACTAGATGAGGTTATTATTTACTGTTTCTTTCCTTTCTTTTCAACTTTTTTTGGAATTTTTTCCTTTGAATTTAAATTTTTTATTTTCCAGCCTTTCCTTTTCAGGAGTGTCTGTAAAAATCCTGCTTTTTTCGCGCTGGCGAAACTTTTTATTTCTTTGTGGAGCCTTTGGTAATGGTCTAAATTTCTCAATTGGAGTGTTTGGTGCGATCAAGGTTATCCGATGGGTTTTCGTTTTGAAGAAGAATTTGGTTGGATATGATTAAATCTTCAGGAAGATTTGCAACCGTCCCTGCTGAAATATTTTCGTTTTGAAGAAGAATTTGGTTGGATATGATTAAATCTTCAGGAAGATTTGCAACCGTCCCTGCTGAAATATTTTCGTCTTGTTCTTTATGAACATCATTCTCTGGGTTTGGCCGGTCTGTTACAAATGCAGCATCAAAATCCCAATCCAATGTCAAAAGTATGATCACAAGGTTTTTGGCTGTAACAACAGCTTCTAAAGATATATGGCTGCAGTGGTTATCCAGCAATATAAGTATTGGATTTTGCGTTTTGTGTGCTATTGAATATGTGTTAACACGTGAGGGAAAATTTCCACAGTCATTCAACCACTTCGGGAGGGAAATCCTATACTTCCATTGGGAGCTTCAGCTAGCCACTCTTCTTTATAGCGCACCCGGGGGAATATAAATATTGGTGATTGGTGGTAATATAACAAAAATATTATATTATTTTTGTGGATGTTTTCACATCCAATTTCCTCCCAATAGATCAGGCATGTCTGCCCTGAAAACCCATCAGGAGCCTGTTTCTGGTATAAAAAAATAAGATCGGCAAATTCTATAAATAATGAAAATATATTAATTCTAACAGTAAAAATATAATGAATAATTAGTCTTGACTTAAGTCTACGAGGGGAACGACTCTCCGAAGAGTAGTCAAACATTTTTGTAATTTTCTTTCAAAAGAAAAAAAGGATGTAAATTTTAAAAGTGTTAATAAAGTATTACTTTTGTTTTTAAAAGAAGTTTCGTTTTTTTTTCACTAAACAAAAAACAGAAAACAACATAACTCACGCGATCTAACGCTGGATTTCGTGTTAGGCGATCAGAATGTATTTCAATTGGTGTGTGACCCATTTGACTATGATTTTGGGGGTCCTTTCAGGAAATAACAGATTCGGATTATTTTTCGTCTACGGTCGAGTCACCCTTTTAGGGACAGCACCCAAAGTTGGAGCTGAGGTTCGTTGATCAGCCAACTTCTTATCTAAAAGTTTAAATTCGAACGTACGTAAAAAAAATAAAAAATCAATAGGTTACTAATTTTTAAATTCCACGTTAGAAAACTGTACAGAAAAATTCAAAACGGTTGTTCGAGAAATAAAAAAAATATAATCAAAGTATAGTAGAGGAGGGGGTTCATGAAGTAGACACTTTTTACTTAATCGCAAAAATATCACAGTTTTATGCATGTAAGGAAATTTCTCCCATTTTATCCGAAAACTACATATTTAGACGGATCCAAGAAATTCTCAACTTTGTAGTTTTTTTTGTAAATGTATTTTACGGAACGTAATTTTTTTGTCTACTTCATCAACCTGGGTGTCATGAAGTAGACAAGTTTGGTGATGAAGTAGACAAGCAGATTTTGGGATGGAAAAAATAAATTACATACATTTTATTAAACATTTTATTAAGTTATTTTTAAAGGAGCATAAATTGCATTAAAGGAACATAAATTATCACCCCTCCTTAAGGTATATTACTAAGCGTATAGCTTTTTAAAATACAAAAAAAAACATGTGTGTGCAGTGCACACGCGGTAGAAGTGAAACCTTAGGAAAACTAAACAGCGAGAGAATGAGACGAATGCGGTATCAGGTATGGAATAGTTATAGCGTTTATTTATTATAATATTGGTACTAAGTTCAAAAGTCATATTATATTTTTATTGAAAATCTAATACCGGATTCATGATCAGCGACCCCAAAAACCCCCTTATGCCGATTTTTCCAAGGAAAAACGGGAAAAAGGATTTTTTCATTATCCTTACAGGACCTTCCGTTTCGAATTTTGAAAATCTAATACCGGATTCGTGATCAGCGACCCCAAAAACCCTAAAATGCAAATTTTTCCGGGGAAAAATGGGAAAAAGGATATTTTCATTATCCTTACAGGACCTTCTGTTTCGAATTTTGAAAATCTACATAGCTAAAAACCTGCTCCTGGCAACACAGATCATTTTGCAAAAAACCAATTTTTCAATTAAATGACGGACAATAAAGACAGCACTGCCGAACCGAGCTTTTAAAATTGAAATAATTTCATCAACGTTTTCCGGCAAAATGAGGAGGGACTGAACAGATTCGCGCGCTCTACCCTTAAGTGCTCCCCGCAAACGATTCAAGTTCTCATAGTTAGAAAAATTACACAATTTAGAACCATTTACAAACTCTGAATAAAAAATAGGCCATTCTAAAGGATCTCCAGCGAATTCTGGTAGTTTCTGTGAGATGGATTGTCGAGCAATAAAACCTCTCATCCAATCGTTGTCATCTTTTTTCTCGTTATGCGAAGCACCCAAGTTGTCAGACAAAAAACGGTTGGAACATACCTCTTGCGCGTTTGGCTGAAACGCTTGTCGGTTCCCATCAAATCTGTTCTCCTTTACCCACTTAGAAACGGATGCCTGTCGCTGACTTGTTGTCTCACTCTCCGCCAGCACGCTGCGGTCTCGCTCAATGTCACTCAAACTGTCTTCTTCCATCCTCGCCAGAGCTAGCCGTTTCTCCAATTCCGCCACTCTGCCCTCCATTTCCATTCGTCTTCGTTCAGCTTCGTTTTGTCGTTTAACGTGCTGCAACTCGATTTCCATCCTTTTGATTTTAATGGCCGACGCTTTCGAACACTCGGAAAATGTTACCTTTGACGATGCAACTGATCTTGGCGAATTCCTCGATTGGGGTGAATGGTCATTATGCGCCAACTTGTCGAGTTCTGTCTTATGAACCAATGACGGAGTTTTTACATTATCACTGGCTGTCGCTATGTTGTGAAATACGCCACGCTTTTCGTTGATTTGGGGCTCCTTTACTTCCCCTTTGGCTGGAGGCTCATGAACATCCGATGTCACAATCGTCCGATTGCCCGCATTATCCCCTTGTCTAATTGGGGTATTGTCAATTGGCTGATTTTCTGGGAGCTCCAATTTACGAGGACGTCCACGACCACGTGGGTTGTTTCCTTGTGGCATTTTGCTGTTGAAGAAATGTTCACGGATCGCAAGAATTTCAAATACTGTCAATTGTCGAATCCAATGTGCCGTACAGTTGCTCGAAGGACCAGATGTAGCTGCTGCTTACCTAAAATTTATATTATTAGCACTTATCCGGCTTGAAAGACCGAATGTAGAAAAAAAGCCACGTCCGTTTTCTTCAACAGTTCAATAACAAATTTATTTTTAACTATTTCAAATTAACAATTGTCCTTTGGTTCTTTTCAAAAATCGTACATCGAATGGAATTACAAAACCGTTACAAAGCGAGAACAAGAATGCGCGTGCGAAGAGTACAGAAGTCATACTCATTCGATAAAGTTTTACGCTGTCATTTTTCAGTGCTGTCATATATTCTCAGACTTGAAACAAATTAAATCAAACAAAATTCTACTTCATAATTCTACAACAGTGGACGTCCTTGGATTTCTGTGGGAATCTGACTAAAACGAATTTATTTTCTCGCAATATATCCCTATCTAGAATTTCTTTCGGAGAATCATATTCCTCTTCAGATTCTTCACAACCCCATCTATTATCTTCAGATTCTGATAAATTTGGTAAAGAATCACTATCAGAGGAACTAGATGAGGTTATTATTTACTGTTTCTTTCCTTTCTTTTCAACTTTTTTTGGAATTTTTTCCTTTGAATTTAAATTTTTTATTTTCCAGCCTTTCCTTTTCAGGAGTGTCTGTAAAAATCCTGCTTTTTTCGCGCTGGCGAAACTTTTTATTTCTTTGTGGAGCCTTTGGTAATGGTCTAAATTTCTCAATTGGAGTGTTTGGTGCGATCAAGGTTATCCGATGGGTTTTCGTTTTGAAGAAGAATTTGGTTGGATATGATTAAATCTTCAGGAAGATTTGCAACCGTCCCTGCTGAAATATTTTCGTTTTGAAGAAGAATTTGGTTGGATATGATTAAATCTTCAGGAAGATTTGCAACCGTCCCTGCTGAAATATTTTCGTCTTGTTCTTTATGAACATCATTCTCTGGGTTTGGCCGGTCTGTTACAAATGCAGCATCAAAATCCCAATCCAATGTCAAAAGTATGATCACAAGGTTTTTGGCTGTAACAACAGCTTCTAAAGATATATGGCTGCAGTGGTTATCCAGCAATATAAGTATTGGATTTTGCGTTTTGTGTGCTATTGAATATGTGTTAACACGTGAGGGAAAATTTCCACAGTCATTCAACCACTTCGGGAGGGAAATCCTATACTTCCATTGGGAGCTTCAGCTAGCCACTCTTCTTTATAGCGCACCCGGGGGAATATAAATATTGGTGATTGGTGGTAATATAACAAAAATATTATATTATTTTTGTGGATGTTTTCACATCCAATTTCCTCCCAATAGATCAGGCATGTCTGCCCTGAAAACCCATCAGGAGCCTGTTTCTGGTATAAAAAAATAAGATCGGCAAATTCTATAAATAATGAAAATATATTAATTCTAACAGTAAAAATATAATGAATAATTAGTCTTGACTTAAGTCTACGAGGGGAACGACTCTCCGAAGAGTAGTCAAACATTTTTGTAATTTTCTTTCAAAAGAAAAAAAGGATGTAAATTTTAAAAGTGTTAATAAAGTATTACTTTTGTTTTTAAAAGAAGTTTCGTTTTTTTTTCACTAAACAAAAAACAGAAAACAACATAACTCACGCGATCTAACGCTGGATTTCGTGTTAGGCGATCAGAATGTATTTCAATTGGTGTGTGACCCATTTGACTATGATTTTGGGGGTCCTTTCAGGAAATAACAGATTCGGATTATTTTTCGTCTACGGTCGAGTCACCCTTTTAGGGACAGCACCCAAAGTTGGAGCTGAGGTTCGTTGATCAGCCAACTTCTTATCTAAAAGTTTAAATTCGAACGTACGTAAAAAAAATAAAAAATCAATAGGTTACTAATTTTTAAATTCCACGTTAGAAAACTGTACAGAAAAATTCAAAACGGTTGTTCGAGAAATAAAAAAAATATAATCAAAGTATAGTAGAGGAGGGGGTTCATGAAGTAGACACTTTTTACTTAATCGCAAAAATATCACAGTTTTATGCATGTAAGGAAATTTCTCCCATTTTATCCGAAAACTACATATTTAGACGGATCCAAGAAATTCTCAACTTTGTAGTTTTTTTTGTAAATGTATTTTACGGAACGTAATTTTTTTGTCTACTTCATCAACCTGGGTGTCATGAAGTAGACAAGTTTGGTGATGAAGTAGACAAGCAGATTTTGGGATGGAAAAAATAAATTACATACATTTTATTAAACATTTTATTAAGTTATTTTTAAAGGAGCATAAATTGCATTAAAGGAACATAAATTATCACCCCTCCTTAAGGTATATTACTAAGCGTATAGCTTTTTAAAATACAAAAAAAAACATGTGTGTGCAGTGCACACGCGGTAGAAGTGAAACCTTAGGAAAACTAAACAGCGAGAGAATGAGACGAATGCGGTATCAGGTATGGAATAGTTATAGCGTTTATTTATTATAATATTGGTACTAAGTTCAAAAGTCATATTATATTTTTATTGAAAATCTAATACCGGATTCATGATCAGCGACCCCAAAAACCCCCTTATGCCGATTTTTCCAAGGAAAAACGGGAAAAAGGATTTTTTCATTATCCTTACAGGACCTTCCGTTTCGAATTTTGAAAATCTAATACCGGATTCGTGATCAGCGACCCCAAAAACCCTAAAATGCAAATTTTTCCGGGGAAAAATGGGAAAAAGGATATTTTCATTATCCTTACAGGACCTTCTGTTTCGAATTTTGAAAATCTACATAGCTAAAAACCTGCTCCTGGCAACACAGATCATTTTGCAAAAAACCGCATAAAAATCGGTCCAGTAGTTTTTGAGTTTTGTAATCTCAGGCAGACAGACAAACAGACAAATAATAAAACATCCATTTTTATATATATAGATATGTATATATTGCAATGTATGACGAAACATCAGTAATTTATCGGCTCCTCTCTCCACTTCCTCCCTCCTACCACTTCTCCCTTCCCCCCTTCCCCTTCCCCTTCCCCCTTCCCATCACTCTTGTTTACGATAAATTCACTGGCACCCATCTGTATTCTATCTCATTTTCTCGCAGGCTAAAATATCCTATCTCTTTTTACTGTCGCTTTTTCGTTTCATCGAGTTTGAAATCACTCACAACGTCGCTAAAGAAGTTTTCACTTCAAAAAAGTTGGCTTTGTCTTTTATTTCATATTATAATTTGAAAGGTCAGTCGTAAATCGGTACCAAGCACTAGTTCTGGAAGTTCCAGGATCGTCAATAGTAAAACTGACAATATTTCAGCCCTGCTCACTTGCGATATGTCATCCAAAAGTGGAAACACGAAAACATTTCCATGTTTCCGTAAAAATTTAATATCAAAATCGTTTTGATCTAAAGCTTTTATAATTTGTCCCAAATAGTGGACGTCCTTGGATTTCTGTGGGAATCTGACTAAAACGAATTTATTTTCTCGCAATATATCCCTATCTAGAATTTCTTTCGGAGAATCATATTCCTCTTCAGATTCTTCACAACCCCATCTATTATCTTCAGATTCTGATAAATTGGGTAAAGAATCACTATCAGAGGAACTAGATGAGGTTATTATTTGCTGTTTCTTTCATTTCTTTTCAACTTTTTTTGGATTTTTTTTCTTTGAATTTAACTGTTTATTTTCCAGCCGTTCCTTTTCAGGAGTGTCTGTAAAAATCCTGCTTTTTTCGCGCTGGCGAAACTTTTTACCGAATCTGCCATTAAAATTTTTTTATACCCTGTATCCTAAAACCAAAAGAATATTGTGACTTTGCTTTATCACACACAGTCACACATTCATTAACAGTCATTAACGCACAGTCATTAACACATAGTCATTAACACACACAGTCATTAACACACACAGTCATTATGACTAACACAAAAGTTCTGCCATCTGAGTGCGTTTGTAATCCCATTAAAACATCATCAGGTTTTCTCGTCGTGGCTCTCACTAAAACAACCTCGTTAGGTTTTCTCTTCGTGGCTCTCACTAAACACAACTAATTGTTCTTTTCCCCTCAATTGAGTGAGAAAGTTATTTAGTAATTTAGTAATAAATTTAAATAATGCAAAGTGCAAAGGGAGAAACTGTAACGCAAAGAAAACGACGGTTGGAGAAGGCTCGTCGTAAATTTCAGGAAAAGCGGGCAGCCGAAGATGAAGATGCTAAGCGTTCACGCCAAGACAAACAGCGGCGAGAATCAAGGCAACACCGACAAACTCGCGTTGAACAAAACAGGAAACATAAATTTGATGTTAGAGCCTCAGAAACACCAGAGCAACATGCAGCACAACTACAAGCCGACAGACAGCATACATCACAAGCTAGAGCCAAAGAAACACCAGAGCAAAATGTAGCACGACTACAAGCCGACAGACAGCATACATCACAAGCTAGAGCCAAAGAAACACCAGAGCAAAATGCAGCACGACTACAAGCCGACAGACAGCATACATCACAAGCTAGAGCCAAAGAAACACCAGAGCAAAATGCACCACGACTACAAGCCGTCAGACAGCACACATCACAAGCTAGAGCCAAAGAAACACCAGAGCAAAATGCAGCACGACTACAAGCCGACAGACAGCATACATCACAAGCTAGAGCACCAGAGCAACATGCAGCACGAAACACCAGAGCAACATGCAGCACGACAGGAACAAGCTCGCTTACGACATCAACAATTGAATGCCGGAATTGTGGCATTTCAAACAGCCATCTATACATTCTGCGATCGCTTTTGTGAAGTTTGCACCAAGCGATGCTATCCCAATCAAGTCGCTACATGTAGACCGAGTGTCACTGCCATGATATACTTGCCACCTGAGTTGTCACTCAAACAAAGTTTGCTCGTGTGCCACCGCTGCAAGACTCACCTAACCAGCAAGAAAACTACACATCCGTCAAAAGCATATTGGAACAACATGCAACCAGGAGATATACCTGAAGTAATTCAAGTATTATCACAAGCCGAACAGCGATTATTGGCAAGAATAACACCATTTGTCAAAGTAGTGAAGTATCACGGACGATTTGGACAATATGGTTTCCGTGGACAAGCAGTACTATTTGCCCAGGACATCTTCGAAGTTAGTGAGAAGCTACCAAATATGTTGCCAAGATCAACACAGAATTCTGGGATCGTTGTTATAACCGAATATCTTGAGAACCTAAACATCACAAGAGAGTTCTCAATATGCAGGCCAAAACTGCTGTATGCGCTACGGTGGCTAATCGCTAACAACCCATTATACCGAGATGTCATTGTCGACCAAGACGTACAAATTAATGAGCAAGATTTGATACGAGTTGTTGATACACCACCAGAAGATGAAGCAATCAATACGCTACAGCAAGAAAGCGCATACAAGTCAATTGGAGATATATCCAGAATTATACGCGCTTCATGGCACCAAGCACAACACAGTTTCTTCACATCGGTATGGGCTGGAGCGCAGTGCTGTGTAATTGCATTATCGAACATCGTACGAGCAATCATACTTCCGCCACGATTATGGAACCGGGATATCTTGGATAGGAACATGATCCAGGGTGATGAAATGTACGCTGCCATACAATCAGCCTCAAACAACAATCCTAATGCCTATCCTATTCCTCATAGTGGATACTTTGCCGTACGTAACTTCGATGTCATCAAGAGAGACTTCAGTATGTTCCACAACACATTCACCATGGATTATAATGAAGACCCAGCACTCTATGGAAGTCTTCAAGATTCTGAGAATCATACCATTGGCACCACACTACGAGAAGCTTTGCGGGTCCTATTTGCCAATCATAATGCAGGAATACTAATAGCAGAATCAAAGTAATTTGGAGTACTGTATTACGGAAAGGCATGTATCATAGAATCCGACAACATCGAAGAGCTTCATAGAGTTTGTAAGCGAGCTACGCGTTCACGCAATGTTCAGTACACCTTGGATTACATTGATGTGCAACTGAAGACTGACATAACCACAACAGGACAACACTTGGAATTGGACAGGGAGGCGATACCACAACAAGAGGCAACACCAAGAAGATGTCTGGGTCCACCTACCTACTTCGTAACCTTCAGCTGTAACGATCTCAACTGGCTGGATATGAGAAAAGCTCTTCTTATAGCTGATGGAAGACCTCATGATGACCCCGCTGAACTTGATGTGCAAGCTACGCAATCCCTAATTGAGCAATATCCGGTCGTTGTAAGCCGCCATTTTATGATTAGAGTCAACGCCCTTATTAAGTTTATCCACAACAATCATGAAGTGTTCGGAGGACAAGTGGAGGATTACTGGTGGAGAATAGAATTTCAAAATCGCGGTAGTCCACATCTTCACATGTTAACATGGATTAAGGATCACAGATCCTTTGACACTGTGGAGGGCATCCAACAACTTGACAAAGTGTGTTCGTGTGAGATGCCACCAGAAGATACACAATTACGGGAGATTGTAAAAAAATGCCAGATTCATCACCATACACATACATGTTACAAGACTGGAACATCAACCTGCAGATTTAGCTTCCCCCGTCAAGAATGTTCTGAGACCCGTATCGTCGCTCATTCATCAGATGACTTCATAAGAAGTGGAGGACGAATATGCCTGTTGAAACGTCGAAAGGAAGCTGGATGGGTTAACAACTACAACCCACAACTCTTGAAGCTATGGAAAGGTAATATGGATATCCAACCATGTGGATCGAACGAAGCTATAGCATTCTACATCGCCAAATACATGTCAAAGTCAGAGCCTACTGAACTTAACGCCAGCATAGCACAAGCAATTCGTCTCATACAGCGGGAAGAGTCAGACCTTTCAAGAAAACTTTTCAAAATCTGTATGCGAATACTAAAGGAACGAGAAGTCTCAGCTTGTGAATGCGCCTATAGACTCAGCCACATTAATATGCGTAATAGCTCAAGAAAAACTGTATTTCTCAATACTCGCAAGCCAGATCAACGTTACAGAGTACTGAGATTTGATGAGTTAAATAGAGCTACTGGACACTGTAGCAACATCTTCGAGAGATATGAGAAACGTCCACTGGAACATGAAGATTATGATTTCCATAACATGAGCTTGACTGAGTTTGCAATGCTCTTCGAACCATACTACAATAAACAATATGAGAACGAGGACGAAGATGCTTCCGAACCTGAACAACAGTTATACGAGTACCACACTTTGTTGCTTCTGCAGATCCTGGGAACTACTACTATAGTCTCCTTGTACAATACATGCCATTAATTTGTGATCGACCGTTATTTTATATTTTATTAATTATTTGAAGCGGGCTCATCGGTCATTTGTAGGTTTTTTTTTTTTTTTAAATCAAAGAGTGTTTTCTTTGTAAATCCTTAATTATTTATTAATTAATATTAATTCCTCGACGTTTCGACTACGTTTGTAGTCATCGTTTTCAGAAAACACATACAACATAAAAAGAGACACGGACCAAATATCAGCCATTTATTGTGCACTACTCAACGAAAACACAAACCCACGCAAACGACGAAGAACTGTTACAGACACAGACAATAACACCAATAACAAACGCTCGAGGCACTAAGAGAGAAATAACACACAAACTAACAAACAAAAAAGACTGTTATTATTATTAGTTTACTTACCGTACCATCATTAGCTTTTTTCAAAAAATTAATTTTCGTTCGTGACGTCGTGTTTAATTTATTTCAATTTTTTGTTCTAATTTCCATTTTACCTTTTTTGACTAAGTTTTTTAAACGTTTTAAACTTTCCTGACATCAATAAACATTTAGGTAATTTATTTGTTCAAAAGTTTTTATGTAAAGTAAATGACATTCAACTAAAAATAACAGAAACCGCGGAATTTTTATAAAAAAAAAACAGACATGAAAATTATTACGACGTCACCATCATAAAACAAAGAAACATAGTAAGTAAGTATTTTTGTATTTCAAATCCTTAAAAAACAAATTGTAAGAAACTTGTAAAAAAAACAGATTCCCATCCTGAAGATGACTACAAACGTAGTCGAAACGTCGAGGAATTAATATTAATTAATAAATAATTAAGGATTTACAAAGAAAACACTCTTTGATTTAAAAAAAAAAACCTACAAATGACCGATGAGCCCGCTTCAAATAATTAATAAAATACATGCCATATCCATTAGAAGATGAGCTCCTAGAAGACTTCGGCACAGCAAGAGAAGCCTTCCTTGCACGTGAGGAACGCCTGAAAGAAATTAGTAAGCTCATAGAGCAATTCAGAGAGCGAGATAGGCAACTGGAGAATGCATTTAACCAGGCACATGCATTCGAGATCCTAGACCAGGTACTACCAATTGATATGGAACAGGAATTAGAAGAAGAACTTCCGGATCAGGCAATGAGTGATGAACAGTTCCAGACCGCACAACAAGCGATGAATCTAGGCCAACGAGAAATATTGATCAATGTAACTCGCAGCATACAAGAACAAATCAACGGAAGTTACCATCGACAGGGACTGTTCATCACAGGTGGAGCAGGTACCGGCAAGACATTCGTGTTCAACGTTCTCAAGAACCAAGTCAACCGATGTTATGGAAAGCAAGCGGTCAAAGTTGGAGCCCTTACTGGAGTAGCAGCGCGAATAGTAGGCGGAACTACATTGCACAGTCTGCTAAAGTTGCCAGTTCAGAAAGATGGTAGACTTGTCAACATGCCACATCTGATTGGTAACTTCCTCAGAACGATGCGCATGCAATGGAAAAACATTGAGTTCCTCTTCATAGATGAGATCTCCGTGGTCCCCTACGAGATGTTATGCATGATAGACTCACGTCTGAAACAAGTAAAAAATAGCGAAGAACTTTTCGGAAGAATCAACGTGCTCCTCTTTGGTGACTTGTTGCAATTACCGCCAGTTAGAGGAAATCAAGTGTTCAACCAACCAGCTCGATTAGCTCCCGCAACGAACTTGTGGAGGCTATTCACATTGATTGAATTAAAGCAGAATATGAGGCAACACAAAGACACCACATTTGCAGATATTCTTAATTCGCTACGAGTTGGACAACTTCGTTCTGAGCATCTAGTGGTGTTACTTGGCAAAGTAAACAATGAAGCAACTGGCGAATTTTCATTAGAGAAGGCCCTGCGCATCTACCCAACAAATCAACAAGTAGATAACCATAACAAAGCAGTCCTACAACACTACAGAGAACAAAATACCGAAATATTTAAAATTATAGCACAGGACAAACTGGGAGATACAACACGAAACATCGGAAATATGGACTTAAACAGTCCATTATCAGCTGATATTAACAAAACTGGAGGCCTGCCAAAGGAGTTGGAGATATTTGTGGGAGCCAAAGTGATGCTGAGACCTAACATCGATGTCGCTAAAGGATTAGTCAACGGTGCAATAGGAAATATAACGGAAATCGTCTGGCCGCACTATCGCAGGGCACAATTGTATGATGCAGACATCCCCTCAGTTAGAGTAGATTTTGGTAGAGACGGAATCCACCTAATACAACCAACATCGGTACAATTCCCAGCAAAATACAGCTACGGTACTGCAGAAAGAAGAATGCTTCCGCTGATATTGTCCTGGGCCTCAACAGTGCATAAAATGCAAGGTAGCACTATAGACCACGGTGTAGTATATTTAGGCTCTAAGCTCTTCGCAGATGGTCAGGCATTTGTAGCACTTAGTAGAGTTAGATCCCTCAATGGTCTGCAAATTGATGAGTTGGACTGCTCCAAGTTAACCGGAACTAAGCCTTGCAACAATGATGCGTTAGCTGAAATGGAGCGTATGAGACCGCCCACCAAACATATAGGATTTAGGATTGAACGACTTCGCCCAATGTTGAATATGAATCCCATAGTGCTCTTGTTATAAATACCAAAAATTGGATACAACGACAAGTGCTGTACAAATGTAAATATACATACAAGCTAAATACAAAATATCGGTAGGCGGCTTTTTGTCATTGTATAATTAGGTTTTAAATTTTTTTTATATAAAAATTATTATTACATAGAAAATTTTTAAAAAGATAAAACAAATTTTTTTTTGGAAAAATTTAGTATTTAACATTTTCCCCAACTTCATCATTGTAAGGATAAGAGACGGACCTGAAAGGATAACGTCATTATACTTTTCCTCAAGGGTGTTTTTGGGGTGCTGAATACGATTCTCAAGTTAAAAAGCCTGTAAGGACATCTCAAATGTAAGGATATATATTCGAAGACTAAAAAGAACAAAATAAAAAAAATAAAAAAAAAATTTTAAAAAAAAGCTTTTATTAAAAAAGAATGCACTAAAAAGAAAAAAAATAATTTTCTGGACGCTGTGTATCACAAATATAAAAGCTTTTAAAAAGCGAGTTAAAGCATAAAACAAGAAAATAAAAATTTATCTCGCTTTTAAAAAGCTTTTATATTTGTGATACACAGCGTCCAGAAAATTATTTTTTTCTTTTTAGTGCATTCTTTTTTAATAAAAGCTTTTTTTTAAAATTAAAAAAAAATTTTTTTTTTTATTTTTTTACCTTTATCCCCAACAAAAGTTTATTTTGCCAGAAGATTATATCTAATGTTAAACAAAAAAATAGTTACCTTCCACTATCCTGAAGTCCAAAAGTAACTGGTTCCTCCTCACTTGAATTGCCAGAATCATCTTTTTCTCGTAGCACAATATCTTGTGCTCTGAATTTTTTAATTCTTTTGTATAAAGTTGATTTATTTATTCCATATTTTGAAGCTGCACCACGAATACTACTTTTTTTAAAGATAATTTCTTTGATCGCCTTTTCCATAATATTTTCCGGGACAATTATTCGCTGAGTTGTTCTTTTATACGCTCTACCAACGCGACCCTTCCTGTATAAAATAAACATCTCTATATATAAAATCGTTTAACCTGACTGAGTGACTGAATGACTGACTCATCAACGCCCACCCCAAACCCCTGAAGCTAGAGACTTGAAACTTTCACAATATGTCCCAACTATCGCGTAGGCGCTCACTAAGGCAGGGGTTTCCGTAATTTTACCCCTAAGGGGGTTAACGGGTGGCAAAGGGGGTTAACGGGGGGCAAAGGGAGTTTGGGTGTTTTTAAACCGTGATTTTCGCCATGAATCCTGCTTAATAGGAGGCTGAAAAGATTCACTCGGGGGTTTTTGGGGTCGCTGATCACGAATCCGGTGTTAGATTTTCAAAATTCAAAACGGAAGGTCCTGTAAGGATAACGCAAATACCCCTTTTTACATTTTTTCCGGGGAAAAATCGGATTAGGGGGTCTCCGGGATCGCTGATCACGAATCCGCTGTTAGATTTTCAAAATTCGGAACGGAAGGTCCTGTAAGGATAACGCAAATATACTTTTTCCCATTTTTTCCGGGGCAAAATGGCATTAGGGGGTTCCGGGGTCGCTGATTACGAATCCGGTGTTAGATTTTCGAAATTCGAAACGGAAGGCTCTGTAAGGATAACGCAAATACCCTTTTTCCCATTTTTTCCGGGGAAAAATTGCATTAGAGGGTTTCCGGGGTCGCTGATCACGAATCCGGTGTTAGATTTTCAAAATTTGGAACGGAAGGTCCTGTAGGGATAACGCAAATATACTTTTTCCCATTTTTTCCGGGAAATCGCTGATCACGGAAATCGCTGATCATTCGAGATCGCTGATCACGAATCCGTTGCTAGATTTTCGAAATTGGAAACGGAAGGTCCTGTAAGGATAACGCAAATATCCTTCCCATTTTTCCCGGGAAAAAATTGCATTAGGGGGTTTTCGGGATCGCCGATCACGAATCCGGTGTTAGATTTTCAAAATTCGGAACGGAAGATCCTGTAAGGATAACGAAAATATCCTTTTTCCCATTTTTTCCGTAAAAAAATGGCATTAGGGGGTTTACGGGTTCGCGGATCACGAATCCGGTGTTAAATTTTCGAAATTTGGTAAATGGAAGGCTCTGAAACATAACGCAAATACCCTTTTTCCCATTTTTTCCGGGGAAAAATGGCATTAGGGGGTTCCGGGGTCGCTGATCACGAATACGGTGTTAGATTTTCGAAATTGGAAACGGAAGGTCCTGTAAGGACAACGCAAATATCCTTTTTCCCATTTTTTCTAGGAAAAAATGGCATTAGGTGGTCCTCGGGGTCGCTGATTACGAATCCGGTGTTAGATTTTCGAAATTCGAAACGGAAGGCTCTGTAAGGATAACGCAAATACCCTTTTTCCCATTTTTTCCGGGGAAAATTGCATTAGAGGGTTTCCGGGGTCGCTGATCACGAATCCGGTGTTAGATTTTCAAAATTTGGAACGGAAGGTCCTGTAGGGATAACGCAAATATACTTTTTCCCATTTTTTCCGGGAAATCGCTGATCACGGAAATCGCTGATCATTCGAGATCGCTGATCACGAATCCGTTGCTAGATTTTCGAAATTGGAAACGGAAGGTCCTGTAAGGATAACGCAAATATCCTTCCCATTTTTCCCGGGAAAAAATGGCATTAGGGGGTTTTCGGGATCGCCGATCACGAATCCGGTGTTAGATTTTCAAAATTCGGAACGGAAGATCCTGTAAGGATAACGAAAATATCCTTTTTCCCATTTTTCCGTAAAAAAATGGCATTAGGGGGTTTACGGGTTCGCTGATCACGAATCCGGTGTTAGATTTTCGAAATTTGGTAAATGGAAGGCTCTGAAACATAACGCAAATACCCTTTTTCCCATTTTTTCCGGGGAAAAATGGCATTAGGGGGTTTTCGGAGTCGCTGATCCCGAATCCGGTGTTAGATTTTCGAAATTGGAAACGGAAGGTCCTGCAAGGATAACGCAAATATCCTTTTTTCCATTTTTTCCGGAGAAAGAGGTCATTAGGGGGTTTTCGGGATCGCTGATCACGAATCTGTTGTTAGACTAATTCGCAACGGAGAACCCTGCAGGGATAAGATTTTTCACAAAAGTTTTTAAGTTGTTTCCGGTTTTCTTCGTATTCTAAAACTTATGTAAAAAACTTAACCCGACAACGACGGGTATGCAAGCTAGTCTTTAATATAGACACTGTCTACTGAGGCCTGTCTACTTCATTACCAGAGCCCCATTTGAGACTTTCCTGCCCAAACTTTTAAAAACTTAAAAATTAAACAAAAACATCACAATGCAACTTGAAAGTAAATGTCTAGTGCACTTAGTGAAATGAAAACTGCAGTCAAAGATTTTATTGCAGCACCAAAAAATTACTATTGCACCACCAAAACATTTTTTTTTACAATTCTTGTTAACCTCAAAAAAATAGCGCGAATTTTTTCCAGCAAGCTAAAGTGGTAAAAATACATTCACAATAGCATATTCATAGTTCTACATTTATCAGGTACAAAGATAATGGAATTGTCTACTTCATCACCATGTCTACTTCATGAACCCTCTCCCCTACTGATCTCACACCAAATTCTTTTATTGATTAAGGGAACATCGAATTGTTTTAACCCTTCTATTATGTTCAAATAACACACACACATAAAATGTTCGGGTCATAAAATGACCCACGTGTATTTATCATATAATGCATACAAAATAATCCTAAAATTACAATTTATATAGGTACATAATCTTCGCAATAAGGTTTCTGATGGTGGTAGTGTGACGATGGTCTGGACAAACTGCTTTGTTATAAACGTTGCAAGGACCAAAAGTTTTTTTTCCTTGCCGGGAATAAAGAAATCCCATCATTAATACATCTATAGCCTTAAATTTCAAACTCGTCGGCTCTGAGTAAAAAAATCTAGGAAAATTTTAAATTTTCAGCTGATTTTTTACCCGCAGGACACTAACACACGCACAGAATCACAGTAAATACAAAAATCCTGTGACGTTCTCTATACAGAAATTATAGAGTTTACGATCACTCGCCTTCCTTTTCTTAGTTGGTGGAGAAGCCGCTGTGGATGATGCCTCTTCGGCACGCAAATTTCTAATGATCTTCAGCTCTTGACACATCGGTCCGTACAATAATATATGGGCGAACAAGACTTTCGCCTAACTCTTGCAAGAACAGGCAGCGTTTAAAAAGTTTATTATTGTTCCAGGTGGGATGAATTTCAGTCCATAACAAATAAATCAACACCGCGACTGACCAGCGATCGGTTTGCCATCAAAAAAGAATGGGCTTTTCACGGAAAAAAATCCGCATAGTAATCGTTCCTATAAAATATGGGAAAGCGATTATAGGAGTCATTGCACCACTTTGTAGCAAAGGCTTCCATAAATATTGGAACTAGTCCTAGTTTTCGTGGAATCATTACTATGTAAATAGGGCTGAGAGAAGAATGGACACATTCCAACAAAAGTAGCACCCGTTCCTAGTTTTTAATGGAGACATTCCTATACTGAGGGGGAAGCATAGCTATATTATAGAATGGAATCGTTCCCATTGTTTTTAGAAGTGACTCCAATATTATGTAGGACTCAGTCCCACAAAAAAATTGGAACGAAGCCTAAGTATTGGCGAACCCATTCCTATGCAAATAGGATTCAGCGAATATGATTTTTTCTTCGATTATAATTCACATGTGGTTTGCGAAGTCGGAGTATATGTATATAAGGGTGTGGCATTGCATATTATTTGTCATATACAAGAAGGGTGTGGCATTGCATATTATTTGTCATACAAACACACTACGGGTCACGCCATGACCCGAACGTGTCGTGTGTATACAAAACCTATTGCCGTCTACCTGTGAAAGGTATAACAAAAGTAATTGAATTATCATAAAATACGTTACAATTCGTCCCACTGTTCAAAAGAAATTTGAACTCATGGAATTTTTAATAACGAAAATTTTGGTTTAAAGTTGCTTTGGGTCATGAAATGACCCGAACATAATAGAAGGGTTAACCCAAATTTAGAATTTATTTTTGAAATGTTAGTGTTAAAATCATTTAAGTTTTTTGGAAATTTGTCGTTCCTTTATTAATAGCCCTATTATGAAAGTCGCGCGACTCGTCGTACTGCGGCAAATCTGCCACTGCGGACTGTTTTTATTTATTTATTTATTTATTTAGAACCAACAGGAATATAAACCGTCTGATTCCATTATTACTTCACTAAATATTAGGTTTTATATTTAAACTTAGTTTTTATAAAGTCTTTTGTTACATTAAAATCACAATAAACTGTATTATTGTATAAGATTGACATATACGTCATTGGCTCATTTAACCCATAGTTCGTGTTTATGTATTAATTAAGTTAGAATGACGAAATTTACGAACCTGACCGACGAACCTGACCGAGCTTGATCGAAGAAAGCAATTTAAGTCACCTGACAAAATTTGGGATATAAAGACGACTCGGTACATACAACGTCTGTTTTCCAACGAAACCATATCCAGTAGTTTAAGTCTCTCTGAATATGGTGGCAAAACTACGGGGTTATTCCACGGAAGTGAACGAAGAGCGGACCTTAAAAATCTTTTTTGAACACTTTCAATACGCTTGACATAACAGTCATAAAACGGATTCCAAACTACACAAGCATACTCCAGTATTGGATGAACAAAGAACAAAAAAAGTGACTTTAGCACATACGGGCCATTGATTTCTCTAGAAAATCGTTTGATGAAACCAAGAATTAGCTCTACATACTATATTTTGAATGTGAAGACCGAAATCCAATTTGGCATCAAGAATAACTTCTAAATCATCAACATGTGATACGATTTGCACGACAATGTTGTCTAATTTGTACAATGCAACTATAGGATTCTGTTTTCTGGTAAACGAAATGAAGACACATTTATTAACATTTAGGGTTAGTTAAACTATTCTTGAGACACCAAGAACTAAATTTACAAAGATCATCTTGTAAGAGTAACGAGTCGGATGAAGATCTAATACATTTATAAATTTTTAAGTCTGCGGCAAAACCAAGCAGTTTAGAGTCCAATAATAAAGTAAAAAAATCGGTAATGAAGAATAAAAATAACAAGGGACCTAAGTGACTGCCCTGTGGAACACCTGAAGACACACTTATCTCGCCCGATAAAACGCCATCAAATAAAACAGAAAAACTTCTACCACACAAGTAGGATTTAATCCAATCAATAATAGCTGAATGAAAACCAAGTTTTACAAGTTTAAATAAGAGAACTTCATGATTGACTTTATCAAATGCCTTAATAAAATCAGTATAAAGGAAATCAGTCTGATACCCAGCTTCCATGTCATTAAGTACAGTGCTAGTAAATTCAACTAGTTGTGTCGAAGTAGATGGAACCTTAGTAAAACCATGTTGTCTAGTAGATAAAATTGATTTACAGTTGAATGTCAAGACCTCATTAACTAGAGATTCAAATAGCTTTGGTATTGGGGAAAGTTTCGCTATCGGCCTGTAATTAGCCACCTGATATTTAGTATCTTTTTTATGTACCGGAATTATATAATAACGTTTCCAGAAACTTGGAAATATACTAGTAGACAGTGACAGATTAAATAAATAAGACAACGGGACAAGCAAGTTAAGATAACATTTTCGAACAACTGCAGCAGGTACACCATCAGAACAATCAGAAAAGTCTTCGTAAAGTGGTACTAAATTTTTTGCAATATCAGGGGAGACATTGCGGATCTCGAAAAACGAGACCAGCGAATTCGAAAAGCAACTTCGATTTCGAGAGACAATGGAATTACGTATCTCGAACATGCAATTTCAAGATTTCCCCAAGGGAAATATTTTTGACAGATAATGTTTATTTATTTTTGTGGTGTTAAAGTGAAAAGTTGCATTTAATTGTTCAGTAAACTGTTTCTTCCGAACATTTTTTTTGATGATTCGAGCAAAGGCGATGAACAAATACAAAAAAAACATTAAGATATAACAGCAATCCGCTTGAAATAGTGTTGCTCCATAAATTTCACAATAATTTTTAATTGTTCTCTATTTGTTAGAACCGGCATCTTTTTCTTTTTTGAGTGAAGTGAAAACACAATGCTTATAACAATGCTTATTTTTTTAACATTATTATGAAGAACTTACCGCTTTTAAAGAAACGAGCTAAAAATTTAAAACCACAACTGCCGTCTCGAAAGCACAAGACCTTTCGAGAAATATCGGTCGAGAGAAATGTCAGAAACCCTCGATTTTCGAGATAAGCAATCAGGCATTAAATTCGAGAAAACGAACGAGCCCAAGGCAAATTTTTGGGAAATTTCAAATGCATTTTATATTTTTAAGTTTTTCGCATTTTTTTGCTTTATGCGGATAAATTCTTTCAAGTGGTATGCTACAAAACCCTTTAAATATTTATTTGGGTTTTATAAAAAACCACTAATAACAGAATTTTATATTAGTCTATGTGCGCTCAGTAAAAAATTATTACTTTCGAAACAACATTTTTTTGTGGTTTTTAGGTATTTTTAAAAGCCAGCACCCACTTTTTTACTTTCTTCTACGGAGTATAATAAAGTACATTGAAACCTCGATACTGTATACCGATATCAAACCGGGGTAGTATACAGTATCGAGGGGTATACAATATCGAGGGGTATTATAAAAGAAGAAAATATTGTCATGGTTTTAATTATAAAAAACAGAGAAGACATTTTTTAATGTTTTACTCATTTATACATTCAATTTACAAAGTTATTTAGCAAAGTAAGAAGTTATTGTTTGTTGCGTAAGAAGTTTCTGCTGTTTCGCCCCCATTTCCTTCTCCTGACACTTTCTCTGTGGGGTATACACTATTGAGGGGTATACAGTACTGAGGGTATACGGTATCGAGGTTTCAATGTATTGTATTCATGAAAAATTTCGACCTCTTAATTTTGCTTAAAAAACATTTCCCGATCACTCCTGAGTCGATTGGTGTTGTGGTCCGAGTTTAAAGAGATTTTATTGGGGAGCAAAAATAGAAAGACTCACTAGGTTAATTACTATAATTTTATTTTGATAAGTTTTTCTGGTTTACATTACGGCACGCTGCCTCGACTACTCGAACAAGAATCATCAAACTTACTGCTAGCTAAAAACTACAAATTCCGCCAGGTGAGGAATGTCGAGTCGGCACTTTTTGTATCTCACGGTGTACATCTTCATATCTATCTTTCACCGTGAGTCTTTGATGTTACGTTGTGTGATCATATGTCGAGTCAGCGGTATCGCTGTCGCGCCGTGTTTATGAAAAGGGTCGGATATCTGTCCCGTAGAGACTAGATATCCGTCCCATGAGATATTTCCGCTGGCCTCGACATTCCTCCCCCACCGATAAAATTAGTTTTACAAGAAACTAATGCCCTTAAACATTCTAAATAGTTTAACCCGAATTTTGGCGTTCAGATAATTATACATTTATTATTATTCCTTATTTGTTTCTCTTTTTTTTTCTTTTTACAGTAGATGCTTTAAGTTTAAGTGCAATAAAATGTCTTTTTGATTGTTTTTTATTCTCTGTATATTTTACGACATTTGTATACCAATAATTATCTATTCATTTTAATTTTCAATACTTGTGATATATATATTAAAGATATGTTTCTTTAATATTGTAAATGAGACATTTCTCTGAGTTATGTTTGATAGTTTGTTGTGTCTATCGTTTCGTTGCAATTTCACCTTGTTGTGTGTTCTTATCTTTCTTAGTTGCGTTGTTTAGGTTTTCGCGTTGATCGTGCTGATTTTTGTATACCATGTTGCATTTATTATCAGAGTAAGTATTTATGTTTTAATTTTTGTTTTTTAATTTTGACTTTATTGTATCATTAAACTTAAGCATCTAGATTGAACGAATTTTCGCGACAGTTGTGTTTTGCATTGTTCACAGCGAAGGTCGGGTAGTTTAATATTAAAATGTAAGGTTATTCGTTCTTTACTTTGGGTTTTTTTTTTGTTTTTTACTTGTTTTTTGAATTAACTTATTGGGGTTTATATTTAAATGTGTTATCTTAAATGTGTATTTAGTTGTGATTTTTTTTTTCGAAACTCCCAAATGTTATTAACAAAATTTACTTCGCTTAACGGTTTTATTGTGTTTTTGTTACTAACAAAGTTTTACTTTGCTTAAGCGGTTCTATTGTGTTTTTGTTACTGACAAAATTTTACTTTGCTTAAATGGTTCTATTGTGTTTCTGTTACTAACAAAATTTTACTTTGCATAAATGGTTTTATTGTTTTTTTTTTTTTTTTTTTTTTTACTAACAAAATTTTACTTTTTACTAAAATTTTACTTTTTCAATGGTTTTATTGTTTTTTTTTTTTCTAAGAAAATTTTACTTTGATTGAATGGTTTTATTGTGTTTTTTTTTTTGTTTTTGATATACAGTGGTGGCTCGATAATTCGGACAATTGCAAACCAGACGTAGTCCGAATTATCGATTTGTCCGAATTACTAAAACCTATATATTTTCATCCTAATTTTTGGTTTAAACATAACGAAATCTATAATTGCCAATCTGGCAATTATGGAAAACCCATATGGTGATATGGCATTGTTCGAAGTTTAATTGAACAGCGAACAGTTGTATCAAAATTCCACTTTGAAAGCAAACTTTTCAATAAAAATTTTTTTTAAATTTATTTCAATCGGATTTTGATGTTTGGGAGTTTTATGTAGAATCATATCCTAAATAACTTTTGTTCTTGCACTTTTTTGATAAGATGTACCGTTTTTGAGATATTCGCAAAAAACATTTTCTTTCGAATGGTCCATTTTTACCCATTAACGAACTTAGCCTTGTATTTACGAAAAACGAATCTGCGTAAAATTTCAAGTCTCTAGCTCAATCCGTGCGCCCTCAATCCGCGCAACAGATGGACAGACAGACGGACGCAGTGTTGGGCGTAATCAACTAATTTTTTTAGTTGATTGATCAATCAACTAAAAATTTAGTCATGGCCAATTCAGTCATGATTACTTCAGTCATGATGAATACATTAGTCATAATCATAATTGAACACAGTAATCATTAGTTTTTCAATCATCAATTTCAGTCAAGGATAGGAATGATTAAATTCAATTTCGCGCTAAAATTTTTGTATAGAAATGATAGTAGGCTTTAGGAAAAACAATTAAAATTCAAATTATTTTGAAATGCCAAACAACAAAAAAACATGAAATGACATTTCTTATGACCAAATTCGCAAATCCAACTTGTTATGATAAACGGACATAACCGGACATAAATCTTGTCCCGTGAGTGTCCGCTTATGGGAACTTTCAGTATCATTTGTAATTTCATTTACATTTTGACTACAAAAATATCAGATGTAAGTATCTCATGACTTCATTAGTCGGTCTCCGTCATGAATACAATACTTACCCCTACTGAAATTAAAATCAATCATAAGAGTTTGTTTTTCAATCATGATTATGATTAAAACTAACCAATCACAATCAAAGTTACGAATGATTAATGACTAACAAATTCATTCACAAATCAAAAAAGATATGATTGATTTTTTCAATCATTAGTTTTCAATCATTAGTCAGATTGAATTTTGGCCAACACTGGACGGACGAACAAACAGACGGACGGACAGACGGACGGATGGATGGATGGACGGACAGACGAGCAGAAGGACGGGCGGACTTCTAGCGCTATTGCCTTTCTTTAATTTATTTAAAATGTTTCTTTTATTGTTAGGAAGTTGTGTTTAATTTTATTAGTTGGATCCATAGTTAGTTTTTTAAACAAAATGTTATAATGTTAAAACAAGAATATGAAGGAAACTGAATAAACATAATCAAATTCTACGTACATACATATACGTATTTGTATTCGTATTATGCCGTTAATCGCGAAAGGTCTTTGTTGAACATAAGTGACAGGTTCAAATACGATTTTTTATCTAGTGTCCGGATTACTGAGTCAGACTTTTTGTCTTATGTCCAAATTACAGAGTCTTTAATATAAAAAATTTTCTGTCCGGATTACTGAGGTGTCCGAATTACCAAGTGTCCGAATTATCGAGCCACCACTGTATATAATTTTATTTTTCTTTTGTTTGAACCTTTCCTTATTTTATCTAATGCTATGTTATCATTGTGTTTTTTTTTTTTTTTTTTATTTTATTTTTATTTTTTTTTTTGATAATTATTCTAATTCATATTGGGTTTTAATTTTAAGTAATAATTTGTTTTTTCTCTCCTTTTTTTTTTTTTTTTTTTTTTTGTGTTTTTTTTCTTTATTAGGGTTACATTTATTTTTATTTTTTTTATTTTTTTTTTTAGGTTTGAAATTGTTTATTGTTTTGGACCCCACGATGGTGAGTTCTATCTTCACTCTGACGTGCCCCTTATTGCACGTTCACGAAAAGGACACTGGATCATTTGTTCGGAGTCCGTGTACGTGGATCTACAACATGATGATGAATCCGAACGTTGAGGTTACTCGGTCTTCTTTTGAAATTTTCCTCGGCAGCTGGGTTGCTACAGGGGTATTGTCTCATGATAGTATCCTTGTAGTTTTTGCTGGCGACAGCGGATTCCGGTTTGCTGGGGTTAGTGAACGTATGGCCTCTCCCCGTTGGCGTTATTACGTGGCTAACGGTCTACTCACTATACTGGGTCCTGGGATCCAGTCCAGCATGGTGATCCTCCCGGATCATGACGAAGATTGGGATTGAGTAGCGGCGGTGTAGATATGGTAAAATAAAATGTTAGTATTTTGTTTTAAGTTAATGTTTTTTTTTTAAAAGCTTTTATTTAGCTTGCCTTCGTGTCTGTCTGTCTGTCTGTTTGTCAGATCAAATCTTGCAACCCAATTTTGACCCACTTCCACTTGTCCGATTGACTTGAAATTTTGCACACTTATATAAGTCCGATGACAATACAATATTTTCACTACTTCGTCCTTGTAAGGATAACGGAAGGTCCTGTAAGGATAACGTGATTATCCTTTTCTCCAAATTTTCCGGAAAAAAATCCATTCTGGGGGTTTTTGGGGTCGCTGAATCCGAATCTGTCATTAAAAAGTCTGTAAGGATAACGGAAGGTCCTGTAAGGATAACGTGATTATCCTTTTCTCCAAATTTTCCGGAAAAAAATCTATTCTGGGGGTTTTTGGGGTCGCTGAATCCGAATCTGTCATTAAAAAGTCAGTAAGGATAACGGAAGGTCCTGTAAGGTTAACGTGATTATCCTTTTCTCCAAATTTTCCGGAAAAAAATCTATTCTGGGGGTTTTTGGGGTCGCTGAATCCGAATCTGTCATTAAAAAATCAGTAAGGATAACGGAAGGTCCTGTAACGATAACGTGATTATCCTTTTCTCCAAATTTTCCGGAAAAAAATCTATTCTGGGGGTTTTTGGGGTCGCAGAATCCGAATCTGTCATTAAAAAGTCTGTAAGGATAACGGAAGGTCCTGTAAGGATAACGTGATTATCCTTTTCTCCAAATTTTCCGGAAAAAATCTATTCTGGGGGGTTTTGGGGTCGCTGAGTCCGAATCTGTCATTAAAAAGTCAGTAAGGATAACGGAAGGTCCTGTAAGGATAACGTGATTATCCTTTTCTCCAAATTTTCCGGAAAAAAATCTATTCTGGGGGTTTTTGAGGTCGCTGAATCCGAATCTGTCATTAAAAAGTCTGTAAGGATAACGGAAGGTCCTGTAAGGATAACGTGATTATCCTTTTCTCCAAATTTTCCGGAAAAAAAATCTATTCTGGGGGTTTTGAGGTCGCTGAATCCGAATCTGTCATTAAAAAGTCTGTAAGGATAACGGAAGGTCCTGTAAGGATAACGTGATTATCCTTTTCTCCAAATTTTCCGGAAAAAAATCTATTCTGGGGGTTTTTGAGGTCGCTGAATCCGAATCTGTCATTAAAAAGTCTGTAAGGATAACGGAAGGTCCTGTAAGGATAACGTGATTATCCTTTTCTCGAAATTTTCCGGAAAAAAAATCTATTCTGGGGGTTTTGAGGTCGCTGAATCCGAATCTGTCATTAAAAAGTCTGTAAGGATAACGGAAGGTCCTGTAAGGATAACGTGATTATCCTTTTCTCCAAATTTTCCGGAAAAAAATCTATTCTGGGGGTTTTTGGGGTCGCTGAATACGATTCTCAAGTTAAAAAGCCTGTAAGGACATCTCAAATGTAAGGATATATATTCGAAGACTAAAAAGAACAAAATAAAAAAAATAAAAAATTTTTTTTAAAAAAAGCTTTTATTAAAAAAGAATGCACTAAAAAGAAAAAAATAATTTTCTGGACGCTGTGTATCACAAATATAAAAGCTTTTAAAAAGTGAGATAAAGCATAAAACAATAAAATAAAAATTTATCTCGCTTTTAAAAAGCTTTTATATTTGTGATACACAGCGTCCAGAAAATTATTTTTTTCTTTTTAGTGCATTCTTTTTTAATAAAAGCTTTTTTTAAAAAATTTTTTTTATTTTTTTTTCATTTTGGGTTTGCAGGTGTGTGACCATGGCTGGTGACAGGTGTGACCAAGGATGGTGTCAACCGGAAACATAAAAAAAAACATATAAAAATTTTGTGAATATTGAATGAAAAAGAAATTTCCTTATGTGTAAATCCCGTCCTTTTTTTTCTTGTAATGAATAAATAAATTTTAAGGTTAAATGGTTGAAAGCTGTTTTCTTTTATTTTATTTTTTTTTTTTACTTTAAAATCGAGTTTGAAAATTGAATTTTAGCAATGATGAGAGAACTATAGATAAATCACGGTTGATAAAATTTCGAAGCCATGAAGAGTCCACCCAGTGACATATAGGCCTGTCTCATTGCCTTCGTCGGTACACGAAATGTTTAGTGTATACAATGTGGGGGAGTTGCCACATCTCAATATTCCGAGGTTTAACATTATTAAATTTCAATATAGTAGAGTAACTACATGATATGTTATTCCTCTCGCATTGCATAAATAATTTTGATTTTTCGACGATTTTAATTTTTATATTACAACTCACACAACATTATAATTTACGTTATTTCAATACAATAAAGACAATTCAAATTATAAAGGTTAATGTATTCCCATTAAAAACTGTATCACAAAATAAAGTTAGTCTTTTGAACTTCGTGTTATTAATACAAAGGTATACATTGTGATTTTTCACAAAACCAAAATGTTCTGCTTTACAACCAAAAAAAAATTTTTTTTTTTGAATTTTATCATTATTTCAGGAAAGGGTTAAATGAGTACAGTTTATCGGGTTAGGTCGTTTAGATTATTTGTCAATGAATGAAAAGTTCGACACCTCCGTGAATAAGGAGTAGGGTCCGTCTGGGGTTATTTGAATTATGAGGTTGTCATCGATTAATTCATGCGTCTCCGTGTCACAGTGGACCACATAGTCTTGGTACCCCAGAGTTCTGTGCTGTCCATTAAAACTATATTCTCTTTTCGCAGATCTGTTTCCTATGTGTTTTTTCGGTTTTGGCGGTTCCTCTTCGTGCATTTTATTGCTTCTTTTTATAGTTCGCTGCCCTAATAATTTTGTTGTCAGTTGGTTCCAAATTTTTTGAATTTTAATTTTTATTACTAAAGCGACTCGCGTGTTCCTTGTCATTGCGGTTGCTAGGGTTAATATGATAAAAAGATTTATGAAGTTAAATAGAAGATTCGCGTTGAACAGTGTCTTCACTACGTCTTTGGTGTTATGCATCAAATTGATTTTTCTTGCGGAGGTTCTCGTGAGGTTTCTTATAATTTCGTTTATTTTCAGCGTTATATTTGGGTTACTTTTAAGTAATAATATTTGATGTTTGGATTCATAGAATATTTCATGTCCCAGATTTATGCTGCTATTTATTTTGATATGTTTATGAGGTAGTTCCGGTATAGCAATTCCCGATGTAATATTTGTAACGGTTATGGTGTTTTCGAAATGACATTTGTCAAGGTTGGTTACTCGTATATGGGTGTTCTGGTAGTGTAGGCACATACCGTTAAATTCTATGAATTCTGGGTGTACCTGGTCTAAAACACAATGATCCTCTATATTGAAATTAGTGATGATTACTTTATTTTTTGTAGTGTCGTCGAAGTGGTCATTCGTTCCATTAAAATTCGTTGTAAGATATTGGAAATTTTGGTGAAAGCATTTTTCACAAATATGTAGCCCGGACTCTGTACGGTGGCAACCCGAGGTTATTTGAAATTTCGGTAGCACTGGCGTTACTTTGTTTCGCCATACTACGTTTTTTGGTGATCTTAGGTGCAAGTATATGTTTTCATGAGTTTCAGACACTTTTAGATTGGGGTCGAAATTGTGTTGGGTGAGTTCATCCCAATACATAACTTTTGATTTTATAAATTCGTTTATTCTGTCGCATTGGTGGTATTTCGCGCATGTCGAGACCCAGGTGTGTAACATAATATGGTCTTTTATCGCTTTGAAATCTTGTTTGGCCATGGACTGGGCTTTACTAATGATGTTATTTAAAATTGATTCTTGTTTTAATTTGAAGTCTTTAAACTCCGCTATATATTTAATGGCTGAGATCGTTTCCTTTTTACTGAATACGCTGTTGTTCATGTATTCGACTATTGCGTTAAATTTTTCGTTTTGGATTAATGTGAAATTGTAGAGAGTGTCAAGGGTATGGCCTATTATTTTAAATTTTGCTTCTCCTTCCTCCCTGAGAACGTTAAGTTCTGATATGACATTGTTGATCTTATTTATTACTGGTTGTAGATCGATGTCGCATGATTCGCGTAGGAATGCTGGAGTTATTGAAAGTATTGCAATTTTATTGCAAGTGTGTCTTTTTGACTTGGAATTGTTTATTCTTTTAAATTTGGAAATGTACATTTTCGCTAGTTCGCGGAATCCTACTTGGCATGATTCAGATTTGCAATCTGACATATTGTCTTGGAATTCGATTTCGTTGAACATTACGTACATTTGAAGGGAATCGATGTCTACTGTTAATTTTTGTTTATTGTGAAACGTTATTATAACTGATGGTTTTTCACATAGCCATTCTTGTGTGGGTATCTCAATTTCAATTTTTTGTGTGATCGAGAAGTTAGATGGGAGTTCGGTTACGAAGCTACTGTTAAAGGAGCTTAGTGTTCGACGTATAACGTCTATGTTTAGTGTTTCTGGCTCTGTTAGATTTTTAAGAAAAGGTTTACCAATTTTCGTGTCAGCTTTACAAAGTGCGAGGCGTTTACTTGGATTATTATTTATTAAGAAACAGTCTCCCTCCGAATTGGGTATCATTGCATACGGACTTTCGCAGTCGTGCATTAACTCCACTTGTATTTGATTATGACCGTTTATTACCGGGTCTAGGTTGAGAATCTGATTTAATGCGTTGTGTATATTGACATCGAAAAGGGGAATCTTTATATTTTCTGTCTCTTGGTATACAGGCATGTATACTTCTTGGAATAAAACTATTTCTGCGCTTGTGGGTTGGGTCATCATTAGGCCTGCTGCTACCGTGTTTTTCGTTCCTAGGGCAGTTTTGAGTTTGACTATTAGTATTATTCCCACTAGCAACAAGAAAATAAGCACAAGTGTGGCTCCGGTGTACAATAGGTATTTCATCGGTCCACTTATCCAGGAAAATGATATTCCCACGCAGTCTAAGATGCTGGAACACATTTTTGTATTGGTATCTGTAATTAGGTGTCAAGAATTATTAAAAGTTATTTGAATTAATTGATACAAAATTTGTTAGCTCTTTTAGCCCTTGAGCAGTCCTGTTCCTCGTTACTGAAATTTAAAAACTTTATTAGTAATATCTTTAGTATGTAATAGTTTTTCTAAACCAATGGGGAAGGGAACATATGAATAAATTATTAAGATCCAATGTATGTAATTGAGAGGGAAGAAAAAAAATGTCTTGAAAAAATTCGAAAATGTTTGAAAATTTGTTCATTGTTGGAATGTTATCCTACCCCGAATAGACTTTCTTTAGTCGGTTGACGTGAACTCTTTTGGGTTTCTTGCCGTGCAAAATAGAGACGTTTTCCGGGGAGTGTATTAATATAACTTTGAATGGTCCCTTATATATTGGAGCTAATTTTCCTGATCGTGATTCATTTTGTAGCAGTACATCGTCGCCGATATGGAATTTGTCTGGGTTAGCCTTTTTATCGTAGTATTTCTTTGCTCCTTTTTTCGCTTCCATTAAATTTTGCCGTGCCAATTCAAACGATTTTTGCAATTTAAATCTTAGTTGAGAGTGATAGTTTTCACTGTTATATACCGGTTCCGGTTTCCGCTGTAAATTGCTCGGTATTTCGGCTACGAATCCGAATAGTGTTTCCATCGGCGTCAACTTAGTTCCTGCATGCTCGGTGTTATTGTATGCGAATGCTGCTGTTCTTAACAGTTCGTCCCAGTCTTGCGGATTCTCATCCATTACGCAACGTAGATAATTTCCAAGGGTGGAGTGTTGTCTTTCCACGGCGTTGGCTTGGGGATGATAAGCTGTGGTCTGAAGCTTGTCTATGTGTAATAGCTTACAAATTTGTTTAAACAATTTACTAGTAAAGTTCGTTCCCTGGTCCGATACTATCGCTTTTGGTAATGAATATCTACTAATAATTTGTTCGAACAATACCTTTGCCACTGTGCTTGCCTCCTGGTCTGGGATAGCAGCGAAGTCTACATACCGGGTTAAATCGTCGAGCATTGACAAAATGTATTTATTTCCGTTTTCGGTTACGGGTAGAGGGCCCACGATGTCGATATATATTTTATTAAATGGCCTTTGCGCTACTTCCGTTATTTTTAATGGCATTTTGATGTCTCGCGACTTTTTATTTAGCTGACATTTTGGGCATTTCTTAATGTATTCTTCGATGTCTTTTTTCATACGCTTCCACTTGTAATAGTGTTTTATTCTAGCGTATGTTTTGTTTCTACCAAAATGTCCTCCAAAGCGAGAATCGTGGTAATCTTTCAGTATTAGTCTGATTTCCCCGGGTTTTTGTATTTCTCGCGGATTACCATACGTTTTTCCCATGTCATTATGGTTTGGTTGATTTTGGGTATCCCCCGGTTTTGAAATTGGTGTTTTTCCCTCGGGTGGGTTTTTGTCGGGCGCCTTTTTTGGTTTACTGGTTTCTGCTTCCCGGGCCGCTTTTGCTCGAGTGGTCACTAAACATGTGTTGGCATTGCTCGCTGTTGGTATCCTTGATAAGCAATCCGCATTACGGTTTTCCTTGCCCGGCTTATATTGGATTTCAAAATCGAATTCCGACAATTTGTGTTGAAATCTCATCATCCTGGAAGTTGTGTCTTTTATTTTCAACACCCCTTTCAAGGGTTTATGGTCAGAAATAATTTTGAAATGTCGTCCGAGAAGGTAACATTTGAAATTTCTTGTCGCCCAGACCACCGCCAACATTTCTTTTTCAGTCGTAGAATAATTTTTTTCAGCAGCGTTTAGTACCCTGCTAGCGTAGCTTATAGGTTGGCCTCCTTGTTCAAGAACGGCTCCTAGAGATTCACCACTAGCATCAGTTATCCCTGTGAACTCCTTGTCCCAGTTGGGGTATGTCAACACGGGTGGAGAGATTAAGGCTGTTTTTAGTTCGTTAAATGCCTGTTCGAATTTATCGCTCCAGACAAATTTGACATCTTTTCTTAACAATTTGTTAATTGGGTTAGCGATTTTTGAGAAGTTGGGTATAAATTTCCGATAATAGTTTGCTAATCCCAAGAATGACTGTACCTGTTTGACTGATTTGGGGCGCGGGTAGTTTTGTACCACTGCTACCAACCTAGGGTCTGGCTTAACGCCCGTACTAGAACAAATGTGGCCTAAATAGGTGATTTCCTTTTTCAGAAATTGACATTTGGTCGGCTGAATTTTTAAATTGGCTTCCCTGAATCGTTGGAACACCTCTCTCAATTTGGTGTGATGTTCCGTGAGATTTTTCGCGAAGATAACAACATCATCTAAATACACAAAACAATGAATTCCTTGTAGTCCTGATAATATTCCGTTTAGGAGAGATTGAAAAAACGAGGGTGCCGTTTTTAAACCAAAAGGGAGTCGTTTATACTGATAGTGGCCGTAATTAAGGCTAAAAGCAGTTTTTTCTCTGTCCCTATGATCAATCAGGACTTGATGGTAACCATTTGCCAAATCTATGGTAGTGTAATACCTTGAATGTCCCAGTTGATCGAGAATGTCTTCGATTCTAGGTAATGGGTATACGTAAGGAATACATGCTTTATTTAGTTCCCTAAAATCTACACATAATCGATATCTCTTCTTACCTTCCCCCTCGGTACCTTTTTTGGGTACCAAGGTTAGGTTAGGTTAGGTTAGAGTGGCTGCCAAAAAGGCACACTTAGGCCAGAAATGGCCTATTGTGATACCACGCGAATCTTGACGATCCATTTTTCTATACCTCGAACCATTTGGAGCTTCTGATGAAGCGGAGTAGATCTGCAACGCTTGTGGCGCTTAGGTCTTCTAGATCGTTTAGGAAGAAACTACCCAAATGAGTTCTTCTGCGTTGAGCTAGTGCTGGGCAATGGCAGAGAAGATGAGTTGTCGACTCCTCTTCGTCCACATCCCCACAGCTTCTACAAAAGTCGTTTGAGGGAGCTCCGAGCCTGTCGGCATGTCTGCCTATTAGGCAGTGCCCTGTTATTATTCCCACTACCGTGCTGATCGCATTTCTTTGTAGTGAGAGGAGTCTACTGGAGCGTTTTTTGTCTAGCTTAGGCCAGATACGTTTGGTGACGGTACACGTTCTCTCCCGTGTCCATCTCTGGTTTGCATTGTTTAGCGTTTCAGAACTTAGTATGAGTTTGCACGTTGCCAGAGGTACGCCTATACTCTCTTTTGCAGGTAGAGTTGGCGCAATCGTGCCTCTCCTAGCAAGTTCGTCCGCTTTCTCGTTCCCATCTATGTCACTATGTCCTGGCACCCAAACGATGTTGATATTGAAGTATTCAGACATCTCATTGAGAGATGCCTTACACTCCCGTGCCACCTTTGATGTGAGTGCGATAGATTCTAGGGATTTTATTGCCGCTTGGCTGTCAGTAAAAATGCTAATATCTCTAGATGATACAACATTATTTTTGAGCCACTCGGTGACGTTTTTGATTGCCATCATTTCGGCCTGAAATACGCTACAGTGATCCGGTAGGCGGAGGCATTGACTGATCTTTAAATGACCAGAGTAGATCCCCCTGCCCACTCTCCCATCCAATTTGGATCCATCTGTGTAAAAGTGTACTGTGTTACAGTTTTGTATAGTACCATCCTCCCATTGTTGCCTGGAAGGGATGATAGTGGTGAAGTTCCTTTCAAAGAACGGTTTTGATATAAAGGGTGGTTAAATTTTAAGGGCCGATGTTGAATGTGAACCACACCTAAACGTCAAGTTTTTTTTCTGCATTTCATTTGACATTTCTCAATTTCAGACTAACTCAATTTGAACCATGGAACCATGGAAAGATACACAACAAGTGCGTACAATCGGAAAAATCGTGCAAAAATTTAAGCAAACCGGGTCTGTAGGAGATGTGAAAACACCAGTGCATGCTCGTACAGCTCGTACTGCAGAAAATATTGCTGCTGTTCGCGATAGTGTGGCTGAAGAGCCGTCCACCTCAACTCGTCGTCGTGCCCAACAATTGCACCTCCCACGCTCGTCGTTGATGAACATTATGCATAAAGACTTGCATTTACACGCTTACAAGGTGCAATTGACTCAAGAACTAAAGCCTCTTGACCATTTCAAGCGTCGTCAATGGTCAGAATGGTGGCAAGAAATAGCAACAGTGGATGATCAATTTTCGAAGAAAATCATCTTCAGTGATGAGGCACATTTTCACCTCAGTGGATTCGTCAATAAGCAGAACAGCCGCATTTGGGCGAATGATAATCCAAGAGTGATTGTCGAAAAACCAATGCACCCACAAAGAGTGACTGTTTGGTGCGGTTTATGGGCTGGCGGCATCATCGGGCCGTATTTTTTCCAAAATGAGGCCGGTCAGGCAGTTACTGTGAATGGTGTTCGCTATCGTGAGATGATAACGAACTTGTTATGGCCCGAATTGGAAGATATGGATGTGGACGATATGTGGTTTCAACAGGACGGTGCCACTTGCCACACAGCTACCGAAACAATCGCTCTTTTGCGCGACAAATTTAATGGCCGTGTTATCTCACGTGGTGGCGATGTCAATTGGCCGCCAAGATCATGTGATTTGACACCGTTGGACTTCTTTCTTTGGGGTTATTTGAAAGAAAAGGTGTACGTCGATAAGCCAGCAACAATTCAAGAGCTAAAGGATGAGATAATTCGGCACATGAACGGCATAGAACCTCAATTATGCCTCAGCGTCATCGAAAATTTGGACCATCGGATGGAGGTGTGCCGCCGAGGTCGCGGCGGCCATTTGGCCGATATTTTGTTCCATACATAATTGAACCATAGCAATATTATCATAATAAAAAGAAATGACAATAATTTCCTAAATAATTCGTGTTTTATTCAAAATCAACATCGGCCCTTAAAATTTAACCACCCTTTAGTATAATCTATATTTCTCGGGACTTCCTGAAAATTCTTAAGAATACTGGAATGCCCTTTTTCAGTACTATACCATGTTAATGAGGCTTTTAGTCTTATGGCTGCGCGTGCCGCCATCTGCTTGCCGTATAGGTCTAGGGGAACCAAATGTAGAAGGGTTTCCAGTGCCTTCGTGGGAGTCGTTCTCAATGCTCCGCTTATGCACACTGACGCCATTGTTTGTATTTTCCCTAGCAAACTTCGGTGTACGGCTTTATCTAAAGCTGTCCACCAGACGATTACCCCATACATAAGTATGGGTCTGATAACGGACGTGTAGAGCCAGTGAACCATGTATGGTGTCATTCCCCATTTTGATCCAATGGCTCGTTTACACGAGTAGAGGGCCACTGAGGCTTTTTTAACCCTTTCCTGTGTATTCAATTTCCAGTCTAGCTTCCTATCTAGAATAATACCCAGGTATTTGGCCCTGTCTGTCCAGACTAGGCTGGTACCATTTATGGAGGGTGGGTCGATTTGAGGAATTTTATATTTCCTGGTGAAGAGGACTATTTCGGTTTTCAGCGGATTAACCGCTAAACCGCATTTGTTTGTCCAGGTAGATAGTTTATAGAGAGCGTTCTGAGTTAGCTCTTTCAATGTTGTAGGATACTTTCCTGAAAAAGCTATAGCAACGTCGTCCGCGTAAGCTACCACTTTGCAGCCCTCCACTTCCAGGATTTGAAGCAATTCGTTAATTGCTAGTATCCAGAGAAGTGGGGAAAGTACTCCCCCTTGTGGGGTTCCTCTCTTTACATATCTTCTTGCAGATGAGTTCCCCAGCTTTGAATTGATAATCCTGTCTGTTAGCATTAGATTTATCAGTTCGCCTATAGGAGCCTCTACCCCAAGATACTGTAATGCTCCCATGATAGCCCCGGGTGCGACATAGTTAAAGCCTCCTTCAATATCTAGAAAGGTAACCATTGTATATTCCTTGAGGTCCAGTGATTTTTCTATTGTGTGAACCAAAGTATGCATAGCTGTCTCCACGGACTTGCCCTTGCAGTATGCGTGTTGTGATGTAGATAACTTATTTGGGTCAATTTTTTGACGTATATGAGTATCTAACAATCTTTCTAGTGTCTTCAGAAGAAAAGACGAGAGGCTGATCGGTCTGAGATCCTTAGGTGAGCTATGTGTGTTTTTCCCTGACTTGGTGATAAAAACGACGTTGATCTCTGTCCATTTTAAGGGAATATAGACTAGGGTAATGCAGGCTTGGAAAATTGTTTCGAGCCAGGGGAGGGCTAAGTCTGAAACTTTCTGAATTTCAGCTGGTATTATACCGTCCGGTCCGGGTGACTTAAACGGTTTAAAACTCTTAATTGCCCAAGTAATTTTTGTTTTATCGAGGAGTTTGCTATGAAGCCTGTTCTCCTCTCTATTTATCGGAATCTCCCTTCCTGGTGAGTCTTTAGAGCATCCCGGGAAATGGGTATCCATTAAGAGTTCTAGGGTTTCCAGGCTAGAACATGTCCATGTTTCGTCAGCTTTTTTTAGATAGCTGGGCATATTAGGAGTGGTTGAGAGGATTTTCCGAAGCCTAGCTGCTTCAGAGCACTCTTCTATTTTACCACAGAAGAGTTCCCAGGACTTACGCTGGGCTTTCCTCACCTCTTTTTTCAGGGTTCTCAACATCCCTTTATAAGAGTCCCAATCCTGTTGCAGTCTGGTACTTTTCGCTTTGTTGAAGAGCCTATGACTTTCCTTTCTGAGAGTCATAAGCTCCGGGGACCACCATGGCGGTCTTTTTTTGCCCCTTGGCTTACTCTCCGGGCAGGATAGGTCCATTGCTCCATTAAATGCCTTAGTTAGGTCCTCCACCATAGAATCCACATCCTGAGCCGTGGTGGGGTGTTTAGGAGTGCCCATAGGCAGCAGTCTGTTAAACGTGTCTCTATACAGGCCCCAGTTTGTCCTTCTTCGATTCCTAAAAATCGGAGGGGTTGGGGGTTGTCTGTCGAGGCCGAATTGAATATATCTATGATCTGAGAAAGAGTGTTCCTTCAAAACCCTCCAGTCTTTGACCATGCAGGAGATGGAGTCAGAGACTAAGGTAATATCTAGAACCTCTTGTCTGTTAGTAGTAACGAAGGTGGGTTCATTGCCAACGTTACAGATGTTTAGGTTAGTACTTATAATATATTCAAAAAGTGACTCACCTCTGTCGTTTATGTCCGTACTTCCCCAGACTATGTGATGCGCGTTAACATCACCTCCGATAAGAAGCCCGGTTTTATGTAGACCAGCGTCGGCGACAAGCCTCCCCAGATTATTCGGTGGCAGGGGTCCTTCCTGGTCGTGGGCGAGATAGGTCGAAGTTAGCCACAGGCTGGTCGAGGCTAGCTCCAGCTTGATCGTAACCATATCTCTATCGCTGTAAGTTGGGAGTAGAAATGCGTTAAGGGAATGTTTTACCAATAAGCAAGCTCTTGGATTACCTTTATTCCAATCGTATATGAGCTTATAGCCCGGTGAGTTGAGTCCACAAACCATGTTCCTTGCCACCCATGGTTCCTGGATCAACACGATGTCTTCTCCTCCTGTAGTCAGTCGGAGAAGTAAGGAGGCGGATGCCATTTTAGAATGGTGGAGATTTATCTGTAGCAGCCGCAGCATTAGAACTACTGGCCCCAGATACCTCCACCATAGTTGTGTTGGTGTCTTCTTCTGACTCCGACTCGAGCAGAAGAAGACCTCTGAGTTCCTCAGCCATTCCCGAGCTCGATGACTGATAGCCATCTTCCAGCTGGAAAGAGTTGAGGCTCAAAGTGTCAGCAGCCGTTTCCGTCTCTGCTGGCCTTATCAAAGTGTCAGCAGCCGTTTCCGTCTCTGCTGTTTCGGGCATTATCGGACAGGTCTTCTCTGCCTCCTCCTTGTCCTTCTGGTAGACCTTCAGAGTGATCGAGCCGAAGCCATAACTGAACACCCCTCCGGTTTCCGCTAGAGGATCCAAGGACTCCTTGATCACCACAATAGTGGCTACAGGAGAGTCACCCCTTGGCTCTTCCAGCTTTGCTACCTTCCAGTTGTGGGTTGGCAGAGAAGGATTGCTGACCTTCAAAATCTCCAAAATTGTGGTTGGATCGGAAGGTTCAACAGGGATCCAAGCGCGTGTCCTTGGTCTGCTCGGGATCTGATCCCTAGCAACGACTTCCAGATCCGCGCCCGGCCAGACCTCCCCGAGTTTGGAGACAGCTGTCCGTAGTAGTTCGGCTGATCTGGGATCTGCACAAGCTACTAATTTGACATGTCCTTGGTGATAACCACCATCGCGACATGTGGGGACGGGCCCAGGGTTTTCCCTGAGAATCTCGAGGAAGTTTGTGGCCAGCGCAACTTCAACTTTCCTCCATTGGGCGATGGAGATAGTGCCGTCATCGTGACTTTTGTCCACGACTGCCATCACCAGCTGATCTTTCAGAAGCTCGCTGAACTGCTTCTTTTGGGAGAGTGGCTGTGTCTTGGCCCTCTTCGGGTCGGTTCCGTCCATAGGCGCTTCGTCAGTAGACCTCGGTCTTTTCGACGCGGGGTTGCTACCCGAATTAGCCGTTGTCTCGGAGATGACTGATTCGGCCCACTCTAGCTGTTTCTTGTCGTGGGCAGTCCGTTTCTGTTCAGGTATCTGTCCCAGTCTAGCCATTACCCTGAAAGCCGCCCTTTGGGTACCAAGATAACTGGGAAGTTAAATGGACTGAAGCTTGGCTCGATGATGTCTTCTTCTAATAATCTTTCGATTTGTTCTTTGCACTCTCGGGCATGTGCTAGGGGTAGGCGGTACTGTTTTTTATTGATCGGCCCGGTATTTTCCTTAAGGGGTAATTTGAACTGTCTGACGGGTGTATATGATAATTTGTCCCCCGGAAGATAAAAAATGTCGTTGTATTCGAAACACAACTTTTGTAACGAGTCTTTTTCTTCCCGATTGATCCCTGGGTCGAAGGGCATCGACTTTTCCATTAATTTCAACCGTTTGGTTTTACGGTCATGCCCCTCCGAAGAACCTATTGACCGGTGGATTTCGTACTTGGTCAGCGGTTCAACTTCGAGATTCAGAGTCGGTAACGTGATTTTTTCTGTAGTGATGTTTACTACTGCCACAAATGCCATTCCTTCCAAAGGCCTGACTATTGTATTACTTGAAAAAACACCAGGTAGCAATTGCTTTTTAAAACAGACCTTCTCCCCTTCCTCAGCGATTGACACTTTAATAATTTTTTCCGTGCGGGGTTCGACTATCTGTCTACCGACTATTTTAGCTATCGACAACTTTGAACTAGATTCCGTGCGAGGAGACAGCGATTGTCTGTCGCTTGAATCTAGGAGGTTGCCAATGGCTGGCTGTCTCTTTGGTACATCCCCTATACATTTGAAGGGTGGACTTAATTCTCCGTTTGGACAGCTTTGCAGATAATTTCTTTCGTTCGGTTGGGTAGGTTTACCCCATTCCCCTACCGATATGCCAGATTTCATGCGAGTTTCAGACGAAGATTTTGGTAGCAAGTTCATATAATAAGAACTCTGAGTAGCACCGTCGTTTAGGACAGAACCCATGATGGTTTTGATTACTTTTACCTCGGAGATTCTTAAATGTCCCCAAAACTTATTCTTTTCGTCCCCACCAGATGCGACAAAGCTTTTTTGAATTACTAAATTTTCCTGACATACGTAGTTTATTTTCTCTCCTACATTTACGCTTGCCTTTTTAGTGCATACACTTATTATTTCTTCTGTTTTACTCACTGTTTCATTATCTACTTTATTGATTTCTTCTCCGTTTGCTTTCTGTTCTATACTTCTTTTTGTTTCGATAATTTCTACCATGTTCCTTTCTTTCGCCAGTGGTTGTGTTATTGACATTTTTTCTAATGTACCGTTTTCATCATACTTCCTTTGGAGAACCAACGAATTTTTGTTTGCAGCTGTTTTGCGAATTTCCGGGGTACCGTCACTGATACCTAGGAAGGTGTGTTCAATCCCTTTGCGAGACTGGATTTCGCACACCTCATCCTTCCAATTGGTAAGGCCCATGCGAGGGCTTAGCAACCTCTTGGGTATAGCTCCAGTTTCCCTTCCTTGCGGTCGATTGGTGGGAATATCAAAATCCGTGCGAAGGTTTTTGCTATCTTTCTTTCTCCCGCAAGAAAAATCGCTTATACATTCCTGCCTTTCCGAAAACCATTTTAAATCTACAGAATCTACATTATTTTCTTCTCGTTCTTCAATATTTTCCTTAACTACTATTCTTTTTCTTTTCATTTCTTCTATTTGTGACAGAGGCGGGGGCGGGGGCTGGGGCAGAGAGGTTGGCAGAGACTTAGGTGGGGTGTTTATCAGGGGCAGAGACAGGGGTATCAGGGGCAGAGACAGGGGCAGAGACTTGGGTGGGGTGTTTATCAGGGGCAGAGACAGGGGTATCAGGGGCAGAGACGGGGGCAGAGACAGGGGTATCAGGGGCTTTCCGCTTGTACCTCCTTCATTTAGATATGGAGGTCCCAGAGGCAGATATTTTCCATTTGCATTATTTTTATTTATTATATATTCTTCGTTTTTCGTATTACTTTTATTTAATTTCTCATTATTCTGACTTATTCTTTCGAGTGTTTTCATTCGTAGTTCATTTTTTTTCAATTCTATAGTTTTTAAAATGTCTTCTACTCTACCTATTAATTGGTTTCCCTTGCTTACTCTGATCTTTAATGACTCCGGTACTTCATTATTCCGCTGGTTATGTGTTTCCTTTATTAATTCTATTTTTTCTTTAACCGTGTCGGTTACCGTATGCAAAGTTGTTTCTGTTGTCGGCATATTGAAATCAAAGTGTCCGAAAAGTTTACTCGGTTGTTTGGGCGTAGGCATTTCATCTTGAATTATTAATTTTTTCTGAATTGCGTCGATTATTGTTCTATTTTTTAAAAATTGCGCCCCGAGTATGCCGTCCGCTGGTATTGAATCCGTGCCATAGATTACGTTAAACTTACAGTGAATCTTTTCTGATTCAGTAAGTATATTTGCCTTACATGTCCCAATGGATTTTTCGTGGGCTCCGAAAATTCCCTTGATAATTATTTGGTCTTGAACTTGGATCGGTATTGTTTCATCTACTTTGCTTAATTTGATAAGATTGCAATCCGATCCAGTGTCTATTAAAAACAACGAAGACGGTGCCTTGCCCACATCCAAGTTAACCTTGACCATGAATTTTTCTGAGATATCGATTTCATTTTTTGTTGTATTTTTGTCCGTTTGTTGTTGCCATTTCGTCGTTTGTTGATCTTGTTTAATGCACGGTTTTATTGACTCCGAGGTGTTTGTAGCAGTGTAGCAGTGGCCGTCGTGCTCCCGGGCTGCTGTCCCCCGTTTCCCTGACGGTTCTCCGCTAAATATTTTTTTAAACAATTGTCTGTAGCATGATCTGACATATTACAGAATTGGCAGAACAAAACTAATCTTTCTTCTTGGGAGTGTTGTTGTGCCATCCTCACTGTTTGTTGTGGGGTACTACAGTTTGCTACGGTGTGTCCATATCCCTTACACCTGGTGCAAAATGTCTGGTTTCGTTTGGTCCTACAATCTCTTTCGATGTGGCCCCTTCTTCCGCAAAAATTGCAATTTATTGGTTGTCTTAGCCCAATATTTGTTCTAAATGGTTGTGAATTTTGCGTCTGTTGCTGATTTTGAGCATTTTGTGGTTCCGTGTTATTTCGTTGCCAGTTCCCATTTGGATTTCCGTTTCCATTCCTATTCCAGTTTGGGTTATTGTTTCCGTTCCAATTCATTGAGGGTCCTGAAGGGCCTGCCACGTTAGACCTATTTACTGCTTGTTCTAGAAACATTGCTTCTTCTTTGATCTCCCTTAGAATGCTTGCTCTGTTACTTATTAGCAGATTTTTAACTTGGTTATTGTTTATTCCATTCTTGAACGTTCAAATAACATCTTTTTCTGCTTCCTTCAGTAATGCTTCATAACCTGTTGGGTATTCGGTTGCCACATTATTCTTTATTGCTTCGAGAATAGCTGACATTCTTGTCCCGAACTCTTCTAGGTCTTCGCCTGGTCTTTACCTACAGGTTAACAATTCTGCGCGCGATTGGTCCAACGATTTTCTTGATACATATGCTTTTTTCAGTAAATCCTGAAGGTCTTTAATTGTTGCTGGTTTTTCGGCACTTACCAGGTAATATGCGTCATCTTGTAGTCGATATTTGATACAAGAGAGGAATATTTCTTTCTCGTTTTCTTTTAGGTGATCGTGTAGATCTGTGCAGATTTCTAAAAATCTGTAAACTTCTTTCGACAGTTTAGGGGATTTTTGGCCTGAAAACGTTGGAACATTGTTTCTACATAATTCCATGATTTTAACGTACGTATCTTCGTTGTTAGCCATTGCGTATGATTTTGGGTATTCTTTGTTTGTGGCTAGATTTGGCACCGTGTTTGCTTGGGGGTTTTTTTGTTGTTCCGTGTGTTGACTATTGTCTTGCTTAATATTTTCTAAATTTTCTGTGTACTTTTTCAGTTTTTCGGCTGCTTCTTGTTCTTTATTTTCTGCCAATTTTTTTAATTCCTTTGTTTTTTCTAAATCTTCTATTGCGTGTGTAAGTTTTGTTCTTAAAATATTTATTATTTCCTTTTGTTGCTGACTGTTTCCTATTGAATTTTGTTTAAGTTCGGGTTCGTTGTTGAGTTCGCTCTCGTAAAGGGCGGCTTTCTCTTCTGCTTCTTTTAATTGATTCTTGAACTCGGTTATTTCTTTCAGTAAAAATTTCGTTTTCTCGTTGGCGTCTTTTATTTGTGTTTTAAATTTCCCCTCTTCGATGTGTAAAATGTTTAAAATTTTGTTTAGTAATTTTTCGATAAATTCGTCAATGTCCAAACTTTCATTTTTAAACTCGCCTTCAAGTTCTTCAAATTCTTTTGGAGTTAATCTAGCTTTAATTTCGTTAATCAAAACTTCTTCGATGTTTTGTAACTTTATTCCTTTAACTTTAACCGTTTGTTTTAATTGTGCTATTTCCGCGTCTTTTTCGGCAAGGATTTTTTCTAATGATTCAAATTTTCCCAGTTCTTCCTTTGTTAATATGTTGTTGCGCGGCATTTGTAATTAAATTTACGTTATAAAATTGTAAGATTGGTTCTTACATTGAAAAATGTTGATACGAAATTTTGTGAATTGTGAGAATGTTGCAAATTGAATGGAACTTATGAGGCAGAATTTATTCGGTGTTTAGACGTAACATCACAAAAAAATGACACTTTTTGATTCTTTGAATTAACAGGACTTGCAATTTGCTGGGCTGTTATTTTCATTGAATTAAGTTCGATTTGGCCGGAATATGCCAGAAAGTGTTGAGGAGTTACACGAAAAGTAAAAAAAAATGTAGTGTTTGGGTACTGATTTTATGCGCAAACATTTGAATGTTTGTTTTTTCTTTTATCGAAGCATTTGCTGACTGATCTAATCTGATTAAGAGAATGGGGGTTCACTTTGCAATTAAATTCCGAAACATTAATTTCTACCACTACGAGCCGATTTCGTCTAATTAAATGAAAAAATTTTATATTCGGTACATGTTACACGGTTATTTTATGCAGTTAGAGCAAGATTATTCCAACCCATTTTATCGAGCTTTACACAATTATTGATTTTAAATTTCTGTCGAGAGTACAAAAAAACTTGAGCGGGCTTTATTACTGAATGTCGAAATTTTATTTTGCGCATACAAACGTTTTATCTAAAAATTTACTTTCACTAGTGATTCAAAACATATCAACAATTTCGCAATCTCGACTTGTGGGTCTAATCCCGCTCTTCACGCCCGTGGGGAATTCTTACATTAAATTTATCTTGCATATAGATTCCGTATACGAACACAAACTCCATACGAACTAATTATTCATATTTTTGTTTTTCAAGGAAAGAGAAAAAAAAATTTTACTTACCTTTCTTTTCCTTGGCGTCCCTTCTGTCACTTGTTGTGTTGATTCCCTTCACGTTTCCGTCTTTCGTAGCACTTCACTTTTTCATTTCTTATTCAGTATCTTTTTTCTACTTTTTAGCTTTTGTAATATTGTCTTGACTTTTCTATTTTCTTTACTTTTCACTAGTACTTTCTCAGCTTCTGTTCTTTTTTCCACTTTTCTATTCCTCTAGTTTATGGAATATTTTTAGTTTCACACACGCACTTTTTCACTGCTTTGCACGATGTGAACTTTGCAAACTAACGCACGATGCAAACTTACGCCCTTTCGCACTTTTCCAATTTGCACGATGCAAATTTTTAACCGGCTGTGCCAAAATGGTCGCAGCAATTTCTTTTCCGGCTGCGCCAAAATGTTGTGGTCCGAGTTTAAAGAGATTTTATTGGGGAGCAAAAATAGAAAGACTCACTAGGTTAATTACTATAATTTTATTTTGATAGGTTTTTCTGGTTTACATTACGGCATGCTGCCTCGACTACTCGAACAAGAATCATCAAACTTACTGCTAGCTAAAAACTACAAATTCCGCCAGGTGAGGAATGTCGAGTCGGCACTTTTTGTATCTCACGGTGTACATCTTCATATCTATCTTTCACCGTGAGTCTTTGATGTTACGTTGTGTGATCATATGTCGAGTCAGCGGTATCGCTGTCGCGCCGTGTTTATGAAAAGGGTCGGATATCTGTCCCGTAGAGACTAGATATCCGTCCCATGAGATATTTCCGCTGGCCTCGACAATTGGAGTCATATTTAAAAAATGTCTTTCTGTCTGTCAGTTTGTCTGTCAGTCTGTCTGTCAGTCTGTGTACAAGATTTCTAAAAAACTAATAGAGCTAGCGCCATGAAATTTTATAGGCATGTTGGGTCCTGAAATGGGACGATCCTATCATTTTTTGGTGGAAATCCGTTAACCGAAAGTATCCAAAATGGCGGTTTTTCAAAAATCGCAATTTCGTTTTTCTCGATTTACTCCCAAACTACGCGTTTTTTAGTGGCCTTAAGTATGACACAACTTGGAGAAAATAAAATTTCCCACACTTTTGTCTTTAGCTATAACTCGATATCTCCACCTGTTATTCGTATAAACCGTTATTTCCAAAAAAAAAACAGTTTTTTACGATTATCTCGAAAACTAACGGGTTTTTGCTGACTGTATGTATGAAGTGAATTAATGAGAATGGCATTCTGCACAATTTTGTCTTTTACCGTTATCCGTTATCTTTTACCGTTATTGAGATATTTTCATTAATATGTAAAAAATCATATTTTTGCGAATAATTTACAAACTAACGGTTTTTCGACAAATCATTTAAAATAATAATTAAAGATGTTAACATTTTCTACATTTTTGCCATTTACCGTAAATTGATATCTTTTACCGTTCTCAAGTTATTTCAAATTTTGTACGTTTTTGATATTTTTGGATGAACCAAGAATTTATTGGGAGGTCGTCTTAGGTTGACAACGCGACAGAGCTCTAGCGTAAATTGCGCAGGGTCGTAGATTTTGTAGAAGAAAGTTTTGTGTTGACCACAACTGATATTTTTCTTTGGAAATGCGAATTTTGCGATATTTATGCAAAAAAATGTTGTTTCGACTACTCTTAAATTTCGAGAAATTGGTATGCAATGTCGAGCACAAAATCGAGATAGGCAATACCAATTCATGGTTTCTCGATCGTACTAGCGTTTGTTCGAGATCCGCAATATGCCCCCAGGATAAACCTATTATAAAAATTTACCATTCCAATAAAGAGCTCAAATTGTTTAATTTATGATGGAATTGGAAAATCATTAATTGTTTTAATTCTATCGTTTAATGGAAAGATTCATTTTTTTGAAATTGTAGGACTCAAGAACAAAAGTTCTTGATAATTGCCACATGGTCGCCAATCTGAACAGTTAAGGTAAAGATACACGACGAGATACTTTGCTCCCTGGTCTCCAGAATACAAAAGGCAAAAATCTCCAAAGTGTATACACGATCACAGAGATTTAAGTCTGGAGATCAAAAAATAGATCTCCGGAGACGTTTACTAAAAAGTCTCTAAAAGCAAAGTCTCTGGAGTGCATACACGACGCAGGTATCTCGTCTCCAAGCTTAACATTGGGAGATCTTTTTGACATCTTTTAGTTTTTGATTGGTGTTGTGCTGTGAAATTTTTCGAATTGTGGATATTTTGATTAAAATGAACGCGGGAAATAAAAAAAAATACAGCAGCAATAGCAGCACTCATAATTTTGCGTAGGAGGCAAAAGACGCAACGCGAAATATGGGTGAGAACACAAACATTGTTGCACGAATTGAGAAATTTTCAATCGACCAGCATAACACCAACATTGTTGCATGAATTGAGAACACTTTTTCTTTATAAAAATTTACTTTAAAACCCAAAACAACGAAACAAATTCTCGTTCCCACAAAACAATTCCCTGACATGTCAAAATTCGTCTCCGGAGAGCAAGAGATAGATATCAAAACGTTTTGAAGACCGGAGACGCATTAAAGAGACTCTCTCATTAGTAGCTACACGACAAGAAACTTAAGTCTCCCAAGAGACCCTAGAGACTTGATACTTGGAGACAAATCTCCGGTCTCCGAAGTGTATACACAGGTCTCTTTGTATACAGAGGCGAAATTTTTGGTCTAAGAGACCAAAGTCTCTCGTCGTGTATCTCTACCTTAAGGTATGCAGAAGTGACCAAACAGGTGATGTTGATTGTCTGCAAATCCCCTGTTTAACCATATGTTCAAATTCTTTTTTGAAGTGAAAACTTCTTTAGCGGCGTTGTGAGTGATTTCAAACTCGATGAAACGAAAAAGCGACAGTAAAAAGAGATAGGATATTTTAGCCTGCGAGAAAATGAGATAGAATACAGATGGGTGCCGGTCAATTTATCGTAAACAAGAGTGTTAGGAAGGGGGAAGGGGGAAGGGGGAAGGGGAAGGGGGGAAGGGAGAAGTGTTAGGAGGGAGGAAGTGGAGAGAGGAGGCGATAAATTACTGATGTTTCGTCATACATTACAATATAAAAATGGATGTTTTATTGTTTGTCTGTTTGTCTGTCTGCCTGAGATTACAAAACTCAAAAACGACTGGACCGATTTTTATGCGGTTTTTTGCAAAATGATCTATGTTGCCAGGAGCAGGTCTTTAGCTAGGTAGGTAGGTAGGTAGGTTAGAGTGGCGGTCTTCCGACCCACTTAGACCAATGAGGTCCATTGTGATACCACATATATATTTATTTAATTCTTCTCTACTCGAACCAGTGTGAGCTTTTTATGAAGCCTAGGAGATTGTTGATCTTTACATCTTCCAATTCATTTGTATTTCCAAAGAAAAAGGATCCTAAAAATAATTTCCTTCTGCGAGCCAGTGCTGGGCAGGTGCAGAGTAGATGACCTACAGTCTCTTCCTCCTCTACATCTCTGCAGCTTCTACAGAAGTCGTTGGAGGGGACACCAAGTCTACTCGCATGTCTCCCTATGAGGCAGTGTCCTGTGATCACGCCTACAATCATGGTAATATATCTTCGGTGCAGCAGAATCAGCTTGCATGTACGCTTTTTATCCAGCTTTGGCCAAATAAGTTTGGTAGCTTAGCACGTGGTGCCTGAGGACCACCTTTGATTTGCAAGCCTAGCTGCTTCTTCCCGAATCAGTAATTTGCACGTTGCTAATGGTGCACCCAGATACTCCTTTTCCGGCATGATTTGGAGTGTAGTGCCGTATCTAGCGAGTTCGTCCGCTTTGCAGTTACCCGGAATGTCCCTGTGTCCAGGTACCCAGATTAATTTGATATTGAAGAACTCAGCTAGCTCGTTTAGAGTTGCCAAGCACTCAATAGTCACTCTTGATGTTAGAGATGACGAGCCAAGTGACTTTATTGCCGCTTGACTGTCCGTGAAGATGCTGATATCCTTACCCGATATCACATTATTCTTCAGCCAGCTTAAGGCTTCTTTGATCGCCATAACCTCGGCTTGAAAGACGCTGCAGTGATCCGGTAGGCGAAAGGCAATATTTAAGTTTAGTTGTTCAGAGAAAATCCCTCCACCGACTCTGCCCCCCAACTTTGACCCATCTGTATAGACATGGATCGTCTTTTTCTCCAAAACTCCTCCCCCCTCCCAGTTTTCCCTGGACGGAATAGAAGATTGGAACCCTCTGTCTAGCGATAGCAGTGGTAGGGTATAGTCGATGTTCTCCGGGAGTGTTCTCTGAGACAACAGTATTGAGGCATGTCCATTTTGCGAACTATGCCATTGTGATGTTGCTTTGAGTCGGATGGCTGTGCTGGCTGCCATCTGTCTTCCTGTGATGTCTAGAGGTAATAGGTGTAGCATCATCTCCAGTGCGTGCGTCGGGGTTGATCTCAGCGCGCCACTAATATAGAGAGATGCAGTCCTCTGTACCTTGCTTAAGAGATTGCAATTACTCTTAGTTTCAAGAGCTGTCCACCACACCACCACCCCATATAAAAGTATGGGTCTTACGACAGCTGTATAGAGCCAATGCACAATCCGTGGTTCCAACCCCCAGGTTTTCCTAATGGAGTTTTTACACGAGTAGAGTGCAACAGTGGCCTTCTTTATCCGTTCAGTGATGTTTTGTTTCCAACTAAGTTTCATATCCAGAATAAGGCCCAAATATTTTACCTCTTTTTTGAAGACTAAGCTGGTGCCATATAGTCTGGGAGGGTCTACTTGTGGAATTTTATACTTCCTTGTGAAAAGGATTACCTCAGTTTTATCCGGGTTAATCCTTAAGCCACATTTGTAGCTCCAAGTTATTATGTGAGAGAGCGCTGTCTGCGTTAGGTCTCTTAAGGTGTCCGGGAATTTACCTGAGACAACCACGGCAATGTCATCCGCATAGGCAATGACCTTAAAGCCATTTCCTTCCAGTATTTTTAGTAGTTTGTCAACCACCAAATTCCAAAGAAGGGGAGAGAGTACACCACCTTGTGGGGTGCCCCTGCTCACGAATCTCTTGGCAGATGACTCGCCCAGCTCTGTACTAATGCTTCTGCTTTTGAGCATCTTGCTGATTAGCACCCGTAGCGACTCATCCACACCGACATCCGCCAGCGCCGTAGTTATTGCCTCTGGTTTGACATTGTTGAATGCTCCTTCTATGTCAAGAAAAGTAACCATAGTATACTCTTTTTGTTCTAAGGATTTTTCGATGGTACTCACAAGGGAGTGTAAGGCTGTTTCTACAGACCTTCCCTTACAGTATGCATGTTGGGACGCTGAAAGTTGGTTATGGACCCCTTTGCAGCGTAGATGTGTCTCTATCAGTCTTTCCAATGTTTTCAAGAGAAAAGAGGACAGACTTATTAGTCTGAAGTCCTTTGGACGACAGTGGGAGTTCTTACCCGCTTTGGGTATGAACAGAACCTTGACTTCTTTCCACAAGGTGGGTATGTGGGCAAGATCTAGGCATGCCTTGAAGATAATCTCTAGCCAGGGGAGAGAGATATCTAAGGTATTCTGTATATCCGCCGGGATGATGCCATCGGGCCCTGCGGCTTTGAATGGATGGAAGCTGTTCACAGCCCATCTTATTTTTGGTCTGGTTATGATTTTACCAGAATTATTGGAGGGAAAGCACATGTCTGTCTCCTTATAGGGGTCTTTTGAGTTTCCCGGGAAGTGTGTATCAATGAGAAGAGTGAGTGATTCCTCACTTGAAGAAGACCACGAACCATCCTTTTTCATAAGATGGCTAAGCTGTGGTATTGAGTTAGTAGAGAGAATTTTCCGTAGCCTTGACGCCTCAGAGACTGTTTCTATTTTACCACAAAAAAGTCTCCAAGATTTACGTCGGGCTTTCCTCAATTCGGTTTTGAATAACTTTAGGCTCACTTTATAGGAGTCCCAGTCATGATCTGTTCTCGTGCTTTTGGCTTGATTGAACAGCCTTCTGCACTCTGTCCGAAGAGCTATTATCTCTGGTGACCACCAGGAAGGCCTTGTCTTTCCCCTCGATACGCCTAGGGGGCAAGATTTTTCCAATGCCTTACTGAAGATCCCACTGAGTTCCTCCACCATTTCGTTAAGCTCTGTTACTGAGGAGGGGGGATTCGGATATCCCGGTGAAATAAGTTCTTCAAAGGAAGCCTTATGTTTTGTCCAGTCGGTTTTCCGTCGATTACGATAGACCGGCTTACTAATAGGCTGAGTTACTACGTCAAACTGTATATAGCAGTGATCTGAGAATGAGTGTTCTTCAGACACCTTCCAGTTTTTGACTAGGTGACTTGCCGCCTGAGAGGCTATTGTTATATCTAAAACTTCCTGTCTATTTTTAGTAATAAAGGTAGGTTTGCTTCCAGAATTACAAATGTAGAGGTTAGTACTTAGGATGAAGTCAAAAAGTAACTCACCTCGTTCGTTGATGTCGGAGCTACCCCATATAGTGTGATGCGCATTGGCATCACACCCGAGGATTATGCAGATGTTCTTTCCTCTCGCGTCCGCTGCGAACCTCCCCAGGTTATCCGGAGGGAGGGGCCCTAGGTGGTCGTGGGCCAAGTATACGGATGCCAGCCAGAGAGTTAGGCCACTAACCTCTAGACTAGCCGCTACTATATCTTCGCTGCTATATGACGGGAGAAGAAATACTTTTAAGTTATTTTTAACTAGAATACAGGATCTGATTTTACCATCCATCCTTGTGTGGAGCAATTTGTAGCCTGGAGTGTTGAGCCCAGAAACCCGATTTCCAACAATCCACGGTTCCTGTATCAACACGACGTCCTCCCCCACCTTTGACAGGCGAAGGAGGAGAGCGGCAGATGCCGCTTTGGAGTGGTGAAGGTTAATCTGAACTAGGCGAAGCATTGGAGCTTCTTTCTAGTTCAGACACCCCCACCACAGTGGTGTCGGTTCCTGCATCGTCCGAGTCCGTTTCTAACAGTTCGTCGTCCGTCAGGTGCAGTCCCTTAACTGTACTAGACATCTCCGAGTCTGATGACAAGGTGTCATCCCTCAAAGATGTCTCTGGTTGGTGTATAGGAGAGGATTTGGCAGATACATTCTCCCCATCAACCGCTCCCGCTCCTGTACCAGGAGTAGATTCGGCCGAGCAGAGCGCCCCCATTTCCTCATCCTTCTTATACACCTTTAGTGTGATGGCGCTGAAGCCGTAGCTAATTAGCCCCTTTACCTCCGCCAAAGGAGCCAGCGACTCTTTGTTGACGATTATAATCGCCTGCCTAGAGGTACCAGCTGACTCTTCCAGCTTGGCTACCTTCCAATTGGAGGTAGGGAGGGAGGGGTTGCTGAGTTTAAGGATCTCCAGGATTTGCTCTGGGTCAGATGGTTCCGCCGGGATCCAGGTGCGCGCTCTTGGCCTGCTTGGGATCTGATCCCTCGCAACGACCTCGAGTTTTGCGCCTGGCCAGACTTCGCCAACCTTCCCAATCGCTTTCCCGTAGAGATCCAGCGATCTCTGGTCTGCACAGGCTACCAACTTCACATGCCCCTGGTGCCAGCCACTATCTCGGCAGGAAGGAGGTGGACCCGGATTTTCGCGCAGGGTCTGTAGGAAGATCGAAGCCAGAGCTACTTCTACCTTCCTCCAGTCTGTCACGCTGATCCTACCGTCCTCATCCCCTCTGTCAATGACAGCAACCACCAGCTGATCCTTCAGGATGTCGCTGAGGGTCTTAGGCCTTTTGGCCTGGTTCGGAGACTCCTCCTGTGACCTCGGTCTCTTGGACCTAAGGTTGGAAGACGAGTCCCCTACTTTCTCCTCAACAACACCCCTTGCCCAGGCAAGTGAAGCCTTTTGCCTCTCGTTTAGCCGGTCCTCAGGGGTCTCGCCTACACGATCAATGATCCTGCGAGCTACCTTTTTCTCGCGATAAGCGATTTTAGAGGGCGGAAGGTGCCCCGGGCTCGAAGCCTTAGGGCCCATTCTCTTCGAAGAAGATTTGGCTGTCCGCTGTTCGTTTTTTCCGCGTTCAGCGAGTCTGGAGGGCGCTAGGAACCCCGAGCTCGAAGCCTTAGGGTCCAGCCGCTCCGAAGTGGTTTTGGTAAGGGGTTGGTTACCCTTCCCCTTTCCAGAATCCGGCTTGGAGGCCAAGATTATTTCCGGTTTTTTGAGAGTTCCGGTCTCTTTGTTTTTTTGTTTGTTAAGGTCCATTCTAGTCCCACGAGTAGCGAAGAAAGAAGGTCCACTTGCGCAGAGATTCGCATTACGCAAGTAAGGCTGTTTAATCCGGAGGGCGCCAGGTATCCGGATGCTCCGTTAGCGATTGGGCTATTTTTACTGGGACCCCAACCAAGCTGATCCTCGGCACGGAAACGCATGACACCTTGATCCATCCCAGATCTGTCTGGTTCGGGGCTTCTTATTGGTTATTCGAAACTACCCTGATAGCGAACGAATCGTACAGGGCTTTCCACTATCCACCACCTGTGGACCCGCCTAGTAGCTGACAGACAAGCCCTAGGAGGTCTTTAGCTATGTACATTTTCAAAATTTGAAACGGAAGGTCCTGTAAGGATAATGAAAATATCCTTTTTCCCATTTTTCCCCGGAAAAATTTACATCATAGGGTTTTTGGGGTCGCTGATCACGAATCTGGTATTAGATTTTCAAAATTCTAAACGGAAGGTCCTGTAAGGATAATGAAAATATCCTTTTTCCCATTTCTCCCCGGAAAAATTTGCATTATGGGGTTTTTGGGGTCGCTGATCACGAATTCGGTATTAGATTTTCAAAATTCTAAACGGAAGGTCCTGTAAGGATAATGAAAATATCCTTTTTCCCATTTCTCCCCGGAAAAATTTACATTATAGGGTTTTTGGGGTCGCTGATCACGAATCCGGTATTAGATTTTCAAAATTCGAAACGGAAGGTCCTGTAAGGATAATGAAAATATCCTTTTTCCCATTTCTCCCCGGAAAAATTTGCATTATGGGGTTTTTGGGGTCGCTGATCACGGCTCTGCTGTTGGAATTTTAAAATTCGAAACGGAAGGTCCTGTAAGGATAACGAAAATATCCTTTTTCCATTTTTACCGGGGAAAATCGGCATTGTGGGGTTTTTGGGATCGCTGATCACGAATTCGGTATTAGATTTTCAAAATTCGAAACGGAAGGTCCTGTAAGGATAATGAAAATATCCTTTTTCCCATTTTTCCCCGGAAAAATTTACATCATAGGGTTTTTGGGGTCGCTGATCACGAATCTGGTATTAGATTTTCAAAATTCTAAACGGAAGGTCCTGTAAGGATAATGAAAATATCCTTTTTCCCATTTCTCCCCGGAAAAATTTGCATTATGGGGTTTTTGGGGTCGCTGATCACGAATCCAGTATTAGATTTTCAAAATTCGAAACGGAAGGTCCTGTAAGGATAATGAAAATATCCTTTTTCCCATTTCTCCCCGGAAAAATTTGCATTCTAGGGTTTTTGGGGTCGCTGATCACGAATCCAGTATTAGATTTTCAAAATTCGAAACGGAAGGTCCTGTAAGGATAATGAAAATATCCTTTTTATCATTTTTCCCCGGAAAAATTTGCATTTTAGGGTTTTTGGGGTCGCTGATCACGAATCCGGTATTAAATTTTCAAAATTCGAAACGGAAGGTCCTGTAAGGATAATGAAAATATCCTTTTTTCCATTTTTCCCCGGAAAAATTTGCACTATAGGGTTTTTGGGGTCACTGATCACGAATCCGGTATTAGATTTTCAAAATTCGAAACGGAAGGTCCTGTAAGGATAAATATCCTTTTTCCCGTTTTTCCTCGGAAAAATCGGCATCAGGGGGTTTTTGGGGTCGCTGATAATGAATCCGGTATTAGATTTTCAAAATTCGAAACGGAATGTCCTGCAAGGATAACGCAAATATCCTTTTTCCCGTTTTTCAACGGAAAAATCGGCATAAGGAGGTTTTTGGGGTCGCTGATCACGAATCCGTTATTGGAATTTCAAAATTTGAAACGGAAGGTCCTGTAAGGATAACAAAAATATCCTTTTTCCCATTTTTCCCGGAAAAATTGGCACTATGGGGTTTTTGGGGTCGCTGATCACGAATCCGGTATTAGATTTTCAAAATTCGAAACGAAAGGTCCTGTAAGGATAAATATCCTTTTTCCCGTTTTTCCTCGGGAAATCGGCATAAGGGGATTTTTGGGGTCGCTGATCATGAATCCGGTATTAGATTTTCAATAAAAATATAATATGACTTTTGAACTTGGTACCAATATTATAATAAATAAACGCTATAACTATCCCACACCTGATACCGCATTCGTCTCATTCTCTCGCTGTTTAGTTTTCCTAAGGTTTCACTTTTACCGCGTGTGCACTGCACACACATGTTTTTTTTTAGCTATTTTATGTTTCTCTAGATTTAATCTTCGTGGTTTAGAAACAGGTAAACTATTTAATGCTATGTAAGACTAGTAAATAAAAATCGGATGGATTTGTTAAATAGCGGTAATTTTTTACAAGTTTTCGAAATTCAAAATTTTGACAAGAAATCAGCACCGATTATAGGGTGCAAAACATTCGCAATCAATGGAAAAATGAAATTTCGACGTAATGGAATATTTAAATTCATAAGTAGGAATTTCTGTAAATATAAAAAAATCATCTTTTTTAAAATCTAGGTACCATCGATGCGGAATTACTGAACCATCGGTACCTATTGTTGTGTATCACGATTTTGTATGTAGTTGTAAGTATCTAGTTTGTGTATTAAAAGTAAAATGTAACTGGTTTCAGTCTGGTTACACAGCTCAAGCAATAAAGTTCGTATAGAAATATAAACCACCGTGTTTTATTCTTAGTGTGAAACTAAAGGAACACATCAGTTGGCGACGAGGAAACAAATTTGGAAAAATTTGTGCTAAATTTTTTACGAGACATTCGTTTTGACATTTGGATTTGCATCGAACTACAGCGATAATAATGGGGAACGAAGATGACAGCAGGAAAATGGTACCATTGCAACAAAATTATTTCGGCAATATCGACGCATTTGTGCTTGGTGATGACTTCGAACAATATGTTGAGAGGTTGGATCATCTTTTTATTTTGAATAATACGTCGGAAGATAAGAAAATTTCGTTTTTTATCACGTTTGCTGGAGCTGATGTATATAAAGTTCTAAAATCGCTAATATCGCCAAAGCCTGTTAAGGAACTCACATACACAGAAGCAACAAAAAAGCTGACAGACTATTTTAAGCCAAAAACAAATGTTCGCGCAGAAAGACATAAATTTATGTCAAGAATCATGCGTCCTGACGAAAGCTTAAATGATTTTATAGTCGAGCTGAAAATGTTGGCTGAAAAGTGTGCATTCGGTGATTATTTAGATCAAGCTTTGTGTGATAAGTTTATATGGTCACAAAGAGATCCACACATACAAAGAAAATTGATGGATGAGCCGATTACAAAAACATTTACCGAAATTTGTCAAACGGCACTAACGATGGAATTGACGACACGAGAAGTGCAAGATTTGCAGAAAGTTTCAACGACAAATCAATCTACAATGCAGAACTGGATTGGAAAAAATAGTCAACGGAATTCGCGGCAGAGATCGAAGGCAGATTTTCGACGCCATTCTAAAAGATCAAAGTCCAGAAGCGGTCTTCAGTCACAGTACGAAAATCAACGTGAATTATCCAGAGATCTGAAAGATGTGACTTGTTACAAGTGTCAACAAAAGGGCCACTACGCAAACACATGCAAAAACTCAAAAGCGAAGCGTAAGGACAATAAAGTTAATTCAATAGAGGAAAACGGTATAAATATTTCAAATTTAAAGTTAGGTAAAATAAATGAAAATTTTTGTAAATCAAATGATGCTTTGATAGTCAAAGTTAGAGTTAACAATAATTTAATAGATATGGAGTTAGATTCCGGAGCTTGCTACTCTGTTTTATCCGAAAAAATGTATTTAAATTTATTTAAGAAATACGCGTTAAAACCATATAATTTAAATTTAACAGTAGTTACTGGAGAAATGGTTGTTGTTGTTGGAGTATTAGAGGCTCGCGTTTCAGATTTATTCAGTAATAATATTATGCATTCGTTGAATTTTTATGTTATTAAATCCGAGAAAGATTTTATGCCACTTTTGGGTAGAGATTGGCTTAACGTTTTGTTTGAAGGCTGGCAAAATCTATTTAAAATCCATAGTGTAGAAAGTGAAGACAAAATAGTAAAAATTATAAAATCGAATTTTCCAAAATTATTTGACAATAATTATGAAACCCCAATTAAAGATCATTTAGCAGAAATTTTATTGGATGAAAAAGCTGCACCAATTTTTCACGGCGCATATACGGTACCTTATGGATTGCTAGAAAAAGTGGAAAAGGAGTTAGATAGATTGGTTTCTAATGGTATCTTGATTCCGGTTAGATATAGCGAGTGGGCTTCACCCATATGTGTTGTAGAAAAAAAGATGGATCCTTACGAATTTGTATCGACTGTAAAGCTACTATCAATAAGTTTGTGAAAACGGATCACTATATGATACCGCGAGTAGACGATATTTTGACACATTTTTCGGGATGTGAATATTTTGTTATTTTAGATTTAGCAGGTGCTTTTCAGCAAGTAGCTATCTCGGAAAGTTCACAAACCTTTGTAACCATAAACACTCATAAGGGTCTTTTCAAATTTACTAGACTCCCTTTCGGAGTTAAGTCGGCACCATCGGCTTTTCAATTTGTCATTGACAGTATTTTGCGTGGACTTAAACTTGTTAAACCGTATATCGACGATATTATCATTGGCGGCAAGACATATGAGGAATGCGAAATGAATCTTATGCTAGTGCTTAGGCGTTTAAATGAATTTAACGTAAAAGTAAAACTTGAAAAGTGTAAATTTTTTCAAAAAAATGTGGAATATTTAGGTCACGAAATTTGTAAAGAGGGTATTCGTCCTAAAAAGGACAAAATACGTGCTATTTTGGATGCACCTTCACCCAAAGATTTAACCTCACTGAAGGCATATCTCGGTTTATTGAATTTTTATGGTGGTTTCACCTAGATTAGTTGAATTGTACGATTTAACAAAGAAAAACGTACCATTTTTTTGGAGTAAAAAATGTGAAGACGTTTTCCAAGAAAGCAAATCTTTCTTATATGAAAATAATTTACTTGTCCACTATGATCCTTCTAAACCAGTGGGAGTTGTATGTGACGCATCGTCCTATGGAATAGGTGGAGTACTTTTTCATATTGAAAAAGATGGAGAAGAACGACCGATTAAATTTGTTTCTTGTACTTTGTCAGAAACCGAAAAGCGATACTCTCAGGTAGAGCGTGAAGCTTTAGCAGTAGTGTTTTCAGTAAAAAAATTTCATAAATATTTATATGGAAGAAAGTTTACTATCTTTAGTGATCACCAACCATTGCAAATGATATTTGGTGAAAAAAAGATGAATAACGTCACAGCAGCGAGGCTACAACGTTGGGCCATTATTTTGTCTCAATATAATTATGATATACGATATAGAAAAGCATCACTCATGGGAAATGCTGATGCACTCTCAAGACTGCCTCTTAACGAACCTACCGAGATATCAAGTAATCTTATAATTTTTTTCAATATTACCGGTAATTTACCATTAACTCTTCCAGAAATTGTTGAGAAAACAAAAACCGATAAATATTTATCTCAAATATATAATTTTATTGAAACTGACTGGCCTACGAAATATAACGATAATATCCTAGCAAAGTACTCACATAAAAAACTTGAATTTTCTACACAGGATGGGTGTATTTTGTACGGTAATAGGATTGTTATCCCAGATCAGTTAAAAGTCAAAGTTTTAAATTTGCTACATGAAGGGCACGTTGGTATAGTAAGAATGAAGTCGTTAGCTAGAAGCTCAGTATATTGGTTAAATATTGACAGAGATATTGAAACGTTAGTTCGTAGTTGTGATGTTTGTCAACAATTAGGAAACAAATTGGGTCCAGTTGAACTATCGAAATGGCCGGAAACTTCTTACCCTTTTGAAAGAGTCCACGTAGATTTTCTACATTTTCAAGGGCACACAATGTTAATATTAGTAGACACTTTTTCTAAATGGATAGAACTCTATTTACTGCAAAAGACAGATGCAAATAGTGTGATAAATTGTTTTCGTCGTATTTTTTCAATTTTTGGCTTGCCAAAAGAATTGGTCTCTGACAATGGACCTCCATTTAATTCGCAACAATTGCAGCAATTTTGTGATGCGAATAATGTCAAATTTTTGAAATCCCCGGCTTATCATCCGCAAAGCAATGGCAGTGCTGAGCGAGGAGTACAAACCGTTAAATCGAGTTTAAAAAAATATGTTTTAGATAAAAACATTAAAGGTTTAACAATGCAAAACATGATAGATAATTTTTTATTTCGTTATCGCAATACGCCTAGTACAACGACAAATTTCTCTCCAACACAACTTATTTTTAAATATAAACCGAAAACTTTAATTGATTTCAATTTGGAAAAACCAGATAGTACAAACTTAAGAAGTAACTCAAGAAGTATCAGAAACTCAATTAAAAGAGATAATAACGTAACGGAAAAGAAAAATACAAAAAAATATTTTGAATTCAAACCGAAACAAAAAATTTATTATCGTTCAATATTTGAAAATTTTGTTAAATGGTTACCTGGAATAGTATTAAAGAAGCTAAGTAAATCCTTGTATTTAATAAAAGTAAATAATCAAAATAGAACTGTACATGGTAGACAACTTAAAATTAGATACGAAAAACATGTTCATTTCGATACAGGTTACAAATTAAATATTAAGGAAAGAGAAGAAGCTTTAGAAGAGGAGGAAAAAAGTATCAAAAGAAAGAGGGAAGAATCAGTATCACCCCTTAATAAACCTCCTATTAGAAAATCAAGGAGAAATCCTAAGCCAATACAAAGATATACTTATCATTCTTTCTAGTATTTATTTGAATTCATCGAAATAATAATAATAATAAAAAATATATTGTTATTTGAATTTAAATTTGTAAAATTAGTTATTTTCTGCTGAACAAATGAATTACGAAATTTTGAATTATATAAAAAAAATTTTTAAGAAAATATCTAAGAAGAGGGAAGTGTTGTGTATCACGATTTTGTATGTAGTTGTAAGTATCTAGTTTGTGTATTAAAAGTAAAATGTAACTGGTTTCAGTCTGGTTACACAGCTCAAGCAATAAAGTTCGTATAGAAATATAAACCACCGTGTTTTATTCTTAGTGTGAAACTAAAGGAACACATCACCTATGTTGACTAAAAATTTTGATTTTAAGCTATCAGTAACAAAAAAATTTTTTTTTTGAAAGTTTTTATTTAGAAAAAATGTAATGTATAATTTTTTGGTAACTGTATATCAGAAATACAGTACACTCGCGGTATAGTGAACGCGTGATATAGTGAACTCGCGATATAGTGTTCATGATTTTTTTTTACATTGATCGCTCTAAATAGTGAACAACTCATTTTTTTGCTGCTCGAAATAGTGAACAAAATTTACAAAGTACCGCAAAGAAACCAAATAAAGAGAATATTCTAACAGAACTTTCATAAATTCGAGTCTAGGCCACAGCTTTTGTTGTTCTAGTCTATGGAAAAGTATTTTTATCCTTAGTCACATGCAGTTCTTTATTGGAAATGGCTAAAAGAAAATATCTCTCCCTTAAAAATAAGTGCGATTTAATCGATGATTATAAGGCCGGTAGAAGTGTAACTACACTGGCCTTGAAATATGGTGTTGCAAAATCCACAGTTTGTGCTATAAAGAAAAACATAACACAAGCTATAATTGCCGATCTGGCAATCATTGGAGACCCGTATGGTGATATTCGTATCAAAATTCGAACAGTTGTACCAAAATTCCACTTTGAAGTCAAACTTTCCAATAAGATTTTTTTAAATTTATTCCAATCGGATTTTGATGTATGGGAGTTTTATGTAGAATCATATTCTAAATAACTTTTGTTCTTGCACTTTTTTGATAAGATGCACCGTTTTTGAGATATTCACAAAACCGTTTTCGTTCGTATGGGGGGGTACCCCCCCCTAATGGTCCATTTTTGCCCATTAACGAACTTAGCCTCGCATTTTACGAAAAACGGATCTGCGCAAAATTTCAAGTCTCTAGCTCAATCCGTGCGCCTGCAATCCGCGCCACAGACGGACGGACAGACGGACAAACGGACAGACAGACAGACGGACAGACAGACGGACATGCAGAAATTAATTATTTTTATCATTCTAAACACACTGGTGTAATTCATTTTTATGTGTGATGACGGGATCTTGGCGTTACAAACGGTAAGGCAAAGTTAATATACCCTTTGGTTTCACCATACGGGTATAAAAAAAGCAAATGAAAGTCACAGATTTTTTTCCAAATAAATAATTACATGTCCAAAAAATAAAAAATTCTTTTAACATAAATAAATTATGTATATTTGTTCTTCAAATTAAAAAATACTGAAATATGTAGGTAGTTTTTGTCAGCTTAGTATAGTGAACCATTTGATTTAGTGAATAGGCTTGGTTTTTTTGAGTTCACTATATCGCGAGTGTACTGTAATAGCAAGATTTTATTTGTTTTGCTTTCTCTCGGTTTTATTCCCGATATACAGCACCCAAAAAAATATTTTTTCCTTTTTAGCGCACTTTTTCTAAATAAAAACTTTTTTATTTTTTTTTTGAATTTGGTTTATTTGATCTTTTTTAGTCGTTTGGTGTTTGATTAATATTACTTAAAATCCAGCACGACAGAATCAGATTGAGCTAGCACAAAAACTCCAAGATGAGACTTTTTTCCGGAAAATTTTAGGAAAATGACAATCACATTATCCTTACAGATTTCTTAATGTCAGAATCGGATTCAGTGACCGCAAAAACCTCAAGGTGAGATTTTTTCGCGAAAATTAGAGGAAAAGAATAACCACGTTATCCTTACAGGATCTTCCCTTATCCGTACAGACTCATTTATGTCAGAATAGAATTCAATGACTCCTAAAACCCCAAGATGAGATTTTGTCCGGAAAACTTGAGGAAAAGGATAATCATGTTATCCTTACAGGACCTTCCGTTATCCTTACAGATTTCTTAATGCCAGAATTGGATTCGGCGATCTCAAAAACCTTTGTATGAGATTTTTTCCGGAAAATTTGAGGAAAAAGATAATCACGTTATCTTAACAGGACCAACCCTTATCCTTACCAGTGGCGGCTTTATAGGGGAGGCAACGGAGGCATTGCCTCCTCATAACATATACAGTCCATTATATACAGTCCATTATCTGTATGTTCAGAAAATAATAATTTAAAAGAAAATCCTATTCTCTAATGTCGAATTCTCTAAAACAGGGCCGGCCAACCCAAATCATTCCACGGGCCATCTAATGATTCATTTTTTTTTGGCGGGCCGCACATGAAAAAATAGAATAACCGCCGTTTCTTAGTAAAATTTTCAAATAATATTTTATGTTGTTTTTTGACAGTCACTTGGTTTAAAAAAAAAATTTAGAACAAAATGCAAAAAGTTGAGCATAACCCCACGACTCCATTGGGCTTTTAAAAATCATGATTTTTTCCCCTACTCCATATTTTGGCGAATAAAGAAATCAGCGCGTGGGCATCTTCAGTCATGATTTTTCATATTTATCGTGTCTCCATAGCGTACTTAGAAATGTCAACCAGGAGGTAATCAGGGCAGCCAACTAGAAATCAGCTAATTTGACTGAACAAATGTCAAAAAAAATCCTGCTTTTCAGTAGCCGAAAAAATCATGACAGTAAGGAGATTTAAATCATGATGCAAGATTTTTTGAGTCTACATTAGACTTTTTCGGAATTGGATTTAAATCCAATCTGGAAAAGTGTCTAATGGAGGTGTGGGGTAAGAAAAAAAATATTTGCTGAACAAATATTTATATGTATAAATGGACTTATGTAAATGTAAATGTATATATACGAGTAGTATTTATGTAAAATAAAACATAACAAAAGCTAAAACTGCCAATCTGGCAATTATTGAAACCCCGTATGGTGATTTAAGTGAACGGTAAACAATTATATCAAAATTCCACTTTGAAGTCAAACTGTCGAAGAAGATGTTTTAACCCTTTCACTCGGCATTTATTTCTAATAGCAAAAAAAATATGTTGTTGCTTTTTTCAATAATAATATATAAAAATATATATTATTATTAAAAAAAAACAACAAAATTTTTTTTTTGCTTTTTTCAATAATAATATATAGCAACAAAATATATTTCAAAATTTAAAAAATTTAAATATCTTTTTAGAAGTCTCTTTTTGATTATGTACTCATTTGTGTACATAAATTGTCAATAATTGCCCCTCTCCCTTCTAATTCTCTTAGAAATACGAGTTAAATATGATGTACACAATTGTGTACGCGCCGAGTGAAAGGGTTAAAATTTATTCCAATCGTATTTTGAGGTATGGGAGTTTTATGTAAGAATCATATTCTAAATAACTTTTGTTCTTGTATTTTTTAGATAAGAGGCACCGTTTTTGAGATATTCGCAAAAAACGTTTTCATTTGTTATGGGGGGTACCCCCCCTAATGGTCCGTTTTTGCCCATTAACGAACTTAGCCTCGCATTTTACGAAAAACGAATCTGCGTAAAATTTCAAGTCTGTAGCTCCGCGCCACAGACGGACAGACGGACGGACATGCACAAATTAATTTATTTTATCATTCTAAACACATTGGCGCAATTCATTTTTGTGTGTAATGACGGGATCTTGGCGTTACAAACGATAAGGCAAAGTTAATATACCCTTTGGTTTCACCATACGGGTATAAAAAATAAATTGTAAAATCGCATATAAACTTTATGAGCAGTTTTAGTATTTTGTATTTTATTAGTTACATATTTTTTTTTGTAAATTTCAAATCATTTGGCGGGCAGCATTTTCAAACGTCTCGGGCCGCATGCGGCCCGCGGGCCGCGGGTTGGCCACCGCTGCTCTAAAACATAAACTACAAATTCTCTTCATAGAGGCTATAGCCTCCGATTCGTACAAATACTTTCATACAGATTTTGCTAAGAACAAGCATAGCCACATATAGAATACGAACACCAATCTCCGTAAAAAATTATCTTCATGGAGGCTAGCCTCCGGTTCGTACAAATACTTTCATACAATCTCTGTTTCGCTTTTTCCCTCCAGAAGAATAGGTCTTCCTACATAATTCTCCAGAAAAGGTCTTCCTACAAAAGGTCTTCCTACATAATTCCGCAATTTTTTGGCATACTTTAACTTTGCCTCCTCATTTCAAATATACACGAGCCGCCACTGATCCTTACAGGAACGAAGTCATGAACATATTGTGTTGTCGTCAGACATATGTATTGGTACAAAATTTTAAATCAATCGGATGAATTAGATTACAATATTTGACCCTGACAGACAAACAGTCAGATTCGAAGGAAGGCTAAATAAAAACTTTTAAAAACACAGCGAGATATTTCTGCTTCTTCTATGGCCGTCTGCATAGAAGATTTTATCGGTTTCTTGTCTCGACTAATTTAGTAGAGCACGGTTAAAAACATTTGTCAGCATCTAATCCAAATTTAAAATGATGACAATATTATTTATATTGCTGTGCATTAACTATTGCAAATGCGAATGGTTTTCGACTGTGATTCAAATGAATGGACATTTGTTTTGTTTTTTGAGTTTTTTTTTCTTTTATCAGTCGTGAAAGTTCTTTCTGGTAAACCTGAATTAGGTCCAGTACAACTGTGGCACTGTGTTATCACCGTGAAGGTTCATGTTTCGGGGTCAGGGGAGTGACGAAGCCCTCGTCAGATAGAGTTGTGTCAACTCCTCCTGCTCTCTATTACAGAAATTGTTTATTGGATGGATCATAGGAACTTACAAGAAGTTTATATTACAAGAACTTACAAGAAGTTAATTCTGGTTTAACAGAAAAAAACTTTCACGACTGATAAAGGCAAAAAACTCAAAAAACAAAAGAAATGTCCATTCATTAGAATCACAGTCGAAAACCATTCGCATTTGCAAATGCACAACAATAATTCTCGAGCTAAATAATTCGCATAGCCGAATTAAATCAGATGGTGAATATATAAACTTCGTGAAAACTTTCACGACTGATAAAGGCAAAAAACTCAAAAAACAAAAGAAATGTCCATTCATTAGAATCACAGTCGAAAACCATTCGCATTTGCAAATGCACAACAATAATTCTCGAGCTAAATAATTCGCATAGCCGAATTAAATCAGATGGTGAATATATAAACTTCTTGTAAGTTTCTATGATCCATCCAATAAACAATTTCTGTAATAAAGAGCAGGAGGAGTTGGCACTACTCTATCTGACGAGGGCTTCGTCATTCCCCTGAGCCCGAAACATGAACCTTCACGGTAATAACACAGTGCCACAGTTGTACTGGACCTAATTCAAGTTTACCAGAAAAAAGTCTCACGACTGAAAAAGGCAAAAACTCAAAAAACAAAACAAATGTCCATTCAAATGATTTATATTCTCTAGAATTAAGGGAGAACTCCAATTGAGCAGAGGCAGCAGTAGAGGTAGAAGCAGTAGCAGTGGCAGAATCTGCTTTCTGTCCCACAATGAAATTTGAATTCTGACGAAAATAGCAGAAACCTGTCAAAACGTTGTACGTATTTATATCCGCGATATGATTTGTCGTATAATATTTTGTTGATTTTTATACCCGTATGGTGAAACCAAAGGGTATATTAACTTTGCCTTACCGTTTGTAACGCCAAGATCCCGTCATCGCACAAAAAAATGAATTACACCAGTGTGTTTAGAATGATAAAAATATTTAATTTCTGCATGTCCGTCCGTCTGTCCGTCTGTCTGTCTGTCTGTCCGTCCGTCTGTCTGTCTGTGGCGCGGATTGCGGGCGCACGGATTGAGCTAGAGACTTGAAATTTTGCACAGATTCGTTTTTCGTAAAATGTGAGGCTAAGTTCGTTAATGGGCAAAAATGGACCATTAGTGGGGGTACCCCCCATACGAACGAAATCGTTTTTTGTGAATATCTCAAAAATGGTGCATCTTATCAAAAAAGTGCAAGAACAAAAGTTATTTAGGATATGATTCTACATAAAACTCCCATACATCAAAATCCGATTGGAATAAATTTAAAAAAATCTTATTGGAAAGTTTGACTTCAAAGTGGAATTTTGGTACAACTGTTCGAATTTTGATACGAATATCACCATACGGGTCTCCAATGATTGCCAGATTGGCAATTATAGCTTTTGTTATGTTTATATATGTAAATAACATTTTTTTATTATTTATTTTTCATGTTAGTTTAAATGTTAGTTATGTAGAAAAATTGTACTCGTCGATGATTGTTGATTGTAGTTAAGCCGCTTTACCCCTGGAGCTCAAAAAACGCAACGCGAAAGCACAAATTGTCACTTACAAGTTTGTTCCATGAAATCATTTGAAGTGAGCACAGTGAACGCAGATGACGCACCTACAACGCAAAAGTTTGCAAACTTCTAATTTTGCCGCACCAATTCTGCGTCTGCGGTTCATAAAGTGAGGTTGGGGAAATGTCGTTCGAGGAAAAATTGATAGCCTTACGGCCGATTTCTTCACCGAGTACTAACGCTATTACCGGTATTAGAACAAAATTTGGTACTCAAATTGGTATCAAGTCATTTCTTCACCAAGTACTAGCGCGCCTTAGTACTGACTTTGGTACGGAGTATTAGCTGGTACTCATTATTTCCTGGACCCTCAAAATCGAGGGTCTAACGATGTTAGTAGGGGAACCCGGGGCTAGAATTAACAGGGGTAAGTATTAATAAGCCTATTCCCGCCGAAATATACGAGCCAGAATCTCGAAATTTGGTTTTTGTCCATCATTCGATAAGGTCAATCATATCGTGACTCATCAGTCATAAACAGTTAATTGCCAGTGAATGTTTAGCACAAAGACCGAAATTTAGCTGGTAAACGAACTTTTTTATGGTTTGGAATATTTTGATTTCTGTCTTAGTTTTTTATATTATTGAATATAACTTTGCCGATAATGTAAGTTAATGAAGCTATTATTAATAATATCTTTTGGTTTTATTACAATCCTTAACTATATTTTTGTGTGTGGTTAATAATTCAAAAAAGTAGTGTCGGGGCTAAAATTAAGAAGCCCATGGGGCAAGAATTAACACATGTACTGACGATGACAACATAGAGTAAGAATTCTCATACTACGTTTTTATAGATACAAATTATGTATAAAAAAGCTTCCCTGAAACCTTTTTTTTAGATAATAATAATTGTTTTTGTTTTTTAAAACGACTTAATTTTTTTTGTCAATTTATGTTCCTTGAAAAGGATATTTATTTGGTTCATTTTATTAGTTTTTGTGATAATTAATATATTTGAATTTAAAAGGATATAGGGTAAAATACCCAGATCTGAGCACCCTTAAGCCTTTTTTTCACTTCATACCATCTTTTCTTTGTCTTCCGTATACTTTCTGAGAAACTTATACTTACTGGTCGAAAGTATGGAATGTTTAAATTAAATTAATATATACATATTCCTCAACAATTTGGATAAAAAAAAGAATTATGTGTAAATGTGGAAATTATCCCAAAATCTAGTTCTGAGCCCCCCAGTCGCCAGTTATGAGCATCCATAGCCACCAGTTCTGAGCCCTGATATTGCACCAGTTTCGAGAACTACTAAATTAACAAGATTTGGCAAGAATTTTAATTTTTTTATCTTAAAGAAAAAGAGCAGTTTTTTATATATTTTTTATATTGTTTTGAAATTTCTCTTTTTCTTTAAGATAAAATTAGTTTTCTATTTTTTTTGTGCAGCCTTTTTAAAGGTTTCTTTGCAAGAAGTTTCAAAGTTTTTTTTTTGCAAGACGGTTGTTTTTGTTTCACCAACTCTTCTTCGATTTTTATTTTTCTTTTTTCTGCAGCCCTTATCCGTCTTTCTTCCTTTTCTTTATTTGCAGATATTTTTTTTCTTTTTTTTTCTTTTTCTGCTTTTTTAAATGTTGTTGACGACACAATAAAGCTTTGCCTTTCAATATTTTTATTTCCCGTACGGATTGGTGTTGTTGGCATGGGTAAAAAATTTAATATTTCTACTGGAGTTGGATGTAAAATATCCACGGACAAGGCAGATATATCGAAAACATTTACGACATTGGGCTTAGAATTATTGTCCAAAGTCTTTGGGTGGATATCAGTTTCAAAATGTAAAATATCTTTTTCCAAAATTAACTGAATCTCATCATCTTCCATTTGGAATCGTTGAGACAGAGGCTGATGACTGTTGAAATGTTGATAAATTTTATACAGATGTAGAAAGTCTTCTGAGTAACTACTAGATGAGTTTGTAAAATCTTGCAACTGTTTTAGCTTATCTTCACCAATATGGCTTCTGCAATCCTCATAGGACATATTTACAGAGCAAGCATTTTCAGAATTATCAGAATGTTGGGAATTCGGATTCTTACCCAAACATTTGGAGTAGTCGATTGCATTTGGATCAAACGGACATAATCCGCATGTCCTGAAACCATTCACTATTGAATCTGCATTCAAATAAGTATCCACCACTCGTTTTAGAACTAATGCAAAATATTCTTTTGTAAGTCTTTTATCTATGTTTTCTCGTCTCCATAAGCCCACTGGGGTTTTCCACCCAGTTACATCAGCTGGTTGGAGAATACGAGTGGCATTGGCGTAAAGACAAATAGCAATAATTTGCAATTCGCTACATAATTGTGCTAATGCATATGTCAAATGGGTCCTGTGGCCATCAAAAAATAAAATCACAGGAAGTTTAACCCCTTTTTCAACAAGGTATGGATGAAATACATTTTTTATATAGTTATAAAACACTTCTGATGTCATCCATCCGTTGTCAGATTTGTCCCATTTTAGACCCTCTGGGATCGAAGCAATAATATTTTGAGGCATTCTTTTGTAAGGGTAGATTATCATAGGTGGTACAACATCTCCGGCGGCTGAAAATGAAAACATGACAGTTAAATTTTCCTTCGCGGGTCCTCTGTCAGTCTCATAGACATTTTTACAACCTAAGACGATAATTTTGTTTTAAATCACTTAAAATATTTCTTAAACCTTTACCTTTCGGAGCCAAGCCTTTTCCTACTTTCGGGCACAACAAAAAATTTGTCTCTTCGCCGTTAAAAACACGCGTAGAATCGGTTAAAATATCTAAATAATGCTTGTTTGTTAAATATGTTTCTATTTCCTGAAACCATTTCTTAATATTTGATTCAGACACTTTGGAACTAGCGTCTGTTATAGGTTCTGGTGTTCTAATCGCTATATCTGGATGTCTTTTTAGAAAAGATTGATACCACTTTTTCCCTGGATAATTTCCCACAAAAGGATTTTTTTCTAGGTGATGCGTCGAGAAATTATTTTACTGCACTTTGTACATCAGTAATACGCCGCGGAAATCCCTTGGAATGATTTTCTTTCAACATTTAACAATATTTTTTTCTTCATCTTTTGTGAGAATTGGGGATGGACCAGTCTTCGGTTTTGTGCTTCTATAGTAAAGGCGATTTTGGATGGTTCCTCTTGGTATCTTGAATAACCTAGCCGCCGTTTTGATCGGTAAACCTTCACCAATTTCTTTCAGAGCCTGTTGCAATTCGTCCTCCGAATATTCCCCTGTCTTTGCCATTTCTTTATTGCTAAACAATAGAAGAAATGCATCAGAGGTTTTGAAAACCTATAACTGACGTCACAAGGGCTCAGAACCGGCGACGGTGTGAGTACTCAAAACCCCAGTTATGAGCCCACTGCTCGTAACTGGAAAAATAACATAATTCGTTCCCGGTAATGGGCCCCCGTTAATTATACTTACAATAACAGTATTCTGTGCCAAAACTAACGCTAAACACTAAACTATTTAATTTCTTTCAAAAATGACTCGAAACTAATAAAAAAAGAAATTGATAAATCAGTTTAAATTACTTTTTAACATTTGGATTTCTTAATGGAAATGAGCAAATTTTTTCACTTTTTATTACCTTCTTGAAAAACTCTTGTCATTAAATTAAGTACGCCTACAAACTCATAGAAATAAGAATTGAATTCGAAAAATAATTGGTTTCATCACGTTGTGAAATGTGTTTTAATCGGCTCAATCGCGCACAATTCTTGTTTTAGCCGGAAAATTACTAGGGGTGCTCAGAACTGGTGCCGGGGCTCAGATCTGGATACTTTACCCTATATTTTGTTTATTTTATAATTTTTGTGAAAAAAAAAATCTTTTCTTTTAATTATTTCCATGTTAAAACTTATGTTAATACTAACTCAATCGTTGTTAAAACTAGCCCCGTGACCAGGGTTAGTTTTAACAGAAGACATTTTTTCAAATTTTGTTAATACTAGCCCCGGCTTCCCCTACTCGAATTTATGGCAATTTTATTTCTTCACTTATAATATAATACTGGAGTAGTCGATTTTTTTTTTCGCAGTCAGTGAAAGTTTAAAAATACGTAAGTACGTTTGATTTTGATTTCTGTTCATATTTATTCATTTGATTTTATTATTCTTTGATTGTTTTTTCTGTATAGAGAAAATGGATTTGATTTTTGGCGGTGATTGGTTATTTCGGGATTTCGACGACGTCGAGAGTGAATCGATGGATCATCGATTTGACCGCCGAATCTACCATATGCCACAACGAAATACTATAAATAATTGGGACGATGTGGATTTTTTTTGGCGTTTTCGAATGTCGAATACAACGTTTATGTACGTTCTACAATTGGTAGCGGACGATTTGCAGCACCCACAGCCACGGTAAAAAAGGAAGCCGATGTAATTTCATTTTCTAATTCGATTCGTTCATTTCTCTAGTAATCGTTACATATCACCTGAGCAGCAACTGCTCATCACTCTGCGATTCATGGCAAATGGATCGACACAGATAGTAATTGCTGATGTTATTCACGTGTCGACTGCTAGTGTTTGTCGCATAATGCCAAAAGTATGCATGGCATTGATACGCCATTTGAATCGCTTTGTTCAAATGCCAGCAACATTGCAAGAACGAAAGGCGGCCACTACTGCCTTTTTTCGCATTGCCCAGTTCTCACGGACCATCGAGGCAATCGATTGCACCCATGTTAAATTGCAATATCCTGGTGGACAATTAGTGAGTGTCCCATGTGCATATATAATATTAAATTTGTATCGGTAAGTTTGTGATCTTTTCATTTGCAGAGCGAAGGTTTTCGCAATCGCAAAGGATGGTTTTCTTTGAATGTGCAAACAATATCGTCGGCCAATTTAAAAATTTTAAACATCGTTGCACGTTGGGCGGGATCCGTGCACGATCGAACGATTTTTCGTCATTCCGATGTGTGCACTAGATTTGAAGCTGGCGAATTTGGGAATCACATTTTAATTGGTGACTCTGGATGCGCGGACACACACTATTTGGCAACTCCCTATACTGCAAATAATCCGGATATTCGCGAAAATCCGCGTATGAAAAGCTACCAAGCAAAGATTATTCGCAGTCGAAATGTTGTAGAGCGTCAATATGGTGTGTGGAAACGCCGATTTCCAGTTTTGGCATACGGTTTACGCGTCAAGACAAGCACAGCGCAAAAAATAATAACTGCATGTGCCATACTGCATAACATATGCATTGATGCAAACGAATTGGACCCACCAGAGAACCCAGAAGATGAAGATCGGTTGCGGCGCATCATACACAATTTTATTTGATGTCTTTTATTTTAAAACATTTGAATTTTCAACGATAGAACCAACCGTTGACTGTTCTCCTACAGTCATTGGGATAGCCTGAACAGAGTGTGAAGCTTGTTCGGATTCTTCGACCACATTGCAAACTACACTCTCCAAAGTTTGCACGCTACTATTTGGCACCATTATAATGCTTCACAGTGGTTGACATTGAGCCGGAACAATATTTACCGGATAATCGTTCCGCTGTACACGTTGAATCGCAATATCCCAAAATTCAAGTTGTTTTTGATGCAAAGAAGCATTCATTTCTTTTCGCTGTTGTATTTCGTGCAGACGAGCAGCACACTCATCTCGATATAACTGCATTCGAAGTTCTCCAAATACTGCCATACGTTCACGCTCCTCGTCTATCAACTGTAGGCGCATTTCATCCACACTTGACTTTGGTACGCGACGGAATAAAAATTCCACATTGTAAATGAAATCAACCACGATTTCAAAGAAAAAGATGTTAAATCGTTTTGCCTACTCGGCAATTAAAGAAAATGAATCCGAATGTTGTGGAATGAAAATTCCACATATTAATTAAAATCAACAACGATATCCGGGCAAGTGTTCGCGGTATCAAATGACACACTGAATCACACAAAGCTCTTCATTCAATTTCGCCAATTCGGCAATCCAGAACCACCGCAAATGATTGATAAGAAACTAGCGATCAGCGCGTGGGGAATTGAAGTGATCGAAGCATGCGAGAGGTCAAGTTTAGTTGGAGGCTGGAGCTCAAAAAAGAAGTGTCGGTTTTCGTAATCTGGAAAATATTGTGAATAAATAATAAATTTAATTCATTTGCCCTTTTCGTTGATTAGCGTGTGATCAGCATGTTGCGAAACAAAAATCAATGTTAAGACAAATATATCAATATCAGTTTTAATTAGTAAATAATTTTGCGACTTAATTAATTGTGAAACTATTAGGTGTATGCTACCGTTTTTATTTGAATAAAATATCCATATTTGAAATAAAGAAAAATCAATTCCATATAAAATTGCTACTAAATGAGTTTTAATAACAAACAATACACGACATTTATAATAATACTAGCAGACCCTACGTTGCCAGCTAAAAGTTTTTTGTATAAATTTTAGAATGCCAAAAATCCATAAATAACTTAAAATTTTTGGGAAAAAATGTTATCTTTAAAGGACCTTCCGTTTCGAATTTTGAAATTCCAACTCCAGATTCGTGATAAGCAACCCTGAAAACCTCCCAAAGCCTGTTTTTGCGAGAAAAATTGGAAAAAGGACATTTCCGTTATCCTTACAGGACTTTTCGGTTAGAATTTTGAAATTCCAACACCGGATTTGTAATCAGCGACCGCAAAAACCCCCTAAGGCCGATTTTTCCCAGGAAAAACTGGAAAAAGGATATTGGCATTATCCTTACAGGACCTTCCGTTTCGAATTTTGAAAATCTAATACCGGATGCGTGATCAGCGACTCCAAAAACCCCATAATACCAACCCCAGTGTGTTTAGAATGATAAAAAAAAGTTGAATTTAGCATGTCCGTCCGTCCGTCCGTCCGTCCGTCTGTCTGTGGCGCGGATTGCGGGCGCACGGATTGAGCTAGAGACTTGAAATTTTGCACAGATCCGTTTTTTGTAAAATGCGAGGCTAAGTTCGTTAATGGGCAAAAATGGACCATTAGGGGGGGGGGGGGGGGGGGTACCCCCATACGAACGAAAATGTTTTTTGTGAATATCTCAAAAACGGTGTATCTTATTAAAAAAGTGCAAGAACAAAGGTTATTTAGGATATGATTCTACATAAAACTCCCATACATCAAAATCCGATTGGAATAAATTTAAAAAAATCTTGTTGGAAAATTTGACTTCAAAGTGGAATTTTGATACAACTGTTCGCCGTTCACTTAAATCACGTCTGGTATGCATTCAATAATTGCCAGCAATTATAGCTTTTGTTATGTTTTTTTCTTCTTTTATCATTTATTCTCTTTCCTGTCTTTTTAAACTGTTCTGATGTTTACTTTTTTTTCTTTTAGCGTAGTTTTAGGTAAATTAATTTTAACGTGTCTCTTTTTTTCGTAATTTTAATAATTCCAATTTTAGTAATTTTAATGTTAAGTCTTTATCACTATAAATCCTTTTTATTCTTTTCTTTATCACTATAAATCCATTTTATTCTTTTCTTTATCACTATAAATCCTTTTTATTCTTATTCCAAACTTTAATATTTTATAGAACTAAAATTTTAATTCCAATCGTTTCGCTATTTCTAATTATTTAACACATGGATCAATAAGTCCCGAGACTAACAATGAAAACAACATTTTTTTTGCAAAATTTTTTTTTATTCATCAATATAATCACCTTTTAGGGTGATACAATCGTTCCAACGCTTTTCCAATTTTTATACCCGTATGGTGAAACCAAAGGGTATATTAACTTTGCTTTACCGTTTGTAACGCCAAGATCCCGTCATCACACACAAAAATGAATTACACCAGTGTGTTTAGAATGATAAAAAAAATTGAATTTTCCATGTCCGTCCGTCTGTCCGTCCGTCCGTCCGTCTGTCCGTCCGTCCGTCTGTCCGTCTGTCCGTCTGTCTGTCTGTCTGTGGCGCGGATTGCGGGCGTACGGATTGAGCTAGAGACTTGAAATTTTGCGCAGATTCGTTTTTCGTAAAATGCGAGGCTAAGTTCGTTAATGGGCAAAAATAGACCATTAGGGGGGGTACCCCCCATACGAACGAAATCGTTTTTTGTGAATATCTCAAAAACGGTGCATCTTATCAAAAAAGTCCAAGAACAAAAGTTATTTAGGATATGATTCTACATAAAACTCCCATACATCAAAATCCGATTGGAATAAGTTTTAAAAAATCTTATTGGAAAGTTTGCCTTCAAAGTGGAATTTTGATACAACTGTTCGAATTTTGATACGAATATCACCATACGGGTCTTGAATAATTGCCAGATTGGCAATTATAGCTTTTGTTATGTTTCAATACCATGTTTATAAAAAAAATTATCTTTCGCTTCAAAATAAGCTTCAGTTTCAGCGATGACCTCCTCATTTGAGCCAAATCTTTTTCCCTGGAGCATTTTTTTAAGATCAGCAAAGAGCCAGTAGTCACTGGGGGCAAAATCTGGCGAGTATGGGGGGTGGGGAAGCAGATGAAAGCCCAATTCGTTCAATTTTGCCATTGTTTTCATCGACTTGTGGCAGGGTGCATTGTCTTGGTGAAAAAGGATTTTTTTTCTCTGCATGTGCGGTCGTTTTTTTGCGATTTCCTCCTTCAAACGCACCAGCAAGTCAATATAATAATCACTGTTGATCGATTTACCTTTTTCGAGGTAGTCAATGAAAATCACGCCATGCGTATCCCAAAAAACTGACGCCATGACTTTGCCAGCTGACTGCTGCGTTTTCGGACGCTTCGGACGGCTTTCGCCAGCTGTGCGCCACTCAGATGACTGCCGCTTCGACTCTGGAGTGTAGTGATGTATCCATGTTTCGTGCATGGACACGTAACGACGCAAGAAATCTTTTTTATTGCGAGTAAATAGCGATAAACAGCTTTCTGAATCATCGACTCGTTGCTGTTTTTGTTCCATCGAAAGCAATCGCGGCACCCACTTGGAAAAAACCTTTTTCATGCTCAATTTTTCATGAAGGATAGTAAATGCACTTCCATATGATATCTGTGTTATCTCAGCAATCTCACGGAGCTTCACTTTACGATCTTTCATTATAATTTTTGTCACTTCACTCACATTTTCCGGTGTAACGGCTTCCACAGGTCTACCCGAGCGTTCCGCGTCATTTGTGTCGGTACGACCACGTTTAAACTCGGCAAACCACCGACAAATCGTTGCTTTTGATGGACAAGAGTCCGGGTAACATTTTTCAATCCATTGTTTCGCTTGCACGGTGTTTTTACCCATTAAAAAACAATGTTTTATCAGAACACGAAACTCGGTTTTTTCCATTTTTTAAACAAACTACAAAACGACTTTACTCCAACCTCGATAACTCAGCTGTTTCTGGTCCGATCGACTTAAAATTTTGACACGTTTCAAGCAAAGGTTAGTACTCTAGAAAGACGTGGTTACTGGTTTACTACGAGCGTCATCTCTGGGTTAGTCTCGGGACTTATTGATCCATGTGTTATATTAGGTTTATTATGTTTTAACTGTTTTACGTCTATTTTAAATCAAATTTTTGTTTGTGATTTTTTTTGATGATATAATTATAATTTTAATTTGCACTTTTCTTTTCAGAGACCTTTCTTTCAAATAAGCAACACATTTTTTTTATTAAAAAAAATATTCCAACACTCTAAATTTTTAATTAATTTAATCTAATTAATTTAAGAAATTTTCATAGTGGCAGTGATTTCACAACTATGGCTGATCAACAAGAAATGGCTGTGTTAATTAGAACAATACAGCAGCAACAACAAGAACTACAACAATTACGAGAACAATTTAACCAAAGGCCCAACGATTTTGAGGCAATAAGGGCACAATAACAAGAAGCAGCCGCATTAATGGCTTCTTTACAACAGCAGCAACTAGAAGTAGAAGCAGTTAGGCAACAACTTCTTCAAAATCAAAACGTTCAGCGGCAAGAGCAACAACAACAACAAGAACAACAGAGGAATCAGAATCTATTCCAACTTACTCCAGACCAAATATTGGCTCATTTTCGGCGGCTGAAACCATTCACTGGAAGCGGCGACTATACTTTAATGGAGTTCATCAAATCCGTAGACAAGGCATCAACATTGTGTAGCAACATCGAGCTAAAAAACTACGTCCTCGAGATGGTTTTGAGTGAAAAGATCCTTGGCGAAGCCAAACAATGCATTCAAGGATTAGGTGACAGTTTGACATGGGAAGCAGCCAAATCAGAATTGACCAAGGGATGACTTTTATTGTTTTTTAAACGCATTTTAGTTACACTTTGCCTGTAACAAAATTTGTCAATAGAATCATATTTTCCAAAGAAATGTTATGTTTGCACTCATATAAATTTAGTGCTCTTCAAGTTCATTTAAAAGAAAAAAGAAAGGTTGAAATTTATTGCTTTTTATCCAATTTTTTGTTTAGGTTTTTTATATGGTTTTCCTAAACACATGTGGATTCAATTAAAAATCAATTTCTTTTATTTGAGGGTAGTTCGAAAAGAACTTGGTTTCCCTTTGATTTTGTAATCGAGGGTAAACCTAAAAGTTCTCGGTTTCCCTTTGATTTTTGTATTAAATTTGATAGTGATGAACTCAGAGAAAATCTGATTCACCACAACCGGGCTGCATATGAAAGTAATAAGAATTGCTTATGGTGCTTAAAGGATGGGTCAATGTTCTGACTTAATACTTTGTACCCGTTGTTTTAGGTTAAGTGATGGATTGCATTCTGGCAATTCATCACATTCCTTACCCCCTGAAGAAAGAAAAATGTAATTTTTCGAGATCAACAAAAATTGTTTATAACAATTCGGCAATTGTTAAATTATAAAAATCATAAAAATCATTGTAAAATTCATCATAAAATAAAAATGTTGAATAAAATTTAGTAATCATCAAAACTTTATTTTGTTTTTGTTCTAGTTTTCAGGTTTTCAGATTTTTCAGCTTTGCAGATTTTTTCCAGACTTTTGCTTTTCAGATTTTTTACTAAAATTTTCAGATTATTTTTGGCTTTTTAGATTTTTTCCAGACTTTTGCTTTTCAGATATTGACATTTTGTATGTTTATAAATTCCTCATTACTTATTTTATAATTAAATTGGCTTTTAATGAATAGAATACATAAAAGCATTTACATATCCATGATTTTAAAAATTTTCCGTTCAATAATTTTTTCAATTTATGAATTTTAATAAAAACTACATAAAAATATAACATGAAAACAAATAGTAGAATAAAATTATTTGAAACAAAAGCACAAATAGATTACATGATGTTTGTGACATTGAATTAAATTAAAATTTTCTAACATTTTTTTTTAAACTGAAACTACACTAAATTATCTTGTATTTTATAGGTTTTTATGTATTGATTTGGTGAAAAAGTATAGTAGCAAAAAAATTTTTTTTTTTCAATTTGGAAATATCCAGCCGATGGCATTTTCCCTAATGGTACAATGAAGTCAGATCAGAATTGCAACCCTAGACTGCTTTTTCCTTTGCTCTTCTGAAAAGACCAGTCATTTGTTCGAGGTTCTACTTCTATTGTAAATATTTTATCTATTGTGTTCCCTATTCAAACTGTTTACGTTATTGACGTCCTCACTTGAGATTTCTGGTAAAGCGATTTTTATGGGATTTAATTTTCGATTTTTTAATATACGTCTTCGTTTACATGATTTTATTCTAAACCGGTAGCCTATATAACCTATAAATAATAACAGTATCAATGAAAATATGATCAATGAAAATTTTTTTTTTCAATTAATAAAATTTCCAGTTACTATCATAATATAAAAATTTCAATTGTGGACGTCTGTTATCCGACAGTGATGGATTTCAAAATTTTGAAGTTTCTCCGAAGTGCGTTAATTTTGGTGTTTATCTCGACTATTGTACTCTTTCAGTCGATTATTATGGATGCGAACAAGTTTGTTACGAATTTTTAGGACCGAGTTTACTGTACTAGGGGTTTCCTTGATTTCAAATGGTCCTAACCAAATTGAACTTAACTTATTTTTTCGAGTTTCGTTTTTTAGCAGAACCCGATCTCCGACTTGGAAACTTTTATTGACTGAATTTTTGTCATAATAGGTTTTGCTTTTCATTTTACTCGCCAATAGATTTTCTCTTGCCTTTTTGTACGCCGTTTGGAGTTTGTATTTTAACAGATGGTAATAATTTTCATCGTTATACAGTGGTTCTGGATCTCTTTTCACGCTTGTAGGAAGTTCAGCGGAAAAACCGTATAATAAGTCAATGGGAGTGAATTTGGTTGAAGCATGTATAGTGTTGTTATGGACGTGTATTGCTTCTCTAATCCATTCATCCCAAGTGGTCGGATATTCATTTACGAAATTTCGTAAGTATTCCGCAAGAGGTCGATGGGACCGTTCGAGTGCTCCATTTGTTTGGGGGTGATAGGCTGTTGTTTGTAACTTTCGAATTTTCAACAGTTTACACAATTTTTTGAATACGTCGCTCAAAAAATTGGTTCCTTGATCAGTGACCAATTTCTTGGGTATTCTATATCTTGTTATGATTTGTTCATAGAAAGCCTTAGCGACCGTTTCGGCTTCGCAATTTTCTATGGCCACGCAATCAAAAAATCGGGTGAGGTCGTCCTGGAACGTAAGAAGATATTTATTTCCGTTACTGGTCACTGGGAGCGGACCGACTATATCCAAGTATACTTTGTCAAAGGGGAGTAGTGCCGTGTCTGTAATGACCATTGGCATACGCGTGTAGCGTCAATATTTGTTTACTTGACAAAGTCGACAACTTTTGACAAAGTTTTCGATGTCTTTCACCATATTTTCCACCGGTAATGGCGTCTTATTCGGTGGTAAGTTTTGAAAACTCCTTGGTGTCCACCTAGAGGACTATTGTGATAGGTCGTGAGGACAGATTCTATTTCTTTCTGGTCGGTTAACTGTTGAATATTTTTTGTGGGAAAAATTGGTTCGTGAGAATCATCTAAAATTTCAAAATTTTCGCTTTGTTTATCTTTTTTATGATTATGTTGTTGTGTTTGATCGTTTTCACCGTTTAAGTCATGCAATTGCTGAGTTGCATTTTCCTCCTTCGACTCAGTTGTTGTTGGTTTTTCACACATGTGATTTTGTTTGTCGTTTTCTAGTTGCAGTTCTTTGTGTTTATTTTGGCTTCGGGTTACTACTTGTATTCGCGAGTGTTTTAATGGATTTTTGGCTTGATTCTTCCCCTTTTGTACCTCAGTTTTAGCAATACCGCTGGGTTTGTATAATTGTTCTTGAATCAAGTTTCTTGGGTTTTCGTCGAGCATTGTCTCTAACGAATTTTCATATTGTTGTTGTTGGGTTATTTCATTGAGATTTTCATTATTTTTAGACGATGGAATTCGACTGAGGGCATCTGCTGCCGTGTTTAATTTACCTGGCTTGTACTGAATTTCGTAATCGTAATCAGATAATTTGTGACGAAAACGTGTGAGACGAGTTGTAGTATCCTTCACATTGAACACTCCTTTTAAAGGCCTATGGTCGGAGTAAACGATGAATTTACGTCCTAGTAAATAACATCGAAAATGTTTAGTAGCCCAAACTGTTGCCAGCAATTCTTTCTCTATTGTTGATTATCGGCGTTCAGCCTCATTCAAGGTTCGGCTAGCGTAGGCTACTGGCCTTTCGTCCTGCGATAGTATAGCACCGAGTGCTTCTCCACTAGCATCTGTGGTTAATGAGAATGATTTAGCAAAATCTGGATATACCAGAAGAGGTGGAGAAGTTAGGCCTTCTTTGAGAGATTCGAATGCTTTTTCGCATGATTCGCTCCATACAAACTTGTTGCCTTTTCTGAGTAAAGTTGTGAGGGGTAAGGCCTTTTGGGCAAAATCTTCAATGAACTTTCTATAATAGTTGGCGAGACCTAGAAAACTTTGAACCTGTCGAATGGTTTTGGGACGTGGAAAATTCTTTACACATTCTATATTTTGGGGATCGGGGAGAGCGCTTTCTTTCGTACATTTGTGTCCTAAATAAATTACTTCCTTTTTGAGGAAGTAACACTTCTCGGGTTGGAGTTTAAAATAATGGCTTCTGAGGCGTTCGAAAATTTCCATAAGCTTTTGGTTGTGATCATCTAGGGTTTTCCCGTAAATGACCAAATCGTCAATGTAAATGAAACACTTGATTCCTTGAAGTCCTGTCAAGGCGTGATTCATAGCTCTTTGGAATGTGGCAGGAGCCGATTTCAATCCAAATGGCATCCTTGTAGATTCGAAATGACCAAAAGGAGTACTAAAAGCTGTTTTTTCTCGATCGTTTGGCTCAACTAGAATTTGATGGTATCCGCTAAGTCCAAAGTGGTGAAGTAAGTTGAATTTTCCAACTGGTCCAAAATCTCCTCGATTCTGGGCAGTGGAAAAGCGTCTCCTACAGTGACGTCATTTAGTTTCCTAAAATCCACCACTACTCTCCACTTCTTCTCACCGTTTGCTCCCGCTTTCTTAGGCACTACTAAGAGAGGGGAATTCCAGGGACTTTTGCTAGGTTGGACTATTCCTTCTTCCACCATTTTATTAACTTGTTCGTTAATAACTTTTCGGTGGGTTTCGGCCAAACGATAATTCTTTAAATTTAGAGCACCTTGGTCCTGACGTATTGGTATTTTATGGGTTAATACCGTCGAATGGGTTAATTTATCATTAGATAAATGAAAGAGATCGTGAAATTGAGAGCAAATGTTTATTATTGATTGTTTTTCTTCGTGGTTTGCCTCGGGATCCATCTGAATTGATTCGATAATTTCTCGAATTCTTTTGTACGGTGGCGATTTAAATCTGCTGTTTTGCCTTAAATTTTCTTGGCAAAAAATTCTGAATTTCTTTACTTTAGCGATTTTTAGGGGTACCTTGTTCAAATTTATTTGATGTGTATTTGAATTTAGAACGCTAACCGTAATCTTTCCATTACGGGGCCGGACTAGAGTATTAGCCACGTAGACACCATTGGCGATTTTTCCGGACATACAAATTAGATCGCTTGTTTCGTTTTCGATAGGCAATTCTATTATTTTTTCAGTGCGTGGAGGAATTACTACATCAGTTTGGCAGTAATAAAGTTTTTGGGAATATTGTTGTTTATTTGGAATATTGTAATTGTTGTTGGGATAAACATTTGAATTTGGATTAATGTCCGTATGTGCGGTTTTGTTTTCCGCGGACGGCTTAAAAATTTGAATGTTGAGTTCCTTTTCCAAAATTTTGCGTCATCAATTGTTTTGATAGAATTCCCTGTTTGTTTGGAGGGAAAGATAATTGTTTGATTTTTGTTTGAATGAGCGTTTTTTAAGTTGTTTAGATTTTTGGTAGGTATAGTTGATGCGTTAGTAGTGTTTTTTGATAGAACCGTTTCAATTTTGTTTTGTTTTGCCCACGTTGCCTGCTTGAGTCGTCTTGAGCGACTGGGTTGTGGAATTTTTACTATCTCTGCGTAAGATTTGGATGATTGAGCCACGACATTATGAGCACGTGGATCCGAACCTACGGTAGATAGATCACAAGTGACTATGTTTTTCCATGTACCTGGCCTTGATAATACCTTCTGAGTCGTGATCTCAGATTTGGTTGTTTTGTTCAAGGGGTCATTGGAATTTTCTAGCTGATTCACTTGTAGTGGTTTTGGATTTTCTGAAGTTTTGTAAAGCGGTTTATGATTATCGACCTGTCCATTTTCAGTATGAGCTTTCGATATTTGGACCAAACCTTTCTTTGAGCTTGGATTCGAATTTGCATTTACCTGAGTTTGAGCCGTTTTACTGTTATATCGACCTGTCCTTAGCATCACTTTCTGAGTCGCGATTTCAGATTTTGTGATTTCGTGCAAGGAGTCATCTATAAAGTCAAATTTGAACTCGTGCTCTGATTGCAGCGCTTCTATTGCTGGAAAATGGAGTCGTTTCATAATACAATCGATTTTACTTCTGTTCCATAAAATATCCCTTCCTATAATACCATCGCAAGGAACCGATTCATTATCGTTGACTACGTGAAATTGACAAGTCAACGCTTCATTATTTGGATCTCGCATCACAGCCGTCATTTTGGCTTCACAGATGCCTATCGATCGTTCAGATGCACCGTATAAACCAGTCAGAACTACTAGTCTATTTCCGTTAATCGGAGTACCGGGTTTCAAGATCGATCGTCTAATTAGACTTACATCTGCTCCTGTATCCACCAAAAATTGAACTGGCTTTTTACAAGCGATGTCAACATCCGCGGTTATTACTGCCTCACGATCAAGTTTCTGGTATGGGATGATTATTTCATTAGTAGGCATGGGGTCGATTTTCTTTTGGGAGTTGAGTTTTTTGGGAGTTTTCTTGGATTGTTGAGACCTCATCGCAATAGGTTTTTTGGTTTAGAGAGTGGCTTCGGAGTTTTGAGATTTCAAGGGAGAATGTTGAGAATTCATTGCAATGGGTTCATTGATGTTTGGAGTTGCTCTAGAGTGTTGAAGCTTAGTTGCAGTGGGTTGATTAATTTTGTGAGTTTGAGATTTACACCACTTTTTGCTTTGGTCTGAAGATGGGTGCGGAGCTTCAAACCTTATTGGTTTCCCTGTGTCAATGGGTTGAAATTTGAGTTTCCTATATTAGTTTTCTGTTCCCATTTTTGTTTTGCAGGACACTGATTTATATTATGGGTGTCTCTATCACACCAATCACAATGTGGAGGATTTGAGGAGTTATCTCTATTGTTGTGGTCCGAGTTTAACAATGGGAGTTAAGGGAGCAAAAATAACAACACGAATTACTTTAATTAAACTTTATTCGACTACTTTTTACTTTGAACGATCAAACAATTCTAAAAGCAACTTACTGCTAGCTTAATTCTAGCTGGTGAGGAATGTCGAGTCGGCACTTTTTGTATCTCACGGTGTACATCTTCATATCTATCTTTCACCGTGAGTCTTTGATGTCACGTTGTGTGATCATATGTCGAGTCAGCGGTATCGCTGTCGCGCCGTGTTTATGAAAAGGGTCGGATATCTGTCTCGTAGAGACTAGATATCCGTCCCATGAGATATTTCCGCTGGCCTCTACATTCCTCCCCCACCGATAAAACTAGTTTCGAAGGAAACTATTACCTAGTTATAAATATAAAATATAGGCAATTCTAACTTATTTTTAATTTTTTTTAAAATTTTAATTTTACACATTTTTTATTTTTTATTTTTGTGTTTCTTCTCTTTTGGTAAAATTGAATTTTTACAGTTGTAAAAAGTTTTGAATTTTTTCGTTTTTTTTTATATATATATATATATGAGTTTAAATTGATATTATTCCTTGTTCTTTTTCGAATTTAATTTTTTTTATTTTTATTTTTACTAATAATTGATTAAAGGTAATCTAAAAGTTAAAATTCAAGTTGTAAATATTTTGTGGATTATTAAAGTCTCACAGACTCATCTCAAGTTTAATGTTGATTTGATGGATTTACAAAACAGACAACAGTATCATTTTTTTTCAATTCAATCGGTCTCTTTCTTCCTTCCACTTTACTTTTATATTTTCACTCATATTGACAGGTTTTTTTTTCTTTTTTGAAATCGTGCTTGACTTGATCGTAGCTAAATGCTCATTGCCTAAATTTCCCATTTTAAATAATTCTTTTTTAATTAAACTACATAAAGTTCTATGTTTTGGGTGAAATTCAGTTTAACTTATCTGTACTTGTAATTTCCCCTAAATTTTCAATTCTGCGCTGAGTTTTCTTTTCTTTTTTTTATGTTTGGGATTCGCTGGCTGAAAGCGCAAGTCGTAAATTCTAAGCATATTTGATTTCGGATGAAAAGAACAATCTCTGTCCGAATGAGTTATAACCAAAATCATAAAGCTGAGAAAAATAAGAAGAAACCATTTGAAGACTAACAATTTTGACGTATTTAAATTTTTAACTTAATGTAGCTGTGATTTTAAGAATACACTTGTACAATACGGGCTCATTGTATCAAAATTAGATTTAATAAACAAAAAGATTTAAATTTTTTTTTCTCTTTTTTTTTTACATAAATCTAGCAATATACGGTGTAGCGATTTCTATTTTTGTTTCTTTTAAGTTTTTGTTAAATTTACAATATCTATTGTACGAGAAAGTTTTCTTTTTTTACTTTCTTCTACGGAGTATAATAAAGTATTGTATTCATGAAAAATTTCGACCCCTTAATTTTGCCTAAAAAACATTTCCCGATCACTCCTGAGTCGATTGGAGTCATATTTAAAAAATGTCTTTCTGTCTGTCAGTCTGTCAGTCTGTCAGTCTGTCAGTCTGTCAGTCTGTCAGTCTGTCAGTCTGTCAGTCTGTCAGTCTGTCAGTCTGTCAGTCTGTCAGTCTGTCAGTCTGTCAGTCTGTCAGTCTGTCAGTCTGTCAGTCTGTCAGTCTGTCAGTCTGTCAGTCTGTCAGTCTGTCAGTCTGTCAGTCTGTCAGTCTGTCAGTCTGTCAGTCTGTCAGTCTGTCAGTCTGTCAGTCTGTCAGTCTGTCAGTCTGTCAGTCTGTCAGTCTGTCAGTCTGTCAGTCTGTCAGTCTGTCAGTCTGTCAGTCTGTCAGTCTGTCTGTCAGTCTGTCAGCCTGTGTACAAGATTTCTCAAAAACTAATAGAGCTAGCGTCATGAAATTTTATAGGCATGTTGGGTCCTGAAATGGGACGATCCTATCAACTTTTGGTGGAAATCCGTTAACCGGAAGTATCCAAAATGGCGGTTTTTCAAAAATCGCAATTTCGTTTTTCTCAATTTACTCCCAAACTACGCATTTTTTAGTGGCCTTAAGTATGACAAAACTTGGAGAAAATAAAATTTCCCACACTTTTGTCTTTGGCTATAACTCGATATCTCAACCTGTTATCGAGATAAACCGTTATTTCCAAAAAATCAGTTTTTTGCGATTATCTCGAAAACTAACGGGTTTTTGCTGACTGAATGTATGAAGTGAATTAATGAGAATGGCATTCTGCACAATTTTGTTTCGTACCGTTATCCGTTATCTTTTACCGTTATTGAGATATTTTCATTAATATGTAAAAAATCATATGTTTGCGAATAATTTGCAAACTAACGGTTTTTCGGCAAATCAGTTAAAAGAATAATTAAAGACGTTAACATTTTCTACATTTTTTCCATTTACCGTAAATTGATATCTTTTACAGTTCTCAAGTTATCTCAAATTTTGTACGTTTTTGATATTTTTGAATAAACCAAGAATTTATTGGGAGGTCATCTTAGGTTGACAACGCGACAGTGCTCTACCGTAAATTGCGCAGGGTCGTAGATTTTGTAGAAGAAAGTTTTGTGTTGACCACAACTGATATTTTCTATATCTGAATCAATGTTACAATCTATTTAGTGGAATGTGTTGTTCATAAAGGAATCGGTAGATGAGCGACAAAATTTCCCTTTTTTTCTTTTTCTTTTTTGTTTGATAACCCGGTTTCTAATCAGTTTTGGTTATAAAGGGTGGTTAAATTTCAAGGGCCGATGTTGAATGTGAACCACACCTAAACGTCAAGTTTTTTTCTGCATTTCTTTTGACATTTCTCAATTTCAGACTAACTCAATTTGAACCATGGAAAGATACACAATCGAGCAACGCGTTAAAGTTATTCAGGCTTATTATGAAAATGGGCGTTCAAATCAAAATGCATATCGTGCACTTCGTGATTTTCTCACTTTTGGTCAGCCCAAAAAAAAACCGCACCAAACAGTCACTCTTTGTGGGTGCATCGGTTTTTCAACAATCGTCCTTGGATTTTCATCAGCCAAAATGCGACGAAGCCACTGAGATGAAAATGGGCTGGCCAAAAGTGAGAAAATCACGAAGTGCACGATATGCATTTTGATTTGAACGCCCATTTTCATAATAAGCCTGAATAACTTTAACGCGTTGCTCGATTGTGTATCTTTCCATGGTTCAAATTGAGTTAGTCTGAAATTGAGAAATGTCAAAAGAAATGCAGAAAAAAACTTGACGTTTAGGTGTGGTTCACATTCAACATCGGCCCTTGAAATTTAACCACCCTTTATAAGTTATCTGAAGTTAGAATTCAAATACATAAATATCTGTTTGGGTTGTCCTCTTAGATGTTGTCATCAATGCTGACGGTAGTTGGCATGTGTTGAGGACCAAACTACAAAAGCATTACTTTGTGGAACACTAGTTGAGAAACGTCAAATGTTGGACGTTTTTGCACTTTATTTGCGTTTAACACTTTAATCCGATTTCAAAATCACACGAGGGTATTACTTTAATGCCCTTCTTTCACAAAAACCACTTTTAAAACGCGTACACTTTTTCTAAGTACCACTTTTGAAAACCCGATTTCACTTTTCGCCCGATTTCATCAATATTTTTTTCCTAAGATTCCACTGAAACCTTTAAAGGCATGATTATTAATAAAAAAAGCAAGGTGTCTGTCTCGTAGAGACGGCCAGAAGACGTGGATCCGCCTACAACGATCGCCAATAGATATTTAAGTAAGAAATTTTAGTGAAAAGGAAATTAAGGAAACAAATTTTTATTTAAAACATAACAAAAGCTATAATTGCCAATCTGGCAATTATTGAAAATCCGTATGGTGATTTAAGTGAACGGCGAACAGTTGTATCAAAATTCCAGTTTGAAGTCAAACTTTCTAATTAGATTTTTTTTTTAGTTTATTCCAATCGGATTTTGATGTACGGAAGTTTTATGTAGAATCATATCCTAAATAACTTTTGTTCTTGCACTTTTTTGATAAGATGCACCGTTTTTGAGATATTCGGTTTCATAATTTTATAATATAATAATTTTATTTATAATACCTAATAATTTTATATAATAATTTTATTGATAAGTAATTGGTTTATGATAAGAGAAGTATGAAGTAAATATCATACACAGTGTTCAAAGCACTCCCATTTCTAGTCTTTCGTTCAAATTAGTTATATATATAATGACGAAGGTTTTACATAAATTTACTACTATTTCATCGATTCTACTACTATTTTTCGGCCGATTTACTACGATTTCGAAGATCAAAAATCTCACAACCCTGAACACAACTATAATGCTGGGAGCGAAATATCGTTCTCTTACTAGTAAAATGCATACTGACATTTGTGTGTGCATCATACCAAAAAGCCATCGCTCGAGGCTTTCATTCATTTTATGCGAGACCCACAAAACGCTTTGAACAACAAGCGAAAACTTAAATAGAAATCATTTTCGTTCCCAAGAACGAGAGTCGGAAACCACAGCAAACGATTTTGCCGTTAAGAGCGACACTTTTCAGAGCGAAAAGAACGAAATAACATGGCTTTCAATACATCAGATTCAATACACATAAAGGAGAAGCATAAAAAGAGTATACATGTGAAATCTGTACTGCAAGCAGCAGACACAGCATAACAGCGGAGTAAAAATTTTGATTTTGCTTTTTAAAAACACAATTCAACATAGTTTAACATAACAAAATACCCTATACAATGCTTTAATGTAGCCCTCATCTTATAAGACAGGTTTTGTTCAGATATCACCACAAACTATCGAGTTTCATCGATTGCAAATTTGTTATCATGGCAGCAAGCCGATTTTCTAATTTGTACCCCCATCACCAAAATCCAAGACGTATCCACGTCAAAAAAACCCAGTGAAATCTTATTAAGGCATGACATGTTATGTGTGTGTCTGGCATGCAATTTTGATTTTATAAGCGGGTAATTTTGAAACATTTGTATGAAATAATAAAATTTGCTATTAGAAATATTAATAAAATTTGCTATAAGATTTCCGAAATCAAGAATTTGTATTATTGGAAAAAAAATTTATTATTGGAAAAAATTTATATGGTAAATGGTTGTCTTTTTAAAAGCTTTTATTTAGCTTGCCTTCGTGTTTGTTTGTTTGTCTGTCAGGTCAAATCTTGCAACCCAATTTTGACCCACTTCCACTTGTCCGATTGACTTGAAATTTTGCACACTTATATAAGTCCGATGACAATACAATATTTTCACTACTTCGTCCTTGTACGGATAACGGAAGGTCCTGTAAGGATAACGTGATTATCCTTTTCTCCAAATTTTCCGGAAAAAAATCTATTCTGGGGTTTTTTGGGGTCGCTGAATCCGAATCTGTCATTAAAAAGTCAGTAAGGATAACGCAAGGTCCTGTAAGGATAACGTGATTCTCCTTTTCTCCAAATTTTCCGGAAAAAAATCTATTCTGGGGGTTTTTGGGGTCGCTGAATCCGAATCTGTCATTAAAAAAACTTTTTGAAAAAAAGTAAAAAAAACCGACTTAAAAATGCACTAAAAAGGAAAAAATAATTTTTTTTTGGAAGTTGGTGCCAAAATAGAAACAAACAATTTGCTCTCTTTTATTGTACAATCTAAAAGTGCACTAAAAAGGAAAAAAATATTTTTTTTGGAAGTTGGTGCCAAAATAGAAACAAACAATTTGCTCTCTTTTATTGTACAATATATAAAATTAAAAAATTTCTAATAAATAAAATTATTATTTATTGAATTGTACCAAAAGTTTTTGTTTTCTAATAAGTCACAGAGATGAGATTCAAACCATTATTTTTTTACAGCCTACTTACATAATATAAACATAACAAAAGCTATAATTGCCAATCTGGCAATTATTGAAAACCCGTATGGTGATTTAAGTGAACAGTTGTACCAAAATTACACTTTGAAGTCAAAGTTTCCAATGAGATTTTTTAAAATTTGTTCCAATCGGATTTTGATGTATGGAAGTTTTATGTAGAATCATATCCTAAATAACTTTTGTTCTTGCACTTTTTTGATAAGATGCACCGTTTTTGAGGTATTCGCAAAAAACGTTTTCGTTCGTATGGACCGTTTTTGCCCATTAACGAACTTAGCCTCGCATTTTACGAAAAACGGATCTGCGCAAAATTTCAAGGCTCTAGCTCAATCCGTGCGTCCGCAATCGTGTTCACAGACAGACGGACGGACGGACATGCGGAAATCAAAATCTTTTGTCATTCCTAACACACTGGTGTAATTCATTTTTGTGTGTGATGACGAGATCTTGGCGTTACAAACGGTAAGGCAAAGTTAGTATACCCTTTGGTATTTCATACCATACGGGTATAAAAATTTCAGCGGTATTGTTCCTTACTTGGCACGTTGCCCTTAACCCCCGTCAACATTAACAAATATTCTTTTGTTTTTGGGTAAGCTCCGTTAAAATTAAAAAAATATTCTTTTGTCAGATGTCGTCACGAAAGATAAAATATTTTCATTTGGATAGCAGTAATAGAATTGGTGATAGCTGTAAAAGTAACACTCAAGAAATATGAATAGAAGTCCTCTTTAAGTTTCTATTTTGGCCCCAACTTCCAAAAAAAATATTTTTTCCTTTTTAGTGCACTTTTAGATTGTACAATAAAAGAGAGCAAATTGTTTGTTTCTATTTTGGCACCAACTTCCAAAAAAAAATTATTTTTTCCTTTTTAGTGCATTTTTAAGTCGGTTTTTTTTACTTTTTTTCAAAAAGTTTTTTATTTTATAATTTTTAGTGACTTTTGGTATATACATATTATATAGATATATTTAATGTTAGGAAATGGGTAGAGCTGCGGCCCGCGTGCGAAAACGGCGTTACGAATCGATAGCCTTCAACCCCCTTAGTGACACTGGAAAGTTTCATTAAGATCGGACCAGCCAATTCGAAGATACCAGGCGAGGGGTATCGAGGGGAGGGAAAAGTCAGGTTTTGTAGTGGAAAATCAAACCCCTTAGCCTTCTTAGTAATACTGTAAAGCTTCATTAAGATCGGACCACCGAATTCGAAGATACCAGGCGAGGGGTGTCGAAGGGGAATTTTCTCAGAGGGGATACCTATCTAGATCGTATTTTTGTCCCCGAAAATCCCTAACACCCAAGTTTCATGAAAATCGTTAGGCTTGTTTTCGAGATCCATTGTGCAGACAGACAGACTGACAGACAGAAGGACGACAGTCCTAGTATTATATTATAGGATATACCTATTTAATGTTAGGAAATGGGTAGAGCAAAACTTTGATCGTTCCAAACAGCGAATTTTTAGGGATGGCAACAGTAAGTTGTAAACTAAATTTTAGAGGTCGACAGCAAAAATTTTGGGGTTCGTCACCAACATTTTTTAGATCGACAGAAACCTTTCGTTAACCTTACAGACTTCTAAACATTAGAATTGGATTAGGCGACCCTAAAAACCCCCATATGTGTTTGTTTTTTATCTGGAAAATTTGAGGGTTGAAGGATTCGCTGCCCCCCAAAATATACGCATAAAAATTTTCAGACCGATCGGACCATCCGATTAGGGGACAGGGGAGGGGTTAAGAAGCGAAAGGGGTAGGGGAAAATAGATAAGGGGAAAACACTAGCCGTCCCCCAAAATGTGAGCATACAAATTTTCAGATCGATCGGACCATCCGATTGGGAGTTGATAGGGGAGGGGTTAAGAAGCGAAAGGGGTAGGGGAAAATAGATAAGGGGAAAACACTAGCCGTCCCTCAAAAAGGTACGCATACAAATTTTCAGACCGGTCGGACCATCCGATTGGGAGTTGACAGGGGAGGGGTTAAGAAGCGAAAGGGGTAGGGGAAAATAGATAAGGGGAAAACACTAGCCGTCCCCCAAAAAGGTACGCATACAAACTTTCAGACCGATCGGACCATCCGATTGGGAGTTGACAGGGGAGGGGTTAAGAAGCGAAAGGGGTAGGGGAAAATAGATAAGGGGAAAACACTAGCCGTCCCCCAAAATGTACGCATACAAATTTTCAGATCGATCGGACCATCCGATTGGGAGTTGACAGGGGAGGGGAAGGCCGGTAAACGTCGGAGAGAGGGGAAATTAAAATGGGACCAACTAGGGAGTGAACTCTGTCATCCACCAACGTTTCAACAAAATCCATGCAACGGCACCCAAGTACTGCGTGAACATACAGATATAAAATAAATAAATAAAGTTGGACCAAAACGAATTGATAACCTCCTCCTTTTTTGGAAGTCGGTTAAAAAGTCAGTAAGGATAACGGAAGGTCCTGTAAGGATAACGTGATTATCCTTTTCTCCAAATTTTCCGGAAAAAATCTATTCTGGGGGGTTTTGAGGTCGCTAAATCCGAATCTGACATTAAAAAGTCAGTAAGGATAACGGAATGTCCTGTACGGATAACGTGATTATCCCTTTCTCCAAATTTTCCGGAAAAAATCTATTCTGGGGGTTTTTGGGATCGCTGAATCCGAATCTGTCATTAAAAAGTCTGTATGGATAACGGAAGGTCCTGTAAGGATAACGTGATTATCCTTTTTCTCAATTGTTCCGGGAAAAAATATATTCTGCGGGTTTTGGGGTTCGCTAAATACGATTCTCAAGTTAAAAAGCCTGTAAGGACATCTCAAATGTAAGGATATATATTCGAAGACTAAAAAGAACAAAATAAAAAAAATAAAAAAAAATTTAAAAAAAGCTTTTATTAAAAAAGAATGCACTAAAAAAAATAATTTTCTGGACGCTGTGTATCACAAATATAAAAGCTTTTAAAAAGCGAGATAAAGCATAAAACAATAAAATAAAAATTTATCTCGCTTTTAAAAAGCTTTTATATTTGTGATACACAGCGTCCAGAAAATTATTTTTTTCTTTTTAGTGCATTCTTTTTTAATAAAAGCTTTTTTAAAAATTTTTTTTTTTAATTTTTTTTCTTCTAATTTTTACACGAAAAAAAATTTGGTACAGACGTCCTAAAATGTTGCAGAAAACTAGAAAGAGACAAATATATTATTTTTCAGTGGGAAAGACAGAATACGGACACGGTACTTTTCTAGGAAAACTAGCATAGGGATTTGAATCTTATTTCCTGACCATAACCATGAAATTTTCAAACAATGTGTAGAAATTATTTTTTGTTCGAATCTCACATTTCAGTCAAAAGCATGTTAAATTGAACAACTTTAAAAAAATACCAGTGTTAAATTCGTTTGGTACTCATAAAATTTCAACAACTCTACGCTATATTAGGCAACAATTGATATTTTTTCGTCAAACAGAGATCCAAAAGTCGCTGCCCGTTTTGTGCAGCTCCATCTGGATGAGATCAAGGAGTATTATGACTCATGGGGCATTGCAATTAATAGTAATAAGTCAAAGCTAATTCACTTTAGAAACGCGTCTGGAAGGGGTCCATCGGGTACTGCCAAAATATGTTCTAACCTCTCTATCTCTCTGGGTGGTCGAGAACTTCGGCCCATGGATAAGATTAGATATCTGGGTGTCAATTTTAATAAGCTCTTAAAGTTCAATGACCATGTTAAGGAATCCCTAAGAAAAGCAAATAAAGCTTATATGTCTATCGCCTCGTTAATGCACCCGAAAAGCATGCTTTCTCCAATGACAAGGATGCTCTTATATAAGCAGTTGATAAAACCGATTCTTATTTACTGTTATCGGATTTCAATCAGATAGACTATGCACTCTACGCATGCGAGGTAAGTAAAACACATATTCATAGACTTTAAAACCTCCTATGATAGCCTAGTCAGGGTAGAACTTTATAAAGTCATGAGAGATCTCGGTATCCCAAATAAATTGATAAGACTGTGTAGGGATCTCTGTCTCTGGTGAGAGACATTAGTAGCGCCGAAAGAGAGAGTGAGATGTCATTACTTTCATCTATACTAATTATATAAAGAGGTAAAGTTTGTTTGTTTGTTTGTTTGTTTGTGCAGGGTAATCTCTGGAACCACTGATCCGATTCTGAAAATTCTTTCACTGATAGAAAGCTACACTATTCCCGAGTGTTATAGGCTACTTTTTATTGACCTCCCCCCTCTCCTTTGGTACCCCTTCCCTGATAACTTTCGAACCGTTCAACCGATTGGGGTGCGGCTTTCATTAATATAGAAGTCATTCCTCAAGGAAATTTTTCGCCCACTAATATCTACCCTCCCTCCTCTCAGTAAACCCCCTCGCCTGCTATCTTCTACAACAATGAGAGATTCGGATTCGGTTTTCTCCTTTAGGAAGGTCAGCCCTTAGGGAGATTTTTCGCCCACTAATATCTACCCTCCCTTCTCTCAGTAAATCCCCTCGCCTGCTATCTTCTACAACTATGAGAGATTCGGATTCGGTTTTCTCCTTTAGGAAGGTCAGCCCTTAGGGAGATTTTTCGCCCACTAATATCTACCCTCCCTCCTCTCAGTAAACCCCCTCGCCTGCTATCTTCTACAACAATGAGAGATTCGGATTCGGTTTTCTCCTTTAGGAAGGTCAGCCCTTAGGGAGATTTTTCGCCCACTAATATCTACCCTCCCTCCTCTCAGTAAACCCCCTCGCCTGCTACCTTCTACAACAATGAGAGATTCGGATTCGGTTTTCTCCTTTAGGAAGGTCAGCCCTTAGGGAGATTTTTCGCCCACTAATATCTACCCCCCCCCCCCCAGGGTAAGGGGTAGGGGAAGGAGAAGGAGAAGGAGAAGGAGAAGGAGAAGGAGAAGGAGAAGGAGAAGGAGAAGGAGAAGGGGAAGGAGAAGGAGAAGGAGAAGGAGAAGGAGAAGGAGAAGGAGAAGGAGAAGGGGAAGGGGAAGGGGAAGAAGAAAGGAAAGGGGAAGGGAAGGGGAAGGGGAAGGGGAAGGGGAAGGGGAAGGGTCAGGGAAAGGGAAAGGGAAAGGGAAAGGGAAAGGGAAAGGGAAAGGGAAAGGGAAAGGGAAAGGGAAAGGGAAAGGGAAAGGGAAAGGGAAAGGGAAAGGGAAAGGGAAAGGGAAAGGGAAAGGGAAAGGGAAAGGGAAAGGGAAAGGGAAAGGGAAAGGGAAAGGGAAAGGGAAAGGGAAAGGGAAAGGGAAAGGGAAAGGGAAAGGGAAAGGGAAAGGGAAAGGGAAAGGGAAAGGGAAAGGGAAAGGGAAAGGGAAAGGGAAAGGGAAAGGGAAAGGGAAAGGGAAAGGGAAAGGGAAAGGGAAAGGGAAAGGGAAAGGGAAAGGGAAAGGGAAAGGGAAAGGGAAAGGGAAAGGGAAAGGGAAAGGGAAAGGGAAAGGGAAAGGGAAAGGGAAAGGGAAAGGGAAAGGGAAAGGGAAAGGGAAAGGGAAAGGGAAAGGGAAAGGGAAAGGGAAAGGGAAAGGGAAAGGGAAAGGGAAAGGGAAAGGGAAAGGGAAAGGGAAAGGGAAAGGGAAAGGGAAAGGGAAAGGGAAAGGGAAAGGGAAAGGGAAAGGGAAAGGGAAAGGGAAAGGGAAAGGGAAAGGGAAAGGGAAAGGGAAAGGGAAAGGGAAAGGGAAAGGGAAAGGGAAAGGGAAAGGGAAAGGGAAAGGGAAAGGGAAAGGGAAAGGGAAAGGGAAAGGGAAAGGGAAAGGGAAAGGGAAAGGGAAAGGGAAAGGGAAAGGGAAAGGGAAAGGGAAAGGGAAAGGGAAAGGGAAAGGGAAAGGGAAAGGGAAAGGGAAAGGGAAAGGGAAAGGGAAAGGGAAAGGGAAAGGGAAAGGGAAAGGGAAAGGGAAAGGGAAAGGGAAAGGGAAAGGGAAAGGGAAAGGGAAAGGGAAAGGGAAAGGGAAAGGGAAAGGGAAAGGGAAAGGGAAAGGGAAAGGGAAAGGGAAAGGGAAAGGGAAAGGGAAAGGGAAAGGGAAAGAAAAAGGGAAAGGGAAAGGGAAAGAAAAAGGGAAAGGGAAAGGGAAAGGGGGGAAGGAAGAAGTGGTAGGAGGGTGGTAGGTAGAGGGAGGAAGTGGAGAGAGGAGGGGATAAATTACTGATGTTCCGTCATACATTGCAATATATACATATCTATATATATAAAAATGGATGTTTGTCTATTTGTCTGTCTGTCTGAGATTACAAAACTCAAAAACTACTGGACCGATTTTTACGCGGTTTTTTGCAAAATGATCTGTGTTGCCAGAAGCAGGTTTTTAGCTATGTTAGATTTTTAAAATTCGAGAGAGAAGGTCCTGTAATGATAACGCAAATGTCCTTTTTCCAATTTTTCTTGAAACAATTGACACTAGGGGGTTTTCGAGGTCGCTGATCGCGAATCCAGTGTTCGATTTTTCAAATGCTAAACGGAAGGTCCTGTAAAGATAACGGAAATGTCCTTTTTCCAATTTTTCTCGCAAAAATCGGCTTTGGGAGGTTTTCAGGGTTGCTTATCACGAATCTGAAGTTGGAATTTCAAAATTCGAAACGGAAGGTCCTGTAAGGATAACATTTTTTCCCAAAACTTTTTAAGTTATCTATGGTTTTTTGGCATTCTAAAAGTTATACAAAAAACTTTTAGCTGCCAACGAAGGGTCTGCTAGTAAATTATAAAGGAGCAAAAAAAAATCCATATCGCACAAAAAAACATTTAAAATGTTAAAATTTTGTGTTGAGAACTGAGCGATGGGGTCTTTTGGTTATATTCAAAATACTTTAATAAAAAAGAGCCATATCCAGCCATAAGGGTCAGTTGATGACAGTCACTGAGACATGATTGATCTTATCAATTGCCGTGTGCCTGACGATTAGACTTGCGGGACTAAAAATATGAGTTTTGTGTACTTAACATTCGTTTCATAAATTTGTACAAAGATTACCGAATCAAAACTCATTTCACGATTCCTTGACCCAAAAACAACTGTTAGTTGAAATGTTCATCTATATACTAGAGACCTTATTACGCTTTCTGAGGGGTACGATTCCGGGTGCTAGGTTTGGCTAGGAACTTTAAATTTGACAAAGAGCTTTTCTCAAAAAATGAAAACTAAGTTCGTTGATGAGCAAAATTAATCCAACCCTTCCAGAAACTCTCGTTCAAATGAAAATATAAATGAAAAAAAAACGGTGAGTAAGGTCAAAAAATTATAAATGCTAGAAAAACTCTTACACAACTCTTCCATCCAACTTAATTACATTTGACCACTCCTTCTCACGCCTATAAATCTGCCTTTTTTTTATGGCGATTGCCTAAAGGCCACATTTTAGGATGCAATCAAGCATTTTTAATTTGACCGCAATTCGAAATGAATACCTCTTAATATTTCTTAAATTTGTCACATAAAAATTGTCCAAGGATGCGTAAGCATCTAAGGAGAAACTAGACTTTTTGAGAATAAATACTCTGTTAAATAAAAAGCTTAAAATTTCCTGTACATCTAATCGTGAGTGTACTGTACAATACTTTTGATACTACGTACTACTACGTACTATATAAGAAACCAAAAAGTCTGTAGAGTGGATTGTTGAAAGCTTTGAGGCTCGTAAATGTACAAATTTATAAAACGAATGTTAAGTACACAAAACTCATATTTTTAGTCGCGCAAGTCTAATCGTCAGGCACACGGCAATTGATAAGATCAATCATGTCTCAGTGACTGTCATCAACTGACCCTTATGGCTGGATATGACTCTTTTTTATTAAAGTATTTTGAATATAACCAAAAGACCCCATCGCTCAGTTCTCAACACAAAATTTTAACATTTTAAATGTTTTTTTGTGCTTATTATTTGTGTGTCTATTATGTCGAATCTTCTATGTTGCAATTTTTCTCAATCTCAGTGATGGTTGTCGTCCAACAAAATAGGATTTTGAGGTGTGATTTCGATGATCTACTGCATGTACTGCTGGATCCCGTAAAATAGCTTAAGATATATGGTACTTGGGGTCCTTATCAGACTCCTTCTCGCTTGGAAAGAATCTGGACTCAGTACGTCGGCAGACTGGTGCGATTTTGCGACGGTATTACGGAGTTATTGTTTCCAGTCGACGCAATTTATGTTAATTCACAATTCAGCTCCATGTTTGACTACGAAGAAAAATTAGATCGTTACTTTCTTAAATTGATTACATAGTTCCAAAATATTTATGATCTTTAAAAATTCGAAATGTTGAATCGGACGGCTCGTTTCCCTCAGTTAATTTCCTTATAGACGTTCCTCCCCTGAAATAATACACTTAAAAAAAAAATTGGTTAATAGCGTTATATATAAATGTTAGGGGGCTTTTCTTTTAAGTCGTTTTCTAGAGGTTCCTCCCACGTGTCAGTCAACTATTATTCAGTTCCAGACTACGTTTTATTATTTATTTTCGATGATTCTTCTTTTTTACTGGAATGAAAACTTGAGATTTATAAAAATTATTATGAAAATATAAAGTCTGTAACAAAAAAAAATATAAAATATGTAAAACTTTACTAATAATAAACGCACAAAAACACCTTATCGACTTTACCCCGGGTAAGATCTTTTAAGGCGGTTAACGTGAACCCTTTTTGTTTTTTTTACCTTGTAAGATAGTGACATTTTCTGGGGAATGTACCAGAATAATTTTAAACGGACCTTTGTATATCGGCGCTAATTTTCCTGAGCGCGATTCATTTTGTAGCAGTACATCGTCGCCGATATGGAATTTGTCTGGGTTAGCCTTTTTATCGTAGTATTTTTTTGCTCTTGTTTTCGCTTCCATTAAATTTTGTCGTGCCAATTCAAACGATTTTTGCAATTTAAATCTTAGTTGCGAGTGATAGTTTTCACTGTTATACACCGGTTCTGGTTTTCGTTGTAAATTGCTCGGTATTTCGGCTACGAATCCGAATAGCGTTTCCATAGGTGTCAACTTAGTTCCTGCATGCTCGGTGTTATTGTATGCGAATGCTGCTGTTCTTAACAGTTCGTCCCAGTCTTGCGGATTCCCATCCATTACGCATCGTAGATAATTTCCAAGGGTGGAGTGTTGCCTTTCTACAGCGTTGGCTTGGGGATGATAAGCTGTGGTTTGAAGCTTGTCGATGTGTAATAATTTACAAATTTGTTTAAATAACTTACTCGTAAAGTTCGTTCCTTGGTCCGATACGATCGCCTTTGGTAACGAATATCTACTAATAATTTGTTCGAATAATATCTTTGCCACTGTGCTTGCCTCCTGGTCTGGGATAGCAGCGAAGTCTACATACCGGGTTAAATCGTCGAGCATTGACCAAATGTATTTATTTCCGCTTTCGGTCACTGGTAGAGGTCCCACGATGTCAATATATATTTTATCAAATGGTTTTTGCGCTATTTCTGTTATTTTTAGTGGCATTTTAATGTCTCGCGATTTTTTATTTATTTGACATTTCGGGCATTTTTTGATGTACTCCTCAATGTCTTTTTTCATACGTCGCCATTTATAATCTCGTTTAATTCTGGCATACGTTCTGTTTTTGCCGAAATGTCCGCCGAACCGGGAATCATGGTAGTTTTTTAGAATTCTCTTGATCTCTATGGATTTTTCTACAGTTTTTGGGATTTCATTAGGCTGCCAGGATGGTTCTTTATCTGATTGGTTTTCGGAATCTAGGGGTGTGGTTTGGGTAGGTTGCTTATCTGGTGGTTCTTTTTCGTGCACCTTTTTTGGTTTAATGGTTTCCGCTTCTCGGGCAGCTTTGGCCCGAGTGGTCACCAAACATATGTTGGTATTGCTCTCTATTGGTATCCTTGATAAGCAATCCGCATTTTGGTTTTCTTTGCCCGGCTTATATTGGATTTCAAAATCGAATTCCGACAATTTGTGGTGAAATCTCATCATCCTTGAAGTCGTGTCTTTTATCTTCAGCACCCCTTTCAAGGGTTTATGGTCAGAAATAATTTTGAAATATCGTCCGAGAAGGTAACATTTGAAATTTCTTGTCGCCCAGACCACCGCCAACATTTCTTTTTCAGTCGTGGAGTAATTTTTTTCAGCAGCGTTTAGTACCCTGCTAGCGTAGTTTATAGGATGGCCTTCTTGTTCAAGAACGGCTCCTAAACATTCACCACTAGCATCAGTTATCACTGTGAACTCCTTGTCCCAGTTGGGGTATGTCAACACGGGTGGAGAGATTAAGGCTGTTTTTAGTTCGTTAAATGCCTGTTCGAATTTATCGCTCCAGACAAATTTGACATCTTTTCTTAACAATTTGTTAATTGGGTTAGCGATTTTTGAGAAGTTGGGTATAAATTTCCGATAATAGTTTGCTAATCCCAAGAATGACTGTACCTGTTTGACTGATTTGGGGCGCGGGTAGTTTTGTACCACTGCTACCAACCTAGGGTCTGGCTTAACGCCCGTACTAGAACAAATGTGGCCTAAATAGGTGATTTCCTTTTTCAGAAATTGACATTTGGTCGGCTGAATTTTTAAATTGGCTTCCCTGAATCGTTGGAACACCTCTCTCAATTTGGTGTGATGTCACTATGTCCTGGCACCCAAACGATGTTGATATTGAAGTATTCAGACATCTCATTGAGAGATGCCTTACACTCCCGTGCCACCTTTGATGTGAGTGCGATAGATTCTAGGGATTTTATTGCCGCTTGGCTGTCAGTAAAAATGCTAATATCTCTAGATGATACAACATTATTTTTGAGCCACTCGGTGACGTTTTTGATTGCCATCATTTCGGCCTGAAATACGCTACAGTGATCCGGTAGGCGGAGGCATTGACTGATCTTTAAATGACCAGAGTAGATCCCCCTGCCCACTCTCCCATCCAATTTGGATCCATCTGTGTAAAAGTGTACTGTGTTACAGTTTTGTATAGTACCATCCTCCCATTGTTGCCTGGAAGGGATGATAGTGGTGAAGTTCCTTTCAAAGAACGGTTTTGATATAAAGGGTGGTTAAATTTTAAGGGCCGATGTTGAATGTGAACCACACCTAAACGTCAAGTTTTTTTCTGCATTTCATTTGACATTTCTCAATTTCAGACTGACTCAATTTGAACCATGGAAAGATACACAATCGAGCAACGCGTTAAAGTTATTCAGGCTTATTATGAAAATGGGCGTTCAAATCAAAATGCATATCGTGCACTTCGTGATTTTTTCGGTCAATTTAATCGTCCAAATGTGCGTACAATCGGAAAAATCGTGCAAAAATTTGAGCAAACCGGGTCTGTAGGAGATGTGAAAACACCAGTGCATGCTCGTACAGCTCGTACTGCAGAAAATATTGCTGCTGTTCGCGATAGTGTGGCTGAAGAGCCGTCCACCTCAACTCGTCGTCGTGCCCAACAATTGCACCTCCCACGCTCGTCGTTGATGAACATTATGCATAAAGACTTGCATTTACACGCTTACAAGGTGCAATTGACTCAAGAACTAAAGCCTCTTGACCATTTCAAGCGTCGTCAATGGTCAGAATGGTGGCAAGAAATAGCAACAGTGGATGATCAATTTTCGAAGGAAATCATCTTCAGTGATGAGGCACATTTTCACCTCAGTGGATTCGCCAATAAGCAGAACAGCCGCATTTGGGCGAATGATAATCCAAGAGTGATTGTCGAAAAACCAATGCACCCACAAAGAGTGACTGTTTGGTGCGGTTTATGGGCTGGCGGCATCATCGGGCCGTATTTTTTCCAAAATGAGGCCGGTCAGGCAGTTACTGTGAATGGTGTTCGCTATCGTGAGATGATAACGAACTTGTTATGGCCCGAATTGGAAGATATGGATGTGGACGATATGTGGTTTCAACAGGACGGTGCCACTTGCCACACAGCTACCGAAACAATCGCTCTTTTGCGCGACAAATTTAATGGCCGTGTTATCTCACGTGGTGGCGATGTCAATTGGCCGCCAAGATCATGTGATTTGACACCGTTGGACTTCTTTCTTTGGGGTTATTTGAAAGAAAAGGTGTACGTCGATAAGCCAGCAACAATTCAAGAGCTAAAGGATGAGATAATTCGGCACATGAACGGCATAGAACCTCAATTATGCCTCAGCGTCATCGAAAATTTGGACCATCGGATGGAGGTGTGCCGCCGAGGTCGCGGCGGCCATTTGGCCGATATTTTGTTCCATACATAATTGAACCATAGCAATATTATCATAATAAAAAGAAATGACAATAATTTCCTAAATAATTCGTGTTTTATTCAAAATCAACATCGGCCCTTAAAATTTAACCACCCTTTAGTATAATCTATATTTCTCGGGACTTCCTGAAAATTCTTAAGAATACTGGAATGCCCTTTTTCAGTACTATACCATGTTAATGAGGCTTTTAGTCTTATGGCTGCGCGTGCCGCCATCTGCTTGCCGTATAGGTCTAGGGCAGTGGTTCCCAAAGTGGTCCCTACGGACCCCCAGGGGTCCCCGGGATCATCCAGGGGGTCCGTGGAAAATTAAAATTGATTTGGGGGTCCCTGAACAACGTCAGGGGGTCCGCGCAAGGTTTAATATAAAATAAAAATATCAGTTGTGGTCAACACAAAACTTTCTTTTACAAAATCTACGACCCTGCGCAATTTACGCTAGAGCCCTGTCGCGTTGTCAACCTAAAACGACCTCCCAATAAATTCTTGGTTTATTCAAAAATATCAAAAACGTATAAAATTTGAGATAACTTGAGAACGGTAAAAGATATCAATTTACGGTAAATGGCAAAAAGGTAGAAAATTTTGACATCTCCAATTCTTCCTTAAACTAATTTGTCGAAAAATCGTTAGTTTGCAAGTAATTTGCAAAAACATATTTTTTTATATTTTAATCTAAATATCTCAATAACGGTAAAAGACAACAGATAACGGTAAGAAACAAAATTGTACAGAATGCCATTCTCATTAATTCACTTCATACATTTAGTCAGCAAAAACCCGTTAATTTTCGAGATAATCGCAAAAAACTGTTTTTTTTGGAAATAACGGTTTATCTCAATAACAGGTTGAGATATCGAGTTATATCTAAAGACAAAAGTGTGGGAAATTTTATTTTCTCCAAGTTTTGTCATACTTAAGGCCACTAAAAAACGCGTAGTTTGGGAGTAAATCGAGAAAAACGAAATTGATAGGATCGTCCCAATTCAGGACCCAACATGCCTATAAAATTTCATGGCGCTAGCTCTACTAGTTTTTGAGAAATCTTGTACACAGACTGACAGACAGACAGACTGACAGACAGAAAGACATTTTTTTAATATGACTCCAATCGACTCAGGATTGATCGGGAAGTGTTTTTTAGGCAAAATTAAGAGGTCGAAATTTTTCATGAATACAATACAGTAATCCCTCGAACTGCGCGGTTTCGGACTGCGCGGTTTCGCAACTGCGCGGTTTAGTTTTTAATACCAAAATTTCGAACTGTGCGGTCAAAATTTCGCAGCTGCGCGGTTTTTTTTATAATTTCCGTATAAAAAACATGTTCTGAACATATATTTTGGTGAATCCCCGACAAGAAGGAATCAGGTGGTAATTTGGTATCTTCGCACATATTTGGTAATTTCGTGCTTATATTATTAAGTGCGAAAAACTAGCAAATTCTTTTGTGCTTGGTAGTCAACTTGAATAAGCAGCTCTTAATATGGACCCTGATATGGAGCGTGTCTTAAAATTTCGGAAAAATTTGACAGCCGCTTTAGCCTCATACGCAGAAATTCATAATAAAAAACAAAAATCGGGTAATCAATCACTAATTTTTCAAAAAGATTAGTAATACATATCATATCTTTGTATTACTTTAAATATGTCGTTAAATAAAAACTTTATTCTATTTCTTTTTGAATTTTTCTAATATCTGGGACCTAATCCCAATATTTGATACAAAGTAGGGTTTACAGTGCGCGGTTTCGCAGTGCGCGCTCTTTTTGTGGAACGTATCTACCGCGCAGTTCGAGGGATTACTGTTACTTTATTATACTCCGTAGAAGAAAGTAAAAAATTGTGACACATTTTTTATTAATATGGAAGTTAAAATAAATAACAGAAGCTGTTGATTGCTTTTCCGTCTTCCTATTTGGTAGAACGTAGATTCAGTGCCGTTATGAGCCTCATCACAAAAAAAAAGAAACCGACTAGAAATTAGTATCTACTTGTGGGGATTTGCGGTTGCTACTCACAAACATTGAGCCGAACATAAATACACTCATAACATCCCATCAGGTTCATCCAAGTCATTAATTTTTTTTTGTATTTTAAAACAAAAGTTATAATTTCAATAAATACTTCTTCAAAAAAATGTTTTATAAATATTTTATTTTTACGTCACCATTTACCATTCAAGACATCAAAGTTAAATTTGTAATGTTTCTATTATGCATTTATGTAATGGTTTTTCACCCAGGGTCCGTGGGCAAGATTTGGCTATGAAAAGGGGTCCGTGGGCAAGTTTTGACTATGAAAGGGGTCCGTGGGCCAAAAAAGTTTGGGAACCACTGGTCTAGGGGAACCAAATGTAGAAGGGTTTCCAGTGCCTTCGTGGGAGTCGTTCTCAATGCTCCGCTTATGCACACTGACGCCATTGTTTGTATTTTCCCTAGCAAACTTCGGTGTACGGCTTTATCTAAAGCTGTCCACCAGACGATTACCCCATACATAAGTATGGGTCTGATAACGGACGTGTAGAGCCAGTGAACCATGTATGGTGTCATTCCCCATTTTGATCCAATGGCTCGTTTACACGAGTAGAGGGCCACTGAGGCTTTTTTAACCCTTTCCTGTGTATTCAATTTCCAGTCTAGCTTCCTATCTAGAATAATACCCAGGTATTTGGCCCTGTCTGTCCAGACTAGGCTGGTACCATTTATGGAGGGTGGGTCGATTTGAGGAATTTTATATTTCCTGGTGAAGAGGACTATTTCGGTTTTCAGCGGATTAACCGCTAAACCGCATTTGTTTGTCCAGGTAGATAGTTTATAGAGAGCGTTCTGAGTTAGCTCTTTCAATGTTGTAGGATACTTTCCTGAAAAAGCTATAGCAACGTCGTCCGCGTAAGCTACCACTTTGCAGCTCTCCACTTCCAGGATTTGAAGCAATTCGTTAATTGCTAGTATCCAGAGAAGTGGGGAAAGTACTCCCCCTTGTGGGGTTCCTCTCTTTACATATCTTCTTGCAGATGAGTTCCCCAGCTTTGAATTGATAATCCTGTCTGTTAGCATTAGATTTATCAGTTCGCCTATAGGAGCCTCTACCCCAAGATACTGTAATGCTCCCATGATAGCCCCGGGTGCGACATAGTTAAAGCCTCCTTCAATATCTAGAAAGGTAACCATTGTATATTCCTTGAGGTCCAGTGATTTTTCTATTGTGTGAACCAAGGTATGCATAGCTGTCTCCACGGACTTGCCCTTGCAGTATGCGTGTTGTGATGTAGATAACTTATTTGGGTCAATTTTTTGACGTATATGAGTATCTAACAATCTTTCTAGTGTCTTCAGAAGAAAAGACGAGAGGCTGATCGGTCTGAGATCCTTAGGTGAGCTATGTGTGTTTTTCCCTGACTTGGTGATAAAAACGACGTTGACCTCTGTCCATTTTAAGGGAATATAGACTAGGGTAATGCAGGCTTGGAAAATTGTTTCGAGCCAGGGGAGGGCTAAGTCTGAAACTTTCTGAATTTCAGCTGGTATTATACCGTCCGGTCCGGGTGACTTAAACGGTTTAAAACTCTTAATTGCCCAAGTAATTTTTGTTTTATCGAGGAGTTTGCTATGAAGCCTGTTCTCCTCTCTATTTATCGGAATCTCCCTTCCTGGTGAGTCTTTAGAGCATCCCGGGAAATGGGTATCCATTAAGAGTTCTAGGGTTTCCAGGCTAGAACATGTCCATGTTTCGTCAGCTTTTTTTAGATAGCTGGGCATATTAGGAGTGGTTGAGAGGATTTTCCGAAGCCTAGCTGCTTCAGAGCACTCTTCTATTTTACCACAGAAGAGTTCCCAGGACTTACGCTGGGCTTTCCTCACCTCTTTTTTCAGGGTTCTCAACATCCCTTTATAAGAGTCCCAATCCTGTTGCAGTCTGGTACTTTTCGCTTTGTTGAAGAGCCTATGACTTTCCTTTCTGAGAGTCATAAGCTCCGGGGACCACCATGGCGGTCTTTTTTTGCCCCTTGGCTTACTCTCCGGGCAGGATAGGTCCATTGCTCCATTAAATGCCTTAGTTAGGTCCTGCACCATAGAATCCACATCCTGAGCCGTGGTGGGGTGTTTAGGAGTGCCCATAGGCAGAAGTCTGTTAAACGTGTCTCTATACAGGCCCCAGTTTGTCCTTCTTCGATTCCTAAAAATCGGAGGGGTTGGGGGTTGTCTGTCGAGGCCGAATTGAATATATCTATGATCTGAGAAAGAGTGTTCCTTCAAAACCCTCCAGTCCTTGACCATGCAGGAGATGGAGTCAGAGACTAAGGTAATATCTAGAACCTCTTGTCTGTTAGTAGTAACGAAGGTGGGTTCATTGCCAACGTTACAGATGTTTAGGTTAGTACTTATAATATATTCAAAAAGTGACTCACCTCTGTCGTTTATGTCCGTACTTCCCCAGACTATGTGATGCGCGTTAACATCACCTCCGATAAGAAGCCCGGTTTTATGTAGACCAGCGTCGGCGACAAGCCTCCCCAGATTATTCGGTGGCAGGGGTCCTTCCTGGTCGTGGGCGAGATAGGTCGAAGTTAGCCACAGGCTGGTCGAGGCTAGCTCCAGCTTGATCGTAACCATATCTCTATCGCTGTAAGTTGGGAGTAGAAATGCGTTAAGGTTATGTTTTACCAATAAGCAAGCTCTTGGATTACCTTTATTCCAATCGTATATGAGCTTATAGCCCGGTGAGTTGAGTCCACAAACCATGTTCCTTGCCACCCATGGTTCCTGGATCAACACGATGTCTTCTCCTCCTGTAGTCAGTCGGAGAAGTAAGGAGGCGGATGCCATTTTAGAATGGTGGAGATTTATCTGTAGCAGCCGCAGCATTAGAACTACTGGCCCCAGATACCTCCACCATAGTTGTGTTGGTGTCTTCTTCTGACTCCGACTCGAGCAGAAGAAGACCTCTGAGTTCCTCAGCCATTCCCGAGCTCGATGACTGATAGCCATCTTCCAGCTGGAAAGAGTTGAGGCTCAAAGTGTCAGCAGCCGTTTCCGTCTCTGCTGGCCTTATCAAAGTGTCAGCAGCCGTTTCCGTCTCTGCTGGCATTATCAAAGTGTCAGCAGCCGTTTCCGTCTCTGCTGTTTCGGGCATTATCGGACAGGTCTTCTCTGCCTCCTCCTTGTCCTTCTGGTAGACCTTCAGAGTGATCGAGCCGAAGCCATAACTGAACACCCCTCCGGTTTCCGCTAGAGGATCCAAGGACTCCTTGATCACCACAATAGTGGCTACAGGAGAGTCACCCCTTGGCTCTTCCAGCTTTGCTACCTTCCAGTTGTGGGTTGGCAGAGAAGGGTTGCTGACCTTCAAAATCTCCAAAATTGTGGTTGGATCGGAAGGTTCAACAGGGATCCAAGCGCGTGTCCTTGGTCTGCTCGGGATCTGATCCCTAGCAACGACTTCCAGATCCGCGCCCGGCCAGACCTCCCCGAGTTTGGAGACAGCTGTCCGTAGTAGTTCGGCTGATCTGGGATCTGCACAAGCTACTAATTTGACATGTCCTTGGTGATAACCACCATCGCGACATGTGGGGACGGGCCCAGGGTTTTCCCTGAGAATCTCGAGGAAGTTTGTGGCCAGCGCAACTTCAACTTTCCTCCATTGGGCGATGGAGATAGTGCCGTCATCGTGACTTTTGTCCACGACTGCCATCACCAGCTGATCTTTCAGAAGCTCGCTGAACTGCTTCTTTTGGGAGAGTGGCTGTGTCTTGGCCCTCTTCGGGTCGGTTCCGTCCATAGGCGCTTCGTCAGTAGACCTCGGTCTTTTCGACGCGGGGTTGCTACCCGAATTAGCCGTTGTCTCGGAGATGACTGATTCGGCCCACTCCAGCTGTTTCTTGTCGTGGGCAGTCCGTTTCTGTTCAGGTATCTGTCCCAGTCTAGCCATTACCCTGAAAGCCGCCCTTTGGGTACCAAGATAACTGGGAAGTTAAATGGACTGAAGCTTGGCTCGATGATGTCTTCTTCTAATAATCTTTCGATTTGTTCTTTGCACTCTCGGGCGTGTGCTAGGGGTAGGCGGTACTGTTTTTTGCTGATCGGCCCGGTATTTTCTTTAAGAGGTAATTTGAACTGCCTAACGGGTGTATATGTTAATTTGTCCCCCGGGAGATAAAAAATGTCGTTGTATTCGAAACACAACTGTTGTAACGAGTCTTTTTCTTCCCGATTGATCCCTGGGTCGAAGGGCATTGACTTTTCCATTAATTTCAACCGCTTGGTTTTACGATCATGCCCCTCCGGCGAACCTATTGACTTGTGAATTTCATATTCGGTCAATGGTTCAATGTCGATATCTAACTCTGGTAGAGTGACCTTTTCTGTAGTGACGTTTACTACTACCACGAATGCGGCTCCTTCCAGCGGTCTAACTATCGTATTACTTGAAAAAACACCAGGTGACAATTGTTTTTCAAGACAGACCTGATCACCTTTCTCGGAGATTACAACTTTAATATTTTTTTCTGTTCGGGGTTCGATTATTTGTTGTCCGACTATGCTAGCGATGGACAACCTTGAACTGGTCTCCGTGCAAGGAGGCAGCGATGGTTTGTCGCTTGAATCTAGACTGTTGCCAATGGCTAGCAGTCTCTTTGGTACAGCCCCTTGTAGCATCCGCCTAGAAGTTTAGAAAATAGTTTAATTCCTGGAAGAAATTTTGAGAAAGGGATACTTAGCTTCAAGTCCATCGTTATGTCCATCCTGGGTCCGTCCGTCGTAAGTCCGATCTTCAGCAGGATCTCCGTCCGTCTCGCCGTCTGAATCCCAGTTAAAATGTTGTCCAGTATGGTCCTCGCTGGAAAGGAAACCTAAAAACTCACACAGTAGGGCATTATTAATTAGAACATTTTGTTTTAGTTTTGCTGCCAAGTGGAAACCGATTGTTTACCTTTTTTTTGGTGACAAATTTCCCTTTCCCCTTGGACGTCCTGGCGACAGTTGACTGGTGAGACTCCCCGGTGGGCAGGCGATGACTCTCGGCTATGTTTGATCCCTGAAAAAAAGGCGTAAGAGATAAAAAAAAGTGAAAACTAAGAATCTAGTTAGAATCTTACCTGTTGCTGGTATGTTTGTATCACGATCGTTTGACAGCTGCAATAATGTCACAGGTGGATATTATCCAGTGTTGTGCCGCGTAGTCTACGTGGTGTAGACTACACCATTGTCTACGCGTAGACTATTACTGTAGACAATGGTCTATTCTCTACGCGTAGACAATGTAGACAATCAATAAAATAAAGGATAGCTGATTTAGTTTTAAAATCTCATTTTCTTCAATCAATTTTAACATAATAAAGCACAATTTCCAGAAAGCAATCGCCAAATGCTGTAATGGAGAACTTCAGAGCAAACTTTAGTGGCAATTCTAATTCTTTTCATGCAATCTAAGCGGTTTTTTTTAAATTTTTGCAATTGAAATCACATTGAACTCTAAAATCTTTTTGCTTTACACATTTTTCTATATAACGAACCGTTTATTTAAAAAACTGATTCATTTGTATGGGATGGCTTTGCTCATTTAAGAATATCTGTTTAATTTTTTCGAAAAACACTAGTCTTTAGCTTAATTCCGTTGAGAGTAATCGTATTTACAGATAGACGGAAATCTATACGGAAGTCATTCAAATCAAATAAAGTAAATCAAATACCCCTAATATAAAAAATATTAAAAAAAAACCTGCCAAAACTAATTCAAGAATTAATTTTTTGCGCTTATATGTATTGTACATAAATCAATCATAATCAGAATCATTGTCTTCTTCGTAATATAAATTATCATTTTTTCGCCAAGAATAATAAATATGGAGTAGTTTTTTAGACCTTTCAAAGGTCAGTCGATTTCGGCTTTGAGAATATATGACTCACTGATGACTTTGTTTTGACAGATATGAGAAATTCTACATTGTCTACGCAAAGTCGACATTGTCTACGCCAAAGTCGACATTGTCTACGCCAAATCTATTGTCTACGCTATTGTCTACACTGAAGTGTAGACAATTAAAGTCTACGCGTAGAGGAACAACACTGATATTATCCTAAAGGGACCCATTTGTAGTGCAAATACTTACCTTTAAAAATTACACCAGATGTCACTTACGTCGATTAAAAGATTTTAGGGAAATATTCGAAATTTGATTATTCACGGTTGAAGTAGTTGCTGTTGGGAATTGAGCTCGACAAGTTCGAGAAAAATAAAAATTTAATAATATTTAGTGTAGTGATTACAGCAGGGAAAGAGTAGGTTTTTGTTGTAGTATTAGTGAAGTGATAAACTAATTTAAAATATTTATTAGCCGGATTGATCGGGCGTCGGCGATTTTTTTTTCTGGCCGGAGACAAAGAGTTTAGCCCAACAGGATTCTGGAATCACCTCCAAGTAAAACAAGTGCGGTATCATTTATTTAATTAAACAAAGAATTGTCGGAGATACCAGCGCGAAAGATTCGGTCTTTCCCTACCCCTATATAATTTAGAATTTTCAACTCTAACTTACAAGTATAAGTTGCAATCAGCGCTAGCAAATTTCACATTCTTCCACGATTTTCGTTCCCTTATTTTGCGTTAACGAAAAGCCAGTTGGATTACGCCTAAGCGTCTCTGGCACCTAAAAGAAAAAGGGAAAAAGCTGGAAAACCGAAAAGGGGAAATTCGCAGCACCAGTGAAAAACGCTATTGTAGCATAATTTCGTCACAAATTCCGATCCTGTTAAGTTGTATTCAAAAGCAAGAGGCCGTTGCTCACTTTGTTTGGGAAAGGTCAACAAAATCAATGGAACGTTTCCAGTTCTATGGAATGAATCATCGGTGTACTGATCAAATCATTGTTTAAAATCCGTTTATCATTTTATTTAAAAATTCAAATATTTTTTGTTACAATACCGATTTTAACGTTTTTTTTATTATTCATTTTAATTTTCAATTTTAACATTTCTTTTTTGGTGTAAATTAAACCCACAGATTTCGGTTATCTGCTCATGCGAATTGATAGAATATTTTTTTCTGAAATCCATAAAATTTCTCCGAGCTCGAAGAATTTTACCCCTTTTCCCATGCGTCGAATTGCAACCTTTATTTAGTTTGTGGTTTTAATTATTTATTTATTTTATTTATTCTTTGTATTCTACTTTTAATTTAATTTAATATTAATTTGGTTCCAAAATTTTGTAAGGATTTTCAACAATATTGTTAATTCTAATTTATTGATTTTTTTTAATTACCTTTGGATGTTTTAATTTCTTTTATTTATTTATATTTTTTTGAAGGTGCATAATGCACGGAATAAATATATTGTCAGTACATATTTTTTTCTTTCAATTTCATGCATTTTTTTTGGTTTGGTTTGTTTTTTTTTTAAATCTATTTATTTAGCTATGGTTTGCTAATGTCGCAAGTTTGGGCAGATATAGATCCAAGGTAGGTTACAGGGGCATGAAGAACATGACCCAAAGATAATGTTTTCACAAAGAAGTTTTTTTTTCCCTTTCCCCTCCCGATTTTAGTAGAAGAAGATGAAGTCGATCGCGTTCCGTCCAGGCACGATTTTTCTTATGTAGTGTTGGCTGTTGTTAGAGGCTGGCAAGATCCCCCCTCCATTGAGCTTAGTCGGAAGAAAAAACCAGCGTGCCTACCCGCCTCCCCTCTTAACAACACAGGTAACCAGCAAGTAATAACATCTCCCCGCCTACACGCTACATAAATGGCGCCCAACGTTAAGCTTTGGCCTAGTCCTGCACGGACAAAGGCCAGCGGAAAGCCGAGTCCTTCACGGAAAGTGCTCCCCCTCTTTTCTGAAATTGCTAAGGCTTTTCCTCCCTTACGTATCAGTTGTTTCTCCATAACATTTTATTTTAAATTTTTATCGTTTCAATTTATTTTCATTTTCAATTTTTAGTCCGTCTGTAATGGTCCAAATTCTTCTTCTTCTCAGTTTTTTTTATTTTCGAAAAGCTACTATGATTGGGGCATCGTGAGTCCCGGGGCATAAAGCTTTTAAGCGAAGTGTTACTCGCGTTTGCCACGATGATCACCAAGAAAAAGTAGTAAGTTCAGAATCAGAATGTAGTCAAGAGAATAGCGTCGTGAATATGTTGTGTCCCGTGCAGATGAATAACATCAACACGCGTTTGCCAACATATTCTAGGCGACGAACATAAATAGTCAATATGCGATTTGGTGATTGACAGGAGTCCCAGAACAACACGCAGTGTCTGTTTTGCGTTTGCCTTGCCTAATTACTAATCGGAAAACAAAGTAAATGATTAGTTCGACAGACTACATGGTAGAGTAAAGAATTTTCTCCTTAAACTTTTAATACCGCCTTGTGAAAGCTATGTCTTCGTCCTGAAAATGATCGAATGGTTTTGTATCTGCCCTATTTTTATGATAATTGATTGAAAGAAAGAAAACGTTTTATTTCGAATATTGTTGAAAAACTTTATTGTATTTTGATTGTCTAATATTTATGAAATTTAATTTTAAGATTTATTGGTGCAAATTGTATCTCTATATTTAACTATATTTATTTATAAATTAAATTTATTATATTGCTACGTTAAATCGAATAACCTTTTTAAACGTTAGTGGGCATAGGGAATGTCTGAAGTGTTATCGCGAGCTGCAATAGAAGCTCTCAAAGGTAGACGGCAATTAAGTTTCGACGAGAACAGAATAATCACTCGGTCGATAAGCAAGAATTCTAAAGTTCCTGAAAACATGGGTATCGATAGGTCGCCTCAGAAAGGGAGTAGCTCAGCTACGACAAATAATAGAAATTCGGTAGAGTCAGGGGAACATTCTGATCAGCGATATGTTTCACACCTAAACACTACTGTAGGGGAAACATCGAATTCCAACAACAGATCGAATGTTCAACCGGAAGTTATCGGGGGCAATGGGGAAAACAATCCTCAGAATCTACCATCATCTAGTAGTAGTCTGTCTGCAGAATTTTCCGTTTTGAAAAACAGTCTCGTGGATTTTCTCAGGGAAGAATTAGGTAGATCCGAATCGAATATTCTGAACAGTCTAGAGGTAAGCTTGCAACAGCGTTTAGAGCAGGAAGTCTCAAATATTAGGCAGGAAAGTAGAACAGGCAACCATCAAACCTTACCGTTAAATGCACAGGTCGAAAACTTTAACGACGTTCTATCTAACCTCCGAACTAGACCTCCGCCCACCGCAGCTAGACCAATACCGGATTGCCACTCTCATTCTCAATCTGCCTCGGGAAGTGATGCCGATCAAATCTATCAGGCACAGCTGAGACAGTTTCAAAGTGTCTTAATGCAAACCCAACCACCACCACCGGTAGAAAACAATTCGGGTATGGGAAATTCGAAACCTTTCTGGCATAGGCTAGATAAGTGGGGAATTTGTTTCGACGGAACTTCGAAAAATATGACCGTGGAAGAATTTATTTTTCAAGTCGAGCATCTTCAAAAGAGCTACCGAACTCCTTGGCAAGAGGTGACGCAGCACTTCCATCTCTTACTGCAAGGGAATGCTCGACAGTGGTATTGGCAATATCTTCGCCAAAATAATAGCCATGTTTCATGGTCTGAGCTCCGTTTTGCGTTGTTAGGACACTTTAAATCAACCGAAACTGATCTCGAGATCATAAGAAAGTTGTCCGAAAAGAAGCAGCAAGCAAACGAGACCTTTGATGAGTTCTATAACGAAATGCTGAGCTTACGCAGTAAAATGAGGGTTCCCCTTGCTGAACCCGATCTGATAGATCTCTTAAAACGAAATCTAAAACCGTGGCTCATGCGCTTGATCTATCCGATGACAATTATGAATTTATCCCAACTTCGTGAAGCCTGCCGAATGACAGAAAATGCGTTTGCACATTTGGAGGTTCAACAACATAAAAAGTTTGTCCCTGTTACACGGCGAGTAAACGAGCTTAATTATCCCGAAAATGGTGCTGAAGATATAGAAGACCCACAATACTTAGAGGCTTTTAGACAAATACCGTCCAATAAATCAAATGCGAGAACAGAAAAACGGCAATTGATTTATTGGAATTGTACGAATCCGGGACATACGTTTTATGATTGTTCGGCACCACGAACATTATTTTGTTATCGTTGTGGCATGGACAAGGTTATACCACGCGATTGTCCTAAATGTGCGGGAAACTCGAAGGGGAACGCCAACATGCCGGGATGCTCACGTTCCACACCGACTCACCCGGATTAAATAAAAACTTTGATAATGACCTAGAAATCGAACCAAAATTCGTCAATATCTCCAACTCTCCTAAAGTTTTGCTCACTAATCCAGACAGTAGTAATCCGATACCTAATTCACCGCCTAAAGCTAAGAATTTCCTAAAGCCATACCATGAACGTTTGCGTGAGTATGAAGCAGTTCGTCAGCGAATTTTCAACACACCAGATGACGATTTTGGTAAAATTTATTTGAATCCCTTGTCCAAATTAGCGTCTAAAGCACGAACCAGATTTTCCGAACGTAGTAAAACCAGAAAGCTAATATCAAGCACAACCTTAGATTTGTCGACAGATTTGCGTCCTTACGCTAAAATTAAAATTTTCCATGTAGAGCTGACAGGTTTGCTTGATAGTGGCGCGAATATCTCATGTTTAGGAAAGAATTGTCTCCCCATAGTTAAAGACCTTAAGCTAGATATCTTAAAGTACAAATCACGAGTTCGAACAGCAGATGGCACGGGCCAAGAAATCATTGGGAAAGTACGTGTGCCAGTTATTTACAAAGACCAATCTGAAACAGTCACATTCTATTTAGTCCCAAATTTAGAACAAGAGGTTTATCTCGGGATAGATTTCTGGCGTACTTTTAATCTGGCTCCACACCTTATCAGTGCGTTAAATGAAGTACATGAGCTATCAGAGCTATCTGAGGATCCGGATATCCATAAACTCACGTCAATACAACAAAGACAACTTGAGACCATTAAAGCAAGGTTCTTATGTTCCACCAAGTTTGGCTTAGGTCATACGTCTATGGAGGAGCATACGATAGAAACAGGAGACGCAGTGCCTATAAAACAGAAATACTACCCCGTCTCCCCAGCCGTGCAAGTACATCTGTATGAGGAACTGGATAGGATGATTTCACTGGGAGTTATCGAGGAAAGTCAAAGCCCTTGGAGTTCACCCGTCGTTCTTATCCGGAAACCGGGTAAGAATCGACTGTGCCTTGACTCTCGAAAGTTCAACTCCGTAACAGTGAAAGACGCCTATCCACTACCTCATATAAATGGACTTCTCAGCCGCCTGCAGGATACACACTATATATCCAGTATCGATTTAAAAGATGCATTTTGGCAAATCCCGCTGGAGAAACGGAATAGGGAGAAGACGGCATTTACGATCCCGGGACGCCCAATTTACCAGTTCAAAGTAATGTGTTTTGGTTTGTGCAACAGCCCACAACGACTTTGTAGGCTTATGGATAAAGTGGTGCCGTCTCGACTTAGGGACAATGTCTTTGTATACTTAGACGATCTTCTAATAGTGTCAGCGGACTTCGAAACCCGCATGAAAGTCTTGGCAGAAGTCGCTGACTGTCTAAGAACTGCGAACCTGACAATCAATCTGAAAAAGTCGCGTTTTTGTTGTAGGAGAGTTCCATACCTCGGATACATAATCGGTGAAGGCGAACTAAAAACTAATCCCGATAAAATAGAGGCCATCCAGAATTTTCCATTACCATCCACGGCACGACAGATGCGCAGGTTTTTGGGAATGACGGGATGGTATCGAAAGTTCGTCAACAATTACGCAACCATATCCGCGCCGCTGTCCGAATGCTTGAAAAAGGCTAAAAGATTCACTATTACTTCAGAAGCGAAACAGGCGTTTGAGGAACTTAAAATGGCCTTAACGACGGCACCAGTCCTCGCACATCCTGATTTTCGCCGTGAATTTTTCGTGCAATGTGATGCCTCGTCAGTTGGGATAGGAGCTGTACTATTTCAGCTAGATGATGACGGAAATGAAAGGGTGATAGCCTACATCTCCAAAAAGCTGAATAGATGTCAAACGAATTACACGGTGACGGAGCGCGAGTGTTTAGCCGCAGTCACAGCCGTCCTCAAATTTCGGCAATACATTGAAGGGATGGAATTTACTATTATTACCGATCACATGAGTTTAAAATGGCTCATGGGTCTGAAAGACTTAAGTGGACGTTTAGCCAGGTGGAGCCTGAAACTCCAAGGTTTCACGTTCAAAATCGAGCACCGTAAAGGCTCCAAAAACGTAGTTCCCGATACCCTGTCCAGAATGATGCTGGATAGCATAAACATAGACGAGCCATTGTTAACCTTGGACTTAGAGTCGGAAGCTTTCAAGTCGCAGGGATACAAAGACTTGATTAATACAATCACGAAGAATCAAGAACAGCTCCCAGACTTGAAAGTGGTTGACGGGTTCGTCTATAAAAGAACAATGCCATATACGGGTGATGTCCAAACCGAGGAATTTTCGTGGAAGCTGTGGGTGCCACCTGAGCTAACGCGTACACTAATCTTGCAGGCTCATGAATCACCTCAAGCTGCACACGGAGGCATGGCCAAAACATTAGCCCGCGTTAGGGAGGATTACGTCTGGCCTAATATGGTTACTGAAATTCGGGAAATGATACAAAGTTGCATCGCATGCAAACAAAATAAAGCATCTAATGCAATCCTTCGGCCACCGATGGGTAAAGAAACGGTAACTAAACGGCCCTTTCAAAAATTGTATCTCGATGTTCTAGGTCCTTACCCTCGGTCAAGGTCGGGAAACGCGTACATATTTATTGTGTTAGACCATCACACGAAATTTGTGTTCTTAAAATCACTGAGACAAGCTAGCTCCATAAAAATAATACAATTTCTGGAAGTCGAAATCTTCAAGAAATTTGGGGTTCCCGAAAGTATACATACCGACAATGGTCGACAGTTTGTGGCCAAGGAATTTCAGTCATGTTTGACTAAATATGGAGTTCATCATACGAAAACTGCAATATACGCTCCACAGTCGGGTCTAACATGAACGAGTAAACCGTTCTATCCTTGCTGCCATACGGACATACTTGAAGGACAAACAGAACGAATGGGACGAACACTTGTCAGACATCGAATGCGCATTAAGAACGTCAAAACATGCGTCAATCGGTATGACACCTTATTTCGCGTTGTTTGGGAATAATATGATAACACACGGAAAAGGGTACGAACTGGCAAAAAGGCTTGGATCGTTAGAAGATGCTGAATTTTCCTATATGCCAAATCATCACCGTTTAAATTTGATACGGAAGAAACTGGCTGAAAACATGCACGAAGCTTTCGAAAAACGGAAGTCATATTACAATTTGCGATCGCGTCCAGTTTCTTATTCGGTAGGCCAAGAAATCTACAGGCGAAACTTTATTCTTAGCGACAAGTCTAAACATAACAAAAGCTATAATTGCCAATCTGGCAATCATTGGAGACCCGTATGGTGATATTCGTATCAAAATTCGAACAGTTATACCAAAATTCCACTTTGAAGTCAAACTTTCCAATAAGATTTTTTAAAATTTATTCCAATCGGATTTTGATGTATGGGAGCTTTATGTAGAATCATGTCCTAAATAACTTTTGCTCTTGGACTTTTTTGATAAGATGCACCGTTTTTGAGATATTCACAAAAAACGATTTCGTTTGTATGGGGGGTACCCCCCCTAATGGTCCATTTTTGCCCATTAACGAACTTAGCCTCACATTTTACGAAAAACGAATCTGTGCAAAATTTCAAGTCTCTAGCTCAATCCGTGCGCCCGCAATCCGCGCCACAGACAGACGGACGGACGGACAGACAGACAGACAGACAGACGGACAGACGGACGGACATGCAGAAATTAAATATTTTTATCATTCTAAACACACTGGTGTAATTCATTTTTTTGTGCGATGACGGGATCTTGGCGTTACAAATGGTAAGGCAAAGTTAATATACCCTTTGGTTTCACCATACGGGTATAAAAAGATAAACGCGAAACTGTGCCCTAAATTTCTTCGAGGTCGAGTATCAAAAATCATCGGGTCTAACATGTACGAAATTGAGGATTTAAATGGGAAAAAGGTGGGAATGTACCACGCCAAAGATCTAAAAGTATAAGCGTTAAGAACTGAATAGATTTTGGAAAATATTATAACATGAATTGCAAAGAATGTACCAATACCATCTTTAGTACCGAGTTATAAAAATCCACATAGCGTATAATTTCGCCCGGCTAACTACATATAGTGGGTTCTTCCCCACGTTTGTCTTTGTGTTCCTGGTTAACATCTTCTGTACTTCGGGCAGATGTCTTTCCAGATTTTTCACTTTCGCTGCAGCCCAGTGAAACCTCAGGTGTTGTAGCATCCGCCTAGAAGTTTAGAAAATAGTTTAATTCCTGGAAGAAATTTTGAGAAAGGGATACTTAGCTTCAAGTCCATCGTTATGTCCATCCTGGGTCCGTCCGTCGTAAGTCCGATCTTCAGCAGGATCTCCGTCCGTCTCGCCGTCTGAATCCCAGTTAAAATGTTGTCCAGTATGGTCCTCGCTGGAAAGGAAACCTAAAAACTGACACAGTAGGGCATTATTAATTAGAACATGTTATTTCCCTTTCCCCTTGGACGTCCTGGCGACAGTTGACTGGTGAGACTCCCCGGTGGGCAGGCGATGACTCTCGGCTATGTTTGATCCCTGTAAAAAGGCGTAAGAGATAAAAAAAGTGAAAAATAAGAATCTAGTGAGAATCTTACCTGTTGCTGGTATGTTTGTATCACGATCGTTTGACAGCTGCAATAATGTCATAGGTGGATGTTATCCTAAAGGGACCCATTTGTAGTGCAAATACTTACCTTTAAAAATTACACCAGATGTCACTTACGTCGATTAAAAGATTTTTGGGGAAATATTCGAAATTTGATTATTCACGGTTGAAGTAGTTGCTGTTGGGAATTGAGCTCGACAAGTTCGAGAAAAATAAAAATTTAATAATATTTAGTGTAGTGATTACAGCAGGGAAAGAGTAGGTTTTTGTTGTAGTATTAGTGAAGTGATAAACTAATTTAAAATGTTTATTAGCCGGATTGATCGGGCGTCGGCGATTTTTTTTTCTGGCCGGAGACAAAGAGTTTATACCAACAGGATTCTGGAATCACCTCCAAGTAAAACAAGTACGGTATCATTTATTTAATTAAACAAAGAATTGTCGGAGATACCAGCGCGAAAGATTCGGTCTTTCCCTACCCCTATATAATTTAGAATTTTCAACTCTAACTTACAAGTATAAGTTGCAATCAGCGCTAGCAAATTTCACATTCTTCCACGATTTTCGTTCCCTTATTTTGCGTTAACGAAAAGCCAGTTGGATTACGCCTAAGCGTCTCTGGCACCTAAAAGAAAAAGGGAAAAAGCTGGAAAACCGAAAAGGGGAAATTCGCAGCACCAGTGAAAAACGCTATTGTAGCATAATTTCGTCACAAATTCCGATCCTGTTAAGTTGTATTCAAAAGCAAGAGGCCGTTGCTCGCTTTGTTTGGGAAAGGTCAACAAAATCAATGGAACGTTTCCAGTTCTATGGAATGAATCATCGGTGTACTGATCAAATCATTGTTTAAAATCCGTTTATCATTTTATTTAAAAATTCAAATATTTTTTGTTACAATACCGATTTTAACGTTTTTTTATTATTCATTTTAATTTTCAATTTTAACATTTCTTTTTGGTGTAAATTAAACCCACAGATTTCGGTTATCTGCTCATGCGAATTGATAGAATATTTTTTTCTGAAATCCATAAAATTTCTCCGAGCTCGAAGAATTTTACCCCTTTTCCCATGCGTCGAATTGCAACCTTTATTTAGTTTGTGGTTTTAATTATTTATTTATTTTATTTATTCTTTGTATTCTACTTTTAATTTAATTTAATATTAATTTGGTTCCAAAATTTTGTAAGGATTTTCAACAATATTGTTAATTCTAATTTATTGATTTTTTTTAATTACCTTTGGATGTTTTAATTTCTTTTATTTATTTATATTTTTTTGAAGGTGCATAATGCACGGAATAAATATATTGTCAGTACATATTTTTTTCTTTCAATTTCATGCATTTTTTTTGGTTTGGTTTTTTTTTTTAAATCTATTTATTTAGCTATGGTTTGCTAATGTCGCAAGTTTGGGCAGATATAGATCCAAGGTAGGTTACAGGGGCATGAAGACCATGACCCAAAGATAAAGTTTTCACAAAGAAGTTTTTTTTCCCTTTCCCCTCCCGCTTTTAGTAGAAGAAGATGAAGTCGATCGCGTTCCGTCCAGGCACGATTTTTTTTTATGTAGTGTTGGCTGTTGTTAGAGGCTGGCAAGATCCCCCCTCCATTGAGCTAAGTCGGAAGAAAAAACCAGCGTGCCTACCCGCCTCCCCTCTTAACAACACAGGTAACCAGCAAGTAATAACATCTCCCCGCCTACACGCTACACCCTATACCTTTGAATGGTGGGCTTAATTCTTCGTTTGGACAGATTTGCAGATAATTTCTTTTGTTCACCGATTATGTATCCGAGGTATGGAACTCTCCTACAACAAAAACGCGACTTTTTCAGATTGATTGTCAGGTTCGCAGTTCTTAGACAGTCAGCGACTTCTGCCAAGACTTTCATGTGGGTTTCGAAGTCCTCTGATACTATTAGAAGATCGTCTAAGTATACAAAGACATTGTCCCTAAGTCGAGACGGCACCACTTTATCCATAAGCCTACAAAGTCGTTGTGGGCTGTTGCACAAACCAAAACACATTACTTTGAACTGGTAAATTGGGCGTCCCGGGATCGTAAATGCCGTCTTCTCCCTACTCCGTTTCTCCAGCGGGATTTGCCAAAATGCATCTTTTAAATCGATACTGGATATATAGTGTGTATCCTGCAGGCGGCTGAGAAGTCCATCTAAATGAGGTAGTGGATAGGCGTCTTTCACTGTTACGGAGTTGAACTTTCGAGAGTCAAGGCACAGTCGATTCTTACCCGGTTTCCGGATAAGAACGACGGGTGAACTCCAAGGGCTTTGACTTTCCTCGATAACTCCCAGTGAAATCATCCTATCCAGTTCCTCATACAGATGTACTTGCACGGCTGGGGAGACGGGGTAGTATTTCTGTTTTATAGGCACTGCGTCTCCTGTTTCTATCGTATGCTCCTCCATAGACGTATGACCTAAGCCAAACTTGGTGGAACATAAGAACCTTGCTTTAATGGTCTCAAGTTGTCTTTGTTGTATTGACGTGAGTTTATGGATATCCGGATCCTCAGATAGCTCTGATAGCTCATGTACTTCATTTAACGCACTGATAAGGTGTGGAGCCAGATTAAAAGTACGCCAGAAATCTATGCCGAGATAAACCTCTTGTTCTAAATTTGGGACTAAATAGAATGTGACTGTTTCAGATTGGTCTTTGTAAATAACTGGCACACGTACTTTCCCAATGATTTCTTGGCCCGTACCATCTGCTGTTCGAACTCGTGATTTGTACTTTAAGATATCTAGCTTAAGGTCTTTAACTATGGTGAGACAATTCTTTCCTAAACATGAGATATTCGCGCCACTATCAAGCAAACCTGTCAGCTCTATATGGAAAATTTTAATTTTAGCGTAAGGACGCAAATCTGTCGACAAATCTAAGGTTGTGCTTGATATTAGCTTTCTGGTTTTACTACGTTCGGAAAATCTGGTTCGTGCTTTAGACGCTAATTTGGACAAGGGATTCAAATAAATTTTACCAAAATCGTCATCTGGTGTGTTGAAAATTCGCTGACGAACTGCTTCATACTCACGCAAACGTTCATGGTATGGCTTTAGGAAATTCTTAGCTTTAGGCGGTGAATTAGGTATCGGATTACTACTGTCTGGATTAGTGAGCAAAACTTTAGGAGAGTTGGAGATATTGACGAATTTTGGTTCGGTTTCTAGGTCATTATCAAAGTTTTTATTTAATCCGGGTGAGTCGGTGTGGAACGTGAGCATCCCGGCATGTTGGCGTTCCCCTTCGAGTTTCCCGCACATTTAGGACAATCGCGTGGTATAACCTTGTCCATGCCACAACGATAACAAAATAATGTTCGTGGTGCCGAACAATCATAAAACGTATGTCCCGGATTCGTACAATTCCAACAAATCAATTGCCGTTTTTCTGTTGTCGCGTTTGATTTGTTGGACGGTATTTGTCTAAAAGCCTCTAAGTATTGTGGGTCTTCTATATCTTCAGCACCATTTTCGGGATAATTAAGCTCGTTTACTCGCCGTGTAACAGGGACAAACTTTTTATGTTGTTGAACCTCCAAATGTGCAAACGCATTTTCTGTCATTCGGCAGGCTTCACGAAGTTGGGATAAATTCATAATTGTCATCGGATATATCAAGCGCATGAGCCACGGTTTTAGATTTCGTTTTAAGAGATCTATCAGATCGGGTTCAGCAAGGGGAACCCTCATTTTACTGCGTAAGCTCAGCATTTCGTTATAGAACTCATCAAAGGTCTCGTTTGCTTGCTGCTTCTTTTCGGACAACTTTCTTATGATCTCGAGATCAGTTTCGGTTGATTTAAAGTGTCCTAACAACGCAAAACGGAGCTCAGACCATGAAACATGGCTATTATTTTGGCGAAGATATTGCCAATACCACTGTCGAGCATTCCCTTGCAGTAAGAGATGGAAGTGCTGCGTCACCTCTTGCCAAGGAGTTCGGTAGCTCTTTTGAAGATGCTCGGCTTGAAAAATAAATTCTTCCACGGTCATATTTTTCGAAGTTCCGTCGAAACAAATTCCCCACTTATCTAGCCTATGCCAGAAAGGTTTCGAATTTCCCATACCCGAATTGTTTTCTACCGGTGGTGGTGGTTGGGTTTGCATTAAGACACTTTGAAACTGTCTCAGCTGTGCCTGATAGATTTGATCGGCATCACTTCCCGAGGCAGATTGAGAATGAGAGTGGCAATCCGGTATTGGTCTAGCTGCGGTGGGCGGAGGTCTAGTTCGGAGGTTAGATAGAACGTCGTTAAAGTTTTCGACCTGTGCATTTAACGGTAAGGTTTGATGGTTGCCTGTTCTACTTTCCTGCCTAATATTTGAGACTTCCTGCTCTAAACGCTGTTGCAAGCTTACCTCTAGACTGTTCAGAATATTCGATTCGGATCTACCTAATTCTTCCCTGAGAAAATCCACGAGACTGTTTTTCAAAACGGAAAATTCTGCAGACAGACTACTACTAGATGATGGTAGATTCGCGTTTAGGTCACCATTACCAAGATTGCCGATCAAGGCAATATTTCTGTACTAAATGCCAAACCAACGGCCACAGTACCGACAGGTGTTGGAAACAAACAACTAATTCGAATTTCCAAACATTAACCCCAAAACGCAATCAGGCACACATAAATTTAAATATTAATAATAGTGTCGAGGCCAGCGGAAATATCTCATGGGACGGATATCTAGTCTCTACGAGACAGATATCCGACCCTTTTCATAAACACGGCGCGACAGCGATACCGCTGACTCGACATATGATCACACAACGTGACATCAAAGACTCACGGTGAAAGATAGATATGAAGATGTACACCGTGAGATACAAAAAGTGCCGACTCGACATTCCTCACCAGCTAGAATTAAGCTAGCAGTAAGTTGCTTTTAGAATTGTTTGATCGTTCAAAGTAAAAAGTAGTCGAATAAAGTTTAATTAAAGTAATTCGTGTTGTTATTTTTGCTCCCTTAACTCCCATTGTTAAACTCGGACCACAACATATTGGCGCAGCCGGAAAAAAGTTTGCTGCGACCATTTTGGCGCAGCCGGTTAAAAACTTGCATCGTGCAAATTGGAAAATCGTGCGTTAGTTTGCAAATTAGAAAAGTCGTGCGCTAGTTTGCAAAGTTCGCATCGTGCAAACAGTGAAAAAGTGCGTGTGTAAAACTAAAAATATTCCATAAACTAGAGGAATAGAAAAGTGAAAAAAAAACAGAAACTGAAAAAGTGCTAGTGAAAAAGTAAGGAAAATAGAAAAGTCAAGACAATATTACGAATACTAAAAAGTGGAAAAAAGATACTGAATAAGAAAGAAAAAAAGTGAAGTGCTACGAAAGGCAAAAAAGTAAGGAGAATCACCACGAGAAGTTGCGGAGACGACAAAAAAAAAACGTAAGTACAAATAGTCTTTTTTTTCTTCTCTCAAAAAATATTTAAGTGATAAAAAAAAAACACTTTAAAAAACAAGTTTTTTAACCTTATACACTTTCAAAATGCACTAAAAAGTAAAAAATAAGTTTAAAGTTTCACAAAAAAAGTTTTTATAAATTGCGTGTTGTTGTGAAAGTATAAAGTGTGCTGCGTTGCACAGTATGAAACCGCTATTACAGATTCAAGAGCAAATGCAACGTCACACATTTTATACTTTCACAACAACACGCAATTTATAAAAACATTTTTTGTGAAACTTTAAACTTGTTTTTTACTTTTTAGTGCATTTTGAAAGTGCATAAGGTTAAAAAACTTGTTTTTTAAAGTGTTTTTTTTTAATTTTATACTTTTTAGTCTTGAATTAGCCTACCAAAAACCTCCAGAAAAGATCTTTCGCGTGAAATTTGAGCAAAAGGAAACTCACGTTATCTTTGCAGGACATTCCGTTATCCTTACAGAATTTTAAATGTCAGAATCGGATTCAGCGACCCCAAAAACCCCCTAATGCATTTTTTCCCCGGAAAAATGGGAAAAGGATATGTGCGTCATCCTTACAGGACCTTCCGTTTTGAATTTTGAAAATCTAACACCGAATTCGTGATCAGCAGGGAGGACAAAAATATGCACGAAAAATCACATTTTAAGCGCTTAAATATGCTCAAAAAAGTTAATAAATATGCGCCAAAATATGCACGAAAAAATAACAAAAAAACACAAGTATTATTTTTTATTTACTTTATTCAAAAACAGAATAATTTGAGTTGACGATCATATGTTGTTTTAAATTTTCGAAGAGCAAATTTCGTCGATTCTCGGTTAGAAACGTTGAATATATTGAGAATGATCTCTCCACATCAACGGATGTCGTTGGGCAATATTTAAAGTTCAATACTTCTGAAGGGGTTAAATTTTCAATATATTCATCCATTTATTTGGAATTATGAAATTATGACACATAGCTTTCCGACACTTCAAGCAACTTTAGACCGTATATAGGAGCCTCCATACGTTCAATGTTACTTGACAATTTTACTTGAATAACTCATCTTGCAAGTAACATTGATCGTTTGGATGCTCTTCAATGTTACGTGTGGAGGGAATTTCCATCAATGTTACTTGACGAAAATTTTCACCAATAATACTTGTCAAGTAACATTGAACGTGTGGAGGCTTCTTATCAAACGGCATTACATGCCTTTTGTCACGCAGAAACAGATGGAAAAGTATTTCATATGTCAAATTGACACAATACCAGAAAATCCCATATTTTAGTGTTAATTGTAACAAAATTAAGTTTTCTCAATTGAAATATATTTATCATTATTTTTTTTATTGAGAAAAAAATATACGATTTTTACCTTGGGCCAAAATCTCAGATCAATTTAATAAAAAAACAAAGAAAAAAGGGGGTTTGAATTCGAAATTGTGTCAAATTGACACAAAATATGGATTAGGGTTAAAGAAAAAAAATGCTTTCAAATACCCAAACACCAAGTTTTTGGGTTCGAAAATCGAATTGATAATTCAATACAACCAAAATGATACAAAAATATGTAAAATAAGCATAGAAGTATAAAATATGCAAAAATTTTAGAAAAAGCTGAAAATATGCAAAATAAGCATTTCTAAGCAAAAGCTTAGATTTGTCCTCCCTGGTGATCAGCGACCCCGAAAACTCCCTGATGCCAGTTTTTCCCGGGAAAAATGGGAAAAAGGATATTTACGTTATCCTTACAGGATCTTCCGTTTTGAATTTTGAAAATCTAACACCGAATTCGTGATCAGCGACCCCGAAAACCCCCTCGTGCCAGTTTTTCCCGGGAAAAGTGGGAAAAAGGATATTTGCGTTATCCTTACAGGACCTTCCGTTTTGAATTTTGAAAATCTAACACCGAATTCGTGATCAGCGACCCCGAAAACCCCCTGATGTCAGTTTTTCCCGGAAAAAATGGTAAAAAGGATATTTGCGTTATCCTTACAGGACCTTCCGTTTTGAATTTTGAAAATCTAACACCGAATTCGTGATCAGCGACCCCGAAAACCCCCTAATACCATTTTTTCCCGGAAAAAATGGGAAAAGGACATTTGCGTTATCCTTATAGGACCTTCCGTTTTGAATTTTGAAAATCTAACACCGAATTCGTGATCAGCGACCCCGAAAACCCCCTGGTGCCAGTTTTTCCCGGAAAAATGGGAAAAAGGATATTTGCGTTATCCTTACAGGACCTTCCATTATCCTTACAAGGATGCAGTAGTAAAAATATTGAACTGTCACCGGAACTACGCAAGGTGACAAAATTTCATCTTCCTAGGTTGCATAGTTTCGGAGATATAAGGTTCCAAAGATTCCAGAGAAAGACACATAGGTAGGTAGCCACATAGGTCGCGACAATCCAACTTAATAGAAAGTGTATAAAAAAAACACTTTAAAAAACAAGTTTTATAACCTTATACACTTTCAAAATGCACTAAAAAGTAAAAAACAAGTTTAAAGTTTCACAAAAAATGTTTTTATAAATTGCGTGTTGTTGTGAAAGTATAAAGTGTGCTGCGTTGCACAGTATGAAACCGCTATTACAGATTCAAGAGCAAATGCAACGTCACACATTTTATACTTTCACAACAACACGCAATTTATAAAAACATTTTTTGTGAAACTTTAAACTTGTTTTTTACTTTTTAGTGCATTTTGAAAGTGTATAAGGTTATAAAACTTGTTTTTTAAAGTGTTTTTTTTTTATTTTATACTTTTTAGTCTTGAATTAGCCTACCAAAAACCTCCAGAAAAGATCTTTCGCGGGAAATTTGAGCAAAAGGAAATTCACGTTATCTTTGCAGGACATTCCGTTATCCTTACAGAATTTTAAATGTCAGAATCTGATTCAGCGACCCCAAAAACCCCCTAATGCCATTTTTCTCCGGAAAAAATGGGAAAAGGATATGTGCGTCATCCTTACAGGACCTTCCGTTTTGAATTTTGAAAATCTAACACCGAATTCGTGATCAGCGACCCCGAAAACTCCCTGGTGCCAGTTTTTCCCGGGAAAAGTGGGAAAAAGGATATTTGCGTTATCCTTACAGGACCTTCCGTTTTGAATTTTGAAAATCTAACATCGAATTCGTGATCAGCGACCCCGAAAACCCCCTGGTGCCAGTTTTTCCCGGAAAAAATGGGAAAAAGGATATTTGCGTTATCCTTACAGGACCTTCCATTATCCTTACAAGGATGCAGTAGTAAAAATATTGAACTGTCACCGGAACTACGCAAGGTGACAAAATTTCATCTTCCTAGGTTGCATAGTTTCGGAGATATAAGGTTCCAAAGATTCCAGAGAAAGACACATAGGTAGGTAGCCACATAGGTCGCGACAATCCAACTTAATAGAAAGTGTATAAAAATGAAAAGTGTTTTTCGCATAATGTTGTACTAAATTTTTATGCAACATAAATTTAAAATATTTTTTTATAAACGCTGATTTTCTCCACAAATGACGTGTTAAAAAACAAGATTGGACCAAACCACATTGTAATCGTAGTCGAATTACTAGTATCAGTGAACTTTGAGAAATTTCAATATTAATTCCACACAAAATTTTTTTTGTTCTTTTCTCTCCACAAAAATTTTTATGTTAATGATAGTAGAAAAGCGTAAAAATTTCTAAACTTAACTATGTGGGTTGGAACAATCTTGCTCTAACAGCATAAAATAATAGAATTAAACGTGTAACATGTACCGAGTATAAAATTTTTCATATAATTAGACGAAATCGGTTCGTCGTGGTAAATTTTATTGTCTCGAAATTTGATTACCAAAGTGAAACCCCTTTTGTCTTACCGGATTAGATCATTCAGCGATATTACTTCGATCCAAAATATGCCACGTTTACGGGGAAATTATTAAGCCGAACATTACATTAGCTTTGCCTGCTAACTTCTCAACATTTTCGGGCATATTTCGACCCAATTAGTTCGTAATTCAATGATAATAACAGCATAGCAAATTGCAAGTCCTGTTAAATCAAAGAATCCGAAAAACGTACGATTTTCATGTTACGTTTAACCGCGGTATGAATTTTGCCTCAATGAGTTCTACTCAATTTGTAACGTTATCAAGGTTACCAATATAAAAAAAAAAACATGTGTGTGCAGTGCACACGCGGTAGAAGTGAAACCTTAGGAAAACTAAACAGCGAGAGAATGAGACGAATGCGGTATCAGGGGTGGGATAGTTATAGCGTTTATTTATTATAATATTGGTACCAGGTTCAAAAGTAATATTATATTTTTATTGAAAATCTAATACCGGATTCGTGATCAGCGACCCCAAAAACCCTAAAATGCAAATTTTTCCGGGGAAAATGGGAAAAAGGATATTTTCATTATCCTTACAGGATCTTCCGTTTCGAATTTTGACAATCTAATACCGGATTCGTGATCAGCGACCCCAAAAACCCTAAAATGCAAATTTTTCCGGGGAAAAATGGGAAAAAGGATATTTATCCTTACAGGACCTTTCGTTTCGAATTTTGAAAATCTAATACCGGATTCGTGATCAGCGACCCCAAAAACCCCGTAGTGCCAATTTTTCCGGAGAAAAATGGGAAAAAGGATATTTTCATTATCCTTACAGGACCTTCCGTTTCGAATTTTGAAAATCTAATATCGGATTCGTGATCAGTGACCCCAAAAACCCTATAGTGCAAATTTTTCCAGGGAAAAATGGGAAAAAGGATATTTTCATTATCCTTACAGGACCTTCCGTTTCGAATTTTGAAAATCTAATATCGGATTCATGATCAGTGACCCCAAAAACCCTATAGTGCAAATTTTTCCGGGGAAAAATGGGAAAAAGGATATTTTCATTATCCTTACAGGACCTTCCGTTTCGAATTTTGAAAATCTACATAGCTAAAAACCTGCTCCTGGCAACACAGATTATTTTGCAAAAAACCGCATAAAAATCGGTCCAGTAGTTTTTGAGTTTTGTAATCTCAGGCAGGCAGACAAACAATAAAACATCCATTTTTATTTATATACGAGTACATATGTATATATTGCAATTTATGACGAAACATAATTTATCGCCTCCTCTCTCTACTTCCTCCCTCCTAACACTTCTCCCTTCTCTCCTTTCCCTTCCCGTACCCCGCCCTCTTCCCCTACCCCTTCCCGCTTCCCGTCAATCTTGTTCACGATAAATTGACTGGCACCCATCTGTATTCTATCTCATTTTCTCGTAGGCTAAAATATCCTATCTCTTTTTACTGTCGTTTCATCGAGTTTGAAATCACTCACAACGCCGCTAAAGAAGTTTTCACTTCAAAAATAAAACTGTTATGAATTGACGATTAATAATTTCGTGTCGACATTATTCAAGGTAAGAAACAAATCTTACAAATTTATTTCGTAAAGTTAATTACAAATGCCGCGTAATAATATCCTGACAAAAGAAGAGTTAACCAAATTCGAAACATTTGAAAAAATTCTATTCGAAAAGGACGAAGAACTCGCAAAATTAAGACAAATAACGAAAATTAACGAAAAAAAGCTTCAGAATATCGAAGAAGTATTAATTGACGAAATAAAATCTAGATTATCACCTGCAGAATTTGAGGAATTAGACAAAGAATTCAAAAATGAAAAATTAGATATAGATGAATTTATAGAAAAACTGTTACACAAAATTTTACACATTTTAAACGTAGAAGAAATCAAATTTTCAAATCAAATTCAAGAAGCAAACAAGAAAACCACATTTTTGTTAAACGAAATAACAGAGTATAAAAAACAAATAAAAGAAGCAGAAGAAAACGCAGCATTGTACGAGAGCGATAAAATCCCAACAAAGGTTAACCCAGCAATAGGGGACAAGCAATACAACACCGAACAGCAAGAAATAATAAATATATTGAGGAATAAACTAACATCAGCGATAGAAGAATTAGATAAAACAAAAGAACAACAGAATTTAGCAGAGGAAAAAGAGCAGGAGGCCCATTTAAAATTAAAAACATTCACAGAAAACTTAGAAAAAATTAAACAAGACAATAGTCAACTAAGGGAACAACTGAAAAAATCCCAAATAACCCTGGTACCACAGATAGCCACAGATAGTAAGAATTCAAATCTACGCACCATGGCTAACAACGAAGACACATACGTTAAAATCATGGAATTATGTAGAAACAATGTTCCAACGTTTTCAGGCCAAAAATCTCCTAAACTTTCGAAAGAAGTTTACAGATTTTTAGAAATCTGCACAGATCTACACGATCACCTAAAAGAAAACGAGAAAGAAATATTCCTCTCTTGTATCAAATATCGACTACAAGATGACGCATATTACCTGGTAAGCACCGAAAAACCAGCAACAATAAAAGATCTTCAAGATCTGATCAAAAAAGCATACGTTTCAAAAAAAATCGTTGGATCAATCGCGCGCAGAATTATTAACCTGTAGGCAAAGACCAGGAGAGGACCTAGAGGAGTTCGGGACAAGAATGTCAGCCATCCTCGAAGAAATAAAAAATAATGTGGCAACAGAATACCCGACAGGTCACGAAGCATTGCTTAAGGAAGCAGAAAAAGATGTCATCTGGACATTTAAAAATGGAATAAGCAATCATCAACTTAAAAACTTGCTAATAAGTAATAGGGCTAACACCCTAAGGGAGATTAAAGAGGAAGCGATGTTTTTAGAACAAGCAGTAAATAGGTCTAACGTGGCAGGCCCTCCAAGGTCCTCAACGAGCTGGAATGAAAACAACAATACGAATTGGAATAGAAATGGAAACGAAAATCAAAATGGGAACTGGCAACGAGACAACACGGGACGGCAAAATGCACAAAATCACCAACCGACACAAAGTTCGCAACAAAATTCTCAGTTTAGAACAAATATTGGGCCAAGACAACCAATAAATTGCAATTTTTGCGGAAAAAGGGGCCACATAGAAAGAGATTGTAGGACCAAGCGAAACCAAACATTTTGCACCAGATGTAAGGGATATGGACACACCGTAGCGAACTGTAGTACCCCACAACAAACAGTTAGAATGGCACAACAACACACCCAAGAAGAAAGATTAGTTTTGTTCTGCCAATTCTGTAACACGTCAAATCATTCCACAGACAATTGCTTGAAAAAATATTTAGCGGAGAACCGTCAGGGAAACGGGGGACAGCAGCCCGGGAGCACGACGGCCACTGCTACACTGCTACAAACACCTCGGAGTCAATAAAACAGTGCATTAAACAAGACGAATTAACGGCGAAATGGCAACAACAAACGGACAAGAATACAACAAAAAATGAAATTGATATCTCAGAAAAATTCATGGTCAAGGTTAACTTGGATGTGGGCAAGGCACCGTCCTCGTTGTTTTTAATAGACACGGGATCGGATTGCAATCTTATCAAGTTAAGCAAAGTAGATGAAACAATACCGATCCAAGTTCAAGATCAAATAATTATCAAGGGAATTTTCGGAGCCCACGAAAAATCCATTGGAACATGTGAAGCAAATATACTTACAGGATCGGAGAAAATTCATTGTAAGTTTAATGTAATCTATGACACAGACTCAATACCAGCTGACGGCATACTCGGGGCGCAATTTTTAAAAAATAGAACAATAATAGACGCCATTCAGAAAAAATTAATAATCCAAGATGAAATTCCAACTCCCACACAACCGAGCAAACTTTTCGGACATATTGATTTCAATGTACAACCTACGGAAACAATTTTGCATACAGTGACCGACACTGTTAACAATACAAAAGAAAAAATAGAACTAAAAAAAAATAAAACCGACTTTAAAAAAAAAACTGAAAAGAGAAAAAAGCACTAAAAAGAAAAAAAATAATTTCAAACTATGTCCATTAATAGCGTATTTAAAATTCGGCTTTTTTGGAGTGGCGTTAAATTTACACTAAATAAAATCGTTGTAAAATTTCTATTGTCAAGTTTCGCACAAAATCAGTTTGTACATGTAGACAAAAAATAGGATAGATTTCTACAAAAAATAGTAACATATGAGACAGTGGGCTTTTTTATAGCGATTGCTTAAAAATAGGGAATCCAATTTGGGACATAAAAGAACTTAGTTTTGGTGCTTCTAAGAGCCGTGTCTATAGTTAATCTGTTTGACAACAAAATTTTCGGAGTCGATCTTAGTTCTTAGTTAGCCTTAAGGGTTAGAAAGTATGTAATTTATTTTAGTTGCAAATTTAACGCCACTCCAAAAAAGCCGAATTTTAAATACGCTATTAATGGACATAGTTTGAAATTATTTTTTTTCTTTTTAGTGCTTTTTTCTCTTTTCAGTTTTTTTTTAAAGTCGGTTTTATTTTTTTTAGAATTTTTTTTTTATTTCGAACGTTTTTAGTTTCAATTTTTAATATAGGTAAAATTACAAAGGGTTTGAGGGGATAAGTCCGCACATGACAAATATATAAAAGAATCTTCCAGATATTGTACTGAACACAATACAAAGAATTTTACTCGATATCCCAAGCAGGGAGGGGTTTGAAGGGGTAGGTTAACACGGGGGAAATATACAGGGTGGGCCAGAATAGACGCAGGGGTTTGAAGTCTTTATAACTTTTTTTTTTATTTTTATTTTTTTAATTTTGTTTCAGCATTTTGTTAAGAAGACTTGGGCAATTTAAAATGGACCTGTACACAATAGAACAACGAACCGGTGGGCGGTGGGCTCAATGGCTCTTTTACGGGACATGTTTGGCGGACGCATTATTTCGAAAAGTTGCGATTTCAATTGGCCTACGCGTTCACCTGATCTAACGACTCCAGATTGTTTCCTTTGGGGATATTTGAAAAAAAAGGTGTACGTCAACAAGCCAACAACCATCAGCCAATTGAAAACCAACATTCGCAGTGAAATCAAGGCCACAACACGAAAGGTTATGGAAAATTTCTTGGAAAGAGCACGGATTTGCGAAGCAGAAAATGGCCACCACTTGCGGGATATAATTACACTTTGAAGTCGAACTTTCCAATCAGATTTTTTAAAATTTATTCCAATCGGATTTTGATGTATGGAAGTTTTATGTAGAATCATATCCTAAATAATTTTTGTTCTTGGACTTTTTTGATAAGATGCACCGTTTTTGAGAAATTCGGAAAAAACGATTTCGTTTGTATGGGGGGTACCCCCCCTAATGGTCCATTTTTGCCCATGAACGAACCGGGGTCCAACCAGGAACTTTCTCTACAACTTTCTCTTTGGGATGACCAAAATCGGTCAACCCAGTAAAAAGTTAGGCGTGAACATACATTAAAATATCAGTTGTGGTCAACACAAAACTTTCTTCTACAAAATCTACGACCCTGCGCAATTTACGCTAGAGCCCTGTCGCGTTGTCAACATAAGACGACCTCCCAATAAATTCTTGGTTTATTCAAAAATATCACAAACGTACAAAATTTGAGATAACTTGAGAGCGGTAAAAGATATCAATTTACGGTAAATGGAAAAAATGTAGAAAATGTTAACATCTTTAATTATTCTTTTGACTGATTTGTCGAAAAACCGTTAGTTTGCAAATTATTCGCAAACATATGATTTTTTACATATTAATGAAAATATCTCAATAACGGTAAAAGATAACGGATAACGGTAAGAAACAAAATTGTGCAGAATGCCATTCTCATTAATTCACTTCATACATTCAGTCAGCAAAAACCCGTTAGTTTTCGAGATAATCGCAAAAAACTGTTTTTTTTTGGAAATAACGGTTTATCTCGATAACAGGTGGAGATATCGAGTTATAGCTAAAGACAAAAGTGTGGGAAATTTTATTTTCTCCAAGTTTTGTCATACTTAAGGCCACTAAAAACGCGTAGTTTGGGAGTAAATCGAGAAAAACGAAATTGCGATTTTTGAAAAACCGCCATTTTGGATACTTCCGGTTAACGGATTTCCACCAAAAGTTGATAGGATCGTCCCATTTCAGGACCCAACATGCCTATAAAATTTCATGGCGCTAGCTCTATTAGATTTTGAGAAATCTTGTACACAGACTGACAGACAGACTGACAGACTGACAGACTGACAGACTGACAGACTGACAGACTGACAGACTGACAGACTGACAGACTGACAGACTGACAGACTGACAGACTGACAGACTGACAGACTGACAGACTGACAGACTGACAGACTGACAGACTGACAGACTGACAGACTGACAGACAGACTGACAGACTGACAGACAGACTGACAGACAGAAAGACATTTTTTAAATATGACTCCAATCGACTCAGGAGTGATCGGGAAATGTTTTTTAGGCAAAATTAAGAGGTCGAAATTTTTCATGAATACAATACTTTATTATACTCCGTAGAAGAAAGTAAAAAAAATATCAGTTGTGGTCAACACAAAACTTTCTTCTACAAAATCTACGACCCTGCGCAATTTACGCTAGAGCCCTGTCGCGTTGTCAACCTAAAACGACCTCCCAATAAATTTTTGGTTCATCCAAAAATATCAAAAACGTACAAAATTTGAGATAACTTGAGAACGGTAAAAGATATCAATTTACGGTAAATTGCAAAAAGGTAGAAAATTTTAACATCTCCAATTCTTCCTTAAATTAATTTGTCGAAAAATCGTCAGTTTGCAAGTAATTTGCAAAAATATATTTTTTTATATTTTAATCTAAATATCTCAATAACGGTAAAAGATAACGGATAACGGTAAGAAACAAAATTGTGCAGAATGCCATTCTCATTAATTCACTTCATACATTCAGTGAGCAAAAACCCGTTAGTTTTCGAGATAATCGCAAAAAACTGATTTTTTGGAAATAACGGTTTATCTCGATAACAGGTTGAGATATCGAGTTATAGCCAAAGACAAAAGTGTGGGAAATTTTATTTTCTCCAAGTTTTGTCATACTTAAGGCCACTAAAAAACGCGTAGTTTGGGAGTAAATCGAGAAAAACGAAATTGCGATTTTTGAAAAACCGCCATTTTGGATACTTCCGGTTAACGGATTTCCACCAAAAGTTGATAGGATCGTCCCATTTCAGGACCCAACATGCCTATAAAATTTCATGGCGCTAGCTCTATTAGTTTTTGAGAAATCTTGTACACAGACTGACAGACAGACTGACAGACTGACAGACTGACAGACTGACAGACTGACAGACTGACAGACTGACAGACTGACAGACTGACAGACTGACAGACTGACAGACTGACAGACTGACAGACTGACAGACTGACAGACTGACAGACTGACAGACTGACAGACTGACAGACTGACAGACTGACAGACTGACAGACTGACAGACTGACAGACTGACAGACTGACAGACTGACAGACTGACAGACTGACAGACTGACAGACTGACAGACTGACAGACTGACAGACAGAAAGACATTTTTTAAATATGACTCCAATCGACTCAGGAGTGATCGGGAAATGTTTTTTAGGCAAAACTAAGAGGTCGAAATTTTTCATGAATACAATACTTTATTATACTCCGTAGAAGAAAGTAAAAATATATATATTCAGGTGGAATTGAGAACCTTTTCCTTTTTGGAAGTCGGTTAAAAATGGCAACAACTAACCAACGGCATAATGAAGTACCTGATTCATTGAAGATAAGAGTAATCAAGGGAAACCAACTAATATGTAGATACTTTAAAAACTATAGAATTGAAAAAAGATAAACTACAAAAGGAAATAAAAGAAAGCATAAGTAATAATACGAAAAACGAAGAAAATATAATGAATAAAAATAAAGAAGAAAAAAAGAAAATATAGATAAAGAACGTACGAGGATGATGATAGAAATACCACCTCGGTCTCTGCCCCTGATACCCCGGTCTCTGCCCCTGATAAACACCCCACCTAAGTCTCTGCCCCCGTCTCTGCCCCCGTATCTGCCCCTGATACCCCTGTCTCTGCCCCTAATACAAATAGAAGAAATGAAAAGAAAAAGTATAGTAGTTAATGAAAATATTGAAGATCAAGAAGGAAATAAAGTAGATTCTATAGACTTAAAGTGTTTTTCGGAAAGGCAGGAATGCAAAAGCGATATTTCTTGTGAGAGAAAGGGAGAAAGCAACAACCTTCGCACGGATTTTGATATTCCCAACAATCGACCGCAAGGAAGGGAAACTGGAGCTATACCCAAGAGGTTGCTAAGCCCTCGCATGGGCCTTACCAATTGGAAGGATGAGGTGTGCGAGATCCAGCCTCGCAAGAGGATTGAACACACCTTCCTAAGTATCAGTGACGGCGAACCGGAAAATCGCAAAAAAGCTGCAAACAAAAATTCGTTGGTTCTCCTGAGGAAGTATGATGAAAACGGTACATCAGGAAAAATTACAACAACACAACCGCTGGCAGAAGAAAAGAATATCGTAGAAATGGTTGAAACAAAAATAGGAAGGAGGGAACAGGAAATAAACGTAGAAGAAATAAATAGAGTATGTAACAACATAACGAGTAATACGAAAGAAATAATCAGTCTATGCAAAAACAAAGCAAGCGTAAATACGGGAGAAAAAATAAACTACGTATTTCAGGAAAATTCAGTAATTCAAAAGAGTCTGGTCGCATTTTGTGGGGATGAAAATAATAAGTTTTGGGGACATTTAAAAATCTCCGAGGTAAGAGTAATCAAAACCATCATGGGGCCTGTCCTAAACAACGGTGCAACCCAGAATTCTTATTATATGAACTATGTACCTAAATCTTCGTCTGAGACTCGCATGGGATCTGGCAATCCTGTAGGGGAATGAGGTAAATCAACCCAACCGCACAAAAGAAATTATCTGCAAATCTGTCCAAACGAAGAATTAAGCCCACCATTCAAAGGTATAGGGTGTAGCGTGTAGGCAGGGAGATGTTATTACTTGCTGGTTACCTGTGTTGTTAAGAGGGGAGGCGGGTAGGCACGCTGGTTTTTTCTTCCGACTTAGCTCAATGGAGGGGGGATCTTGCCAGCCTCTAACAACAGCCAACACTACATAAAAAAAATCGTGCCTGGACGGAACGCGATCGACTTCATCTTCTTCTACTAAAATCGGGAGGGGAAAGGGAAAAAAAAACTTCTTTGTGAAAACTTTATCTTTGGGTCATGTTCTTCATGCCCCTGTAACCTACCTTGGATCTATATCTGCCCAAACTTGCGACATTAGCAAACCATAGCTAAATAAATAGATTTAAAAAAAAAACAAACCAAACCAAAAAAAATGCATGAAATTGAAAGAAAAAAATATGTACTGACAATATATTTATTCCGTGCATTATGCACCTTCAAAAAAATATAAATAAATAAAAGAAATTAAAACATCCAAAGGTAATTAAAAAAAATCAATAAATTAGAATTAACAATATTGTTGAAAATCCTTACAAAATTTTGGAACCAAATTAATATTAAATTAAATTAAAAGTAGAATACAAAGAATAAATAAAATAAATAAATAATTAAAACCACAAACTAAATAAAGGTTGCAATTCGACGCATGGGAAAAGGGGTAAAATTCTTCGAGCTCGGAGAAATTTTATGGATTTCAGAAAAAAATATTCTATCAATTCGCATGAGCAGATAACCGAAATCTGTGGGTTTAATTTACACCAAAAAAGAAATGTTAAAATTGAAAATTAAAATGAATAATAAAAAAAACGTTAAAATCGGTATTGTAACAAAAAATATTTGAATTTTTAAATAAAATGATAAACGGATTTTAAACAATGATTTGATCAGTACACCGATGATTCATTCCATAGAACTGGAAACGTTCCATTGATTTTGTTGACCTTTCCCAAACAAAGTGAGCAACGGCCTCTTGCTTTTGAATACAACTTAACAGGATCGGAATTTGTGACGAAATTATGCTACAATAGCGTTTTTCACTGGTGCTGCGAATTTCCCCTTTTCGGTTTTCCAGCTTTTTCCCTTTTTCTTTTAGGTGCCAGAGACGCTTAGGCGTAATCCAACTGGCTTTTCGTTAACGCAAAATAAGGGAACGAAAATCGTGGAAGAATGTGAAATTTGCTAGCGCTGATTGCAACTTATACTTGTAAGTTAGAGTTGAAAATTCTAAATTATATAGGGGTAGGGAAAGACCGAATCTTTCGCGCTGGTATCTCCGACAATTCTTTGTTTAATTAAATAAATGATACCGTACTTGTTTTACTTGGAGGTGATTCCAGAATCCTGTTGGTATAAACTCTTTGTCTCCGGCCAGAAAAAAAAATCGCCGACGCCCGATCAATCCGGCTAATAAACATTTTAAATTAGTTTATCACTTCACTAATACTACAACAAAAACCTACTCTTTCCCTGCTGTAATCCTATTATACTAAAGGCGCTTATTTCAAAATCGTTTTTCTTAAATAAGTCGACCCCGCTCCCACTTCTCCCCTCACCCTCAAGCTTATTTTAAAAATAATAAAAATTGCCGCACATAGGATTCGAACCGGGGACCAATAGCTTGCACCCCAACAGACATAGCGATTGAGCGACATAGCGATTGAGCGACACAGACATAGCGACAATTCTGGCATTGGTTGTTTAAATGTATTATAGGTGCAACAAATTAAGCAAACTTTGATCGAAATCATGAATTCAAAAAAGTGTTTGACGTATTTATAAATTCAAATTCAAATTCACAAAATATTATGTTTGACGGGTAAATCAACAGAGTTTTTTGAACGTATTTTCGTCACCGAATTTTTGAGTGATTGAATAGTGTAGCGTGGAAATGATTAGCTCCGAGTAAATGTTTCTGTGGGTTCAACTCCTCCTGTGGGATTATTATTTTTTTTTAATTTTTGATTTCATTGTTTAAATGTTATTCATATATTATAATAACCTTATAGGTTTTAAGGCTTGTGTTCAAAATTTGAGAAGTACTCAACCGATTTGGACAAAGTTTTTAAGGGCAGACCAACTGCAACACGGGGAAAGCTATGGCCTAATTGCAGATTTTTCAGTCCCATGACAAAATTTGTTTAAATGATTTTTCGAGGCTTTTCTTTGTGGTAAATTTGATTTTTGTGAAGCTTTATCGAGTTTTGAATATATTCATTATTGTGACAATAAAAGGTAGGAAGATTTCGAGTTGATTTCAATTAGAGACGAGAGATGAAAAATACTCCCAATAAAACTGTTGTCTGACGTTTTTATGAAAGAAATCTTTCCTCTAAACTATGTCTTCCCTTCTCCTTGCTGAAACAAGATTTTCAAAACTTGCGGATATGGTTTTTAGCATAAACTTTATAGTTTATGCTATAAACCCTTCCGGAGCTTGGAAACGAACATTGATTTTTCTGTAAAAATGTTCATAGAACTCCAATTAGAAATCAAACTTTAGATTTATTTTGGTCTTTAGAACCTTTTTGGCTCAATTTTCAGAAAATCCTAAAATCTTTTTTATTTGTATGGGGGAGGGGAAAGCAAATATTCCGATTTTACCTACTGACTAGGGCAAATCAAATTTTTATGTCATGCTAGACACACTACTGTAACTAATTTTTTGACCGGCGATTTGTTCTATGCTTAAAAATAATAAAAAATCTAAAAAATCTAAGGAATGGTCAATTCGATGTGAAAAATAATAAATTTGATTTCACAATTTTACTCAAATAAATCATCAAGTTTTTCATTAAAACGTATGTAAATAACTTAGTTTTTCAATACTCTGCCGTTGTTGGAAATTTGGCTTTAATGATTAATTATAAGCGCAAATTTTGACAAAGCTATTATTATATTGTATTAATTTATGAAATTTTGAAGTATTGAAAAAAAAACAATTGTTTGGTTTTTGGTAACACTCTAAAGGAATAAAAATATTTAAATCACTTTGCCTGAGGAGTGAAAAATATTTAAATTTTTAAAATTGAAATATCAAATATTTAATTGAAAGAAATTTTGTGAAAATAAAATAGTTTAGTGCTGTGACAATAAAATAGTGTAGTGTTGTGACAATAAAAGAGTTTAGTGTTGTGACAATAAAAGAGTTTAGTGTTGTGACAATAAAATAGTTTAGTTTTGTGATAGTTGGAATTATCTTGCTTTGCAGTACTGGTTGGTAAATAATATTTTAATTACTTCGTTTTAGCATATTCTGATAACTTTTTTCTCCCATAAATTCGAATTTTAATTCATTTCAACATGAAAAATACAAAGGTTTTATCAAGAACTTGAATTACGTGGTCTATTCTTGCTGAGCGAATAAAGACTTGATAAAAATGTTAGGAGACGACACTTTTTTTACCACTGGTAAATCTTTAACCACAGATGGTTTAAAAATTAGAAATTAAATACACGTTACAGATGAGACTTAATCTTTCAGAGAATCATTCAAAATATTTATCATTGATAAATAATAATCACACAGCATGGATAACAGATGATGTCATAACGGACACCCTCTACATCATAAGCCGTGGCCGATTGGTGTCTATAACTGATACTATGGTTTGGTCGGGTATCTATCAAGCCATGAACTTCGGAGGAGACCGTTTAAAGGTTCAAAACAATCACGAAAACTATATGACGGAAACATGGAGTAGACAATTTCAATTATTTGAGGGTCAAGTAGAATCTATGACAAAACCAATGGAGAATGGACGTCGTGGAGACCGTATCCATGTCAATTTCAACAGGCCGATATTTCAGGACAGTGATGGGCGTCGTCTTTTCCTTTTGCCAGTAAATTTAAATAATAGACACTGGGCACTTGCTACGTATAAAGAAGGTACAAAATATTTTGACTACATTGATAGCATTGTGTCTAGCCGAAACTTGGATACTTTGTACAGTAATTTACTGCAACTTTGGGCTAGAAAAGTTAGTGGGCACTCTAGCTTAACCATGCGAGTACGTTCAGATGTTGCAATACAGCAAGATGCTTACAATTGTGGCATCCACGTATTGATAAACGCGGAGCTGGCGGTGGCAGATTGTTCCACTTACATTGGTCGAAATTTTAATATGAAAACAGAAAGAACTAGATTTTGGAATATTTTGATTCGCCATGAGTTCAGCAGGATAAACCTTCAAAGACTTTCACAACAAAATTGCAGTGCCGAAAATATGATTGTTCATGAAAGTGTGGCTACCGAAAGGGAAAGAAAAAATAATATTGTCAAAAAGGAAGTGGACGACAAAGTAATTCTTTCCTTGAATAATGTTGAAAGTCCAGGATGGCAACATTTTTTGGTATTTATTCACTCAAAAAAAATCAAGGACAATATGTTACCTATAGCAATGGCAAAACTTTTGATAGCCGAATGGGTTCAATCATTACCAGGTGCTTTCCAAAATAACATTCTTCTCCTTTCACCTACAATATTTGATGAGAATTTCTTATTTGTTAAACCGCTCCATGACACCGGCAAATTCACATACGACTTAGCCGTGTTACCATTATTTTATGAACCGTCACACTACCTTTGTGTTACGTACCAACGAGATTACAAATGTAAGGTTCATGCAACTTATGATCTTGTTGTAACTAAAACCTTAAGAACATTTCTGTTGTCAATTGGAAAACATCTGTATGGTAAATCCGTGCGAATAACCGTTTCTCTCAAAAAGGACAAAGATTCCGAAACAGTCGGAAATAATGACATAAATCGTTATTTTTGTCACAAAATTTACCAAATATACACCGGGTGTACCACTTTGTTTCCCGTGTTAGAAGCAGACATTTCCAAAAATCCTTATCTCGTAACTCGACCCAAAATTGTCAAAAACACTGCCAAGAAGCACAAAAAAAGCTTATCCGATCAAGAAGACGAGCAACACCGTCCTAAAATTAATAAGATACGTTGCCTAGATTCATCTCCACAATTAAATGCGGGAATTCAATCTAAAAATATAGATCCGCGGCAACGAACATACGGTGTGGAAAAGCTAAATCAAAGAATTCTATGCGTTTATACAAAGCGGCAAAAGTTGGCAACCCACTACCCAACTCCTTGACGTTAGGAATTTTTGGTGCCAAAATCTGCCAATATTGCGGAGCTATTATGTTTTCTATGGAAACAGCCAAGTGTTGTCGTGAAGGAAAAGTACAGTTGCCGTGTATAGAAATTGAACAGTACCCAGAACCGTTGCGTTCTCTCTACATGGGTACACATCCGAAATGTAAAGAGTACATACAACATGCCCGAATGTACAATAATTATATGGCGTTTGCGTCCACTTGTTTTTCACGCCGTTCCGATTTGAGCAAAAGAGGAGTGCCAGTAGTTACCGTACAAGGGAAAATGATGCACCGTCAGTCTCACCTGTTTCCACACGGAACCCACGAACCTGCTTTTGCGCAATACTTTTTCTATGATGTAGATACAGCTGCAGAAAAAAAGGCTACACATTCAAGAACTATATTTGGTGTCAATTTAGACAAAGAGCTTTTAAAAGAACTAGATGATATGCTACGATCTGAAAATAAACTCTGTTCGGCTTATATGATGGCTTTTGAAGTGTACAAACATGGCATAACAAATATGCGTATGACAATTCTTTCAAACAGGGACAAAACAGCGACAAGAATTTTAAATAGGACTACTCATGAAGGAAGGTTAAATGCACCGATTTTGAAAGATTGCTTGGCAGTTATCTATAGAGAAGAGGACTTAATGAAATTTAATGATCAGTATGTAATTGTAACTCCAAGAATGCGTGGTGCCACTGATGCTCCTTTTAACATTCTCCCTCATCATAATCCAGACGTTCGCCCACTATGTTATCCTCTTCTTTTCCCAAGGGGAGAACAAATATTTCACAGTCATATTCCTTTGGTAGATGTGGCAATGATCCGAAAGCGAAAAAAATATGGCGCAATTGATGACTGTGGAGATGAGGCAGAATACGACGAAAAAAAAGATAGTGATAATGACGATGATCAACTCGCTTATCGCACCATTAAGCGAAAATTTGCGTCCAGGCGTGATGTGATCAATTACTATTTGCAACAACGCCGCAAAGATAATCATCATTTCCTTTTTGATACTGGAAAGCTAGGTCAGCAGTATTTAATAGATGAGTATTTAGCTTGTGAAAGCGATCGTTTAAATTACGTGCGACTTCTTCACCAGAAAATGAGATCGGCTCTGAAAAGTGATGTTTTCGAATACCTCGAAAAAACCTATGCTGCAAAGAAAGTGAAACTAGGCAAACATATTCCTCATTGATCCACTTTCATAGGAGGTCCTGCATATCAGGCGCACCTCTTCCATAACTGCTCTGCTCTTTTCACCGCCCTTGGTCGCCCCACATGGTTTATCACTTTTACCGGAAATCCAAACTGGCCTGAAATCAAAGATAACCTTTTGCCAGGACAGTCGCCATATGATAATAGTCCATTAATAGTACGGGTTTTCGAACAAAAGGCGGACTTATTCATGCGAGCCATTAAAGAAGGTGCAATGGGAGAAGTGGTAGCTTTCGCTTATCACATAGAGTTTCAAAAAAGAGGCATGCCACATTTGCATCTCCTTCTTTCAACAAATATAAAAATAAACATAGCTGAAGAACTAGACCAATGGGTGTCGGCGCGTTTGCCACTAATACCGAACGCAGGAGACTCAGATAGTGGGAAGAAACAGAAGTATTACGATCTGGTGACAAGGCATATGATTCACGGCCCATGTGAAACTTCAAGTGGTAGTGATCCTTGGCCATGCCGAAAAGACAAAATAAAAATGAAGTGCAAAGGAAAATGTTCTAAATGGTTTCCTAAAGATTTCTCAGAGCAAAGCGTACTAAGTGGAGCAGGATATGGTGAACCAAAACGACCGAATGATGGACGACAGCATGTATTTCACTCACGAATCGCTACTAATCAGCATGTGGTTACACATAATCCATATCTTCTTATGCTGGTTGAATCGCATTGCAATGTTGAGTACATTAATTGTCCTGATTCTTCAATAATTTATCTTTTTAAGTACATTAATAAAGGATCCGACCAAGCACTAGTCGAAATGAGAGAAGAGCAAGCTAATGCAGCCTTCGCAAAGGACGAACCTTTGATTATTGATGAGTGCGCAGAATATGAACAGCTTCGATTCATGACGTCCTGCGAATTAGCTTATCGAATAAATGGTTACCCACTTTTTGGAATGTCACATACTGTACATGAGCTCAAAATACACGAACCCGGTAAGGAATTTATAGCCATATTTGAAGGAGAGGAGGAACAGGCTCTTGTCAGGGCGCAGAGGAGGGAAAGCACATCCATGTTGACCGCGTATATGAAACTTTGTAAAGATGGAGATACCAAATCAAAACAGCTCTCTTATCTTGAAATACCACTTCATTATTCATGGAATAAGAAAAAGTTTGCATGGTGTACTAGAGCTAGGTTAATGTCCATGGTTACCCGTATACGCTGGGTAGACGTAAGAAAGCAAGAATTATATGCAATTCGAGTTCTTTTGTACAGAACAAAAGGAGTAGAAAGTTTTGAATTTTTACGGACGGTAAATGGTAGGATATATGACACATTTTATAAAGCAGCGGTTGCAAAAGGGTTCATGACGGATGATATAGAATGGGACTTGGCCTTAAATGAAGCGTGCAAATTTCAGCTTCCTGCTGCTTTGCGCCGTACATTCGCTGTAATTATGCTAAATGGATCCAATACCGACTTTCATGCACTCTGGGAAAAGTACAAAGAATTCATGATCGGTAAGCACCCTACAAAATCGATCATATACTTGGAACAAAAGGCATTGCAACACATTGCTCACATCCTCCAGCAAGGCGGGAAAACTTTGCTTGACTTTGATTTACCATCGTTCAATAAAAGCTTTTTGGATGTAGTAGACGCCGCAGAAACGGTACAAACTGCGGCAAATAACTTCCAATCAGCTTACAGTATGATGAATTCAGAGCAGAAAGAGGTTACGGACTTGTTTTTAAGTGCACTAGATAAACCAAAAAGCACTAAAAAGAAAAAAATAATTTCAAACTATGTCCATTAATAGCGTATTTAAAATTCGGCTTTTTTGGAGTGGCGTTAAATTTACACTAAATAAAATCGTTGTAAAATTTCTATTGTCAAGTTTCGCACAAAATCAGTTTGTACATGGAGACAAAAAATAGGATAGATTTCTACAAAAAATAGTAACATATGAGACAGTGGGCTTTTTTATAGCGATTGCTTAAAAATAGGGAATCCAATTTGGGACATAAAAGAACTTAGTTTTTGGTGCTTCTAAGAGCCTTGTCTATAGTTAATCTGTTTGACAACAAAATTTTTGGAGTCGATCTCAGTTCTTAGTTAGCCTTAAGGGTTAGAAAGTATGTAAACGATTAGCCTTAAGGGTTAGAAAGTATGTAATTTATTTTAGTTGCAAATTTAACGCCACTCCAAAAAAGCCGAATTTTAAATACGCTATTAATGGACATAGTTTGAAATTATTTTTTTCTTTTTAGTGCTTTTTTCTCTTTTCAGTTTTTTTTTAAAGTCGGTTTTATTTTTTTTAGAAATTTTTTTTTTATTTCGAACGTTTTTAGTTTCAATTTTTAATATAGGTAAAATTACAAAGGGTTTGAGGGGATAAGTCCGCAGATGACAAATATATAAAAGAATCTTCCAGATATTGTACTGAACACAATACAAAGAATTTTACTCGATATCCCAAGCAGGGAGGGGTTTGAAGGTGTAGGTTAACACGGGGGAAATATACAGGGTGGGCCAGAATAGACGCAGGGGTTTGAAGTCTTTATAACTTTTTTTTTATTTTTATTTTTTTAATTTTGTTTCAGCATTTTGTTAAGAAGACTTGGGTAATTTAAAATGGACCTGTACACAATAGAACAACGAACCGGTGGGCGGTGGGCTCAATGGCTCTTTTACGGGACATGTTTAGCGGACGCATTATTTCGAAAAGTTGCGATTTCAATTGGCCTCCGCGTTCACCTGATCTAACGACTCCAGATTGTTTCCTTTGGGGATATTTGAAAGAAAAGGTGTACGTCAGCAAGCCAACAACCATCAGCCAATTGAAAACCAACATTCTCAGTGAAATCAAGGCCATAACACGAAAGGTTATGGAGAATTTCTTGGAAAGAGCACGGATTTGCGAAGCAGAAAATGGCCACCACTTGCGGGATATAATTACACTTTGAAGTCGAACTTTCCAATCAGATTTTTTAAAATTTATTCCAATCGGATTTTGATGTATGGAAGTTTTATGTAGAATCATATCCTAAATAATTTTTGTTCTTGGACTTTTTTGATAAGATGCACCGTTTTTGAGAAATTCGGAAAAAATATTTTCGTTTGTATGGGGGGTACCCCCCCTAATGGTCCATTTTTGCCCATGAATGAACCGGGGTCCAACCAGGAACTTTCTCTACAACTTTCTCTTTGGGATGACCAAAATCGGTCAACCCAGTAAAAAGTTAGGCGTGAACATACATAAAAAAAAAAATATTCAGGTGGAATTGAGAACCTTTTCCTTTTTGGAAGTCGGTTAAAAACCGATTCTTCCCGTTGGTTCTTTTGCCAAGCATCTGGCGGCACTGGAAAAAGCTTCTTATTTAATGCCATCATCGATTAGCCTATCAAAAACCTCCAGAAAAGATCTTTCGCGTGAAATTTGAGCAAAAGGAAACTCACGTTATCTTTGCAGGACATTCCGTTATCCTTACAGAATTTTAAATGTCAGAATCGGATTCAGCGACCCCAAAAACCCCCTGGTGCCAGTTTTTCCCGGGAAAAATGGGAAAAAGGATATTTGCGTTATCCTTACAGGACCTTCCGTTTTGAATTTTGAGAATCTAACACCGAATTCGTGATCAGCGACCCCGAAAACCCCCTGATGTCAGTTTTTCCCGGAAAAAATGGGAAAAAGGATATTTGCGTTATCCTTACAGGACCTTCCGTTTTGAATTTTGAAAATCTAACACCGAATTCGTGATCAGCGACCCCGAAACCCCCCTGGTGCCAGTTTTTCCCGGGAAAAATGGGAAAAAGGATATTTGCGTCATCCTTACAGGACCTTCCGTTTTGAATTTTGAAAATCTAACACCGAGTTCGTGATCAGCGACCCCGAAAACCCCCTGATGCCAGTTTTTCCCGGAAAAAATGGGAAAAAGGATATTTGCGTTATCCTTACAGGACCTTCCGTTTTGAATTTTGAAAATCTAACACCGAATTCGTGATCAGCGACCCCGAAAACCCCCTGGTGCCAGTTTTTCCCGGGAAAAATGGGAAAAAGGATATTTGCGTTATCCTTACAGGACCTTCCGTTTTGAATTTTGAAAATCTAACACCGAATTCGTGATCAGCGACCCCGAAAACCCCCTAATACCATTTTTTCCCGGAAAAAATGGGAAAAGGACATTTGCGTTATCCTTATAGGACCTTCCGTTTTGAATTTTGAAAATCTAACACCGAATTCGTGATCAGCGACTCCGAAAACCCCCTGGTGCCAGTTTTTCCCGGAAAAATGGGAAAAAGGATATTTGCGTTATCCTTACAGGACCTTCCATTATCCTTACAAGGATGCAGTAGTAAAAATATTGAACTGTCACCGGAACTACGCAAGGTGACAAAATTTCATCTTCCTAGGTTGCATAGTTTCGGAGATATAAGGTTCCAAAGATTCCAGAGAAAGACACATAGGTAGGTAGCCACATAGGTCGCGACAATCCAACTTAATAGAAAGTGTATAAAAAAAACACTTTAAAAAACAAGTTTTATAACCTTATACACTTTCAAAATGCACTAAAAAGTAAAAAACAAGTTTAAAGTTTCACAAAAAATGTTTTTATAAATTGCGTGTTGTTGTGAAAGTATAAAGTGTGCTGCGTTGCACAGTATGAAACCGCTATTACAGATTCAAGAGCAAATGCAACGTCACACACTTTATACTTTCACAACAACACGCAATTTATAAAAACATTTTTTGTGAAACTTTAAACTTGTTTTTTACTTTTTAGTGCATTTTGAAAGTGTATAAGGTTATAAAACTTGTTTTTTAAAGTGTTTTTTTTATTTTATACTTTTTAGTCTTGAATTAGCCTACCAAAAACCTCCAGAAAAGATCTTTCGCGGGAAATTTGAGCAAAAGGAAACTCACGTTATCTTTGCAGGACATTCCGTTATCCTTACAGAATTTTAAATGTCAGAATCGGATTCAGCGACCCCAAAAACCCCCTAATGCAATTTTTCCCCGGAAAAAATGGGAAAAGGATATGTGCGTCATCCTTACAGGACCTTCCGTTTTGAATTTTGAAAATCTAACACCGAATTCGTGATCAGCGACCCCGAAAACCCCCTGGTGCTAGTTTTTCCCGGAAAAAATGGGAAAAAGGATATTTGCGTTATCCTTACAGGACCTTCCGTTTTGAATTTTGAAAATCTAACACCGAATTCGTGATCAGCGACCCCGAAAACCCCCTAATGCCATTTTTTCCCGGAAAAAATGGGAAAAAGGATATTTGCGTTATCCTTACAGGACCTTCCGTTTTGAATTTTGAAAATCTAACACCGAATTCGTGATCAGCGACCCCGAAAACCCCCTGATGCCAGTTTTTCCCGGGAAAAATGGGAAAAAGGATATTTGCGTTATCCTTACAGGACCTTCCGTTTTGAATTTTGAAAATCTAACACCGAATTCGTGATCAGCGACCCCGAAAACCCCCTGGTGCCAGTTTTTCCCGGGAAAAATGGGAAAAAGGATATTTGCGTTATCCTTACAGGACCTTCCGTTTTGAATTTTGAAAATCTAACACCGAATTCGTGATCAGCGACCCCGAAAACCCCCTAATACCATTTTTTCCCGGAAAAAATGGGAAAAGGACATTTGCGTTATCCTTATAGGACCTTCCGTTTTGAATTTTGAAAATCTAACACCGAATTCGTGATCAGCGACCCCGAAAACCCCCTGGTGCCAGTTTTTCCCGGAAAAATGGGAAAAAGGATATTTGCGTTATCCTTACAGGACCTTCCATTATCCTTACAAGGATGCAGTAGTAAAAATATTGAACTGTCACCGGAACTACGCAAGGTGACAAAATTTCATCTTCCTAGGTTGCATAGTTTCGGAGATATAAGGTTCCAAAGATTCCAGAGAAAGACACATAGGTAGGTAGCCACATAGGTCGCGACAATCCAACTTAATAGAAAGTGTATAAAAAAAACACTTTAAAAAACAAGTTTTATAACCTTATACACTTCCAAAATGCACTAAAAAGTAAAAAACAAGTTTAAAGTTTCACAAAAAATGTTTTTATAAATTGCGTGTTGTTGTGAAAGTATAAAGTGTGCTGCGTTGCACAGTATGAAACCGCTATTACAGATTCAAGAGCAAATGCAACGTCACACACTTTATACTTTCACAACAACACGCAATTTATAAAAACATTTTTTGTGAAACTTTAAACTTGTTTTTTACTTTTTAGTGCATTTTGAAAGTGTATAAGGTTATAAAACTTGTTTTTTAAAGTGTTTTTTTTATTTTATACTTTTTAGTCTTGAATTAGCCTACCAAAAACCTCCAGAAAAGATCTTTCGCGGGAAATTTGAGCAAAAGGAAACTCACATTATCTTTGCAGGACATTCCGTTATCCTTACAGAATTTTAAATGTCAGAATCGGATTCAGCGACCCCAAAAACCCCCTAATGCAATTTTTCCCCGGAAAAAATGGGAAAAGGATATGTGCGTCATCCTTACAGGACCTTCCGTTTTGAATTTTGAAAATCTAACACCGAATTCGTGATCAGCGACCCCGAAAACCCCCTGGTGCTAGTTTTTCCCGGAAAAAATGGGAAAAAGGATATTTGCGTTATCCTTACAGGACCTTCCGTTTTGAATTTTGAAAATCTAACACCGAATTCGTGATCAGCGACCCCGAGAACCCCCTAATGCCATTTTTTCCCGGAAAAAATGGGAAAAAGGATATTTGCGTTATCCTTACAGGACCTTCCGTTTTGAATTTTGAAAATCTAACACCGAATTCGTGATCAGCGACCCCGAAAACCCTCTGGTGCTAGTTTTTCCCGGAAAAAATGGGAAAAAGGATATTTGCGTTATCCTTACAGGACCTTCCATTATCCTTACAAGGATGGAGTAGTAAAAATATTGAACTGTCACCGGAACTACGCAAGGTGACAAAATTTCATCTTCCTAGGTTGCATAGTTTCGGAGATATAAGGTTCCAAAGATTCCAGAGAAAGACACATAGGTAGGTAGCCACATAGGTCGCGACAATCCAACTTAATAGAAAGTGTATAAAAAAAACACTTTAAAAAACAAGTTTTATAACCTTATACACTTTCAAAATGCACTAAAAAGTAAAAAACAAGTTTAAAGTTTCACAAAAAATGTTTTTATAAATTGCGTGTTGTTGTGAAAGTATAAAGTGTGCTGCGTTGCACAGTATGAAACCGCTATTACAGATTCAAGAGCAAATGCAACGTCACACACTTTATACTTTCACAACAACACGCAATTTATAAAAACATTTTTTGTGAAACTTTAAACTTGTTTTTTACTTTTTAGTGCATTTTGAAAGTGTATAAGGTTATAAAACTTGTTTTTTAAAGTGTTTTTTTTATTTTATACTTTTTAGTCTTGAATTAGCCTACCAAAAACCTCCAGAAAAGATCTTTCGCGGGAAATTTGAGCAAAAGGAAACTCACGTTATCTTTGCAGGACATTCCGTTATCCTTACAGAATTTTAAATGTCAGAATCGGATTCAGCGACCCCAAAAACCCCCTAATGCAATTTTTCCCCGGAAAAAATGGGAAAAGGATATGTGCGTCATCCTTACAGGACCTTCCGTTTTGAATTTTGAAAATCTAACACCGAATTCGTGATCAGCGACCCCGAAAACCCCCTGGTGCTAGTTTTTCCCGGAAAAAATGGGAAAAAGGATATTTGCGTTATCCTTACAGGACCTTCCGTTTTGAATTTTGAAAATCTAACACCGAATTCGTGATCAGCGACCCCGAAAACCCCCTAATGCCATTTTTTCCCGGAAAAAATGGGAAAAAGGATATTTGCGTTATCCTTACAGGACCTTCCGTTTTGAATTTTGAAAATCTAACACCGAATTCGTGATCAGCGACCCCGAAAACCCTCTGGTGCTAGTTTTTCCCGGAAAAAATGGGAAAAAGGATATTTGCGTTATCCTTACAGGACCTTCCATTATCCTTACAAGGATGGAGTAGTAAAAATATTGAACTGTCACCGGAACTACGCAAGGTGACAAAATTTCATCTTCCTAGGTTGCATAGTTTCGGAGATATAAGGTTCCAAAGATTCCAGAGAAAGACACATAGCCAGCCACATAGGTCGTGCGTGACACTTCAACTTAATAGAAAGTGTATAAAAATGAAAAGTGTTTTTCGCATAATGTTGTACTAAATTTTTATGCAACATAAATTTAAAATAATTTTTTATAAACGCTGATTTTCTCCACAAATGACGTGTTAAAAAACAAGATTGGACCAAACCACATTGTAATCGTAGTCGAATTACTAGTATCAGTGAACTTTGAGAAATTTCAATATTAATTCCACACAAAATTTTTTTTGTTCTTTTCTCTCCACAAAAATTTTTATGTTAATGATAGTAGAAAAGCGTAAAAATTTCTAAACTTAACTATGTGGGTTGGAACAATCTTGCTCTAACAGCATAAAATAATAGAATTAAACGTGTAACATGTACCGAGTATAAAATTTTTCATATAATTAGACGAAATCGGTTCGTCGTGGTAAATTTTATTGTCTCGAAATTTAATTACCAAAGTGAAACCCCTTTTGTCTTACCGGATTAGATCATTCAGCGATATTACTTCGATCCAAAATATGCCACGTTTACGGGGAAATTATTAAGCCGAACATTACATTAGCTTTGCCTGCTAACTTCTCAACATTTTCGGGCATATTTCGACCCAATTAGTTCGTAATTCAATGATAATAACAGCATAGCAAATTGCAAGTCCTGTTAAATCAAAGAATCCGAAAAACGTACGATTTTCATGTTACGTTTAACCGCGGTATGAATTTTGCCTCAATGAGTTCTACTCAATTTGTAACGTTATCAAGGTTACCAATATAAAAAAAAATAAAACTGTTATGAATTGACGATTAATAATTTCGTGTCGACATTATTCAAGGTAAGAAACAAATCTTACAAATTTATTTCGTAAAGTTAATTACAAATGCCGCGTAATAATATCCTGACAAAAGAAGAGTTAACCAAATTCGAAACATTTGAAAAAATTCTATTCGAAAAGGACGAAGAACTCGCAAAATTAAGACAAATAACGAAAATTAACGAAAAAAAGCTTCAGAATATCGAAGAAGTATTAATTGACGAAATAAAATCTAGATTATCACCTGCAGAATTTGAGGAATTAGACAAAGAATTCAAAAATGAAAAATTAGATATAGATGAATTTATAGAAAAACTGTTACACAAAATTTTACACATTTTAAACGTAGAAGAAATCAAATTTTCAAATCAAATTCAAGAAGCAAACAAGAAAACCACATTTTTGTTAAACGAAATAACAGAGTATAAAAAACAAATAAAAGAAGCAGAAGAAAACGCAGCATTGTACGAGAGCGATAAAATCCCAACAAAGGTTAACCCAGCAATAGGGGACAAGCAATACAACACCGAACAGCAAGAAATAATAAATATATTGAGGAATAAACTAACATCAGCGATAGAAGAATTAGATAAAACAAAAGAACAACAGAATTTAGCAGAGGAAAAAGAGCAGGAGGCCCATTTAAAATTAAAAACATTCACAGAAAACTTAGAAAAAATTAAACAAGACAATAGTCAACTAAGGGAACAACTGAAAAAATCCCAAATAACCCTGGTACCACAGATAGCCACAGATAGTAAGAATTCAAATCTACGCACCATGGCTAACAACGAAGACACATACGTTAAAATCATGGAATTATGTAGAAACAATGTTCCAACGTTTTCAGGCCAAAAATCTCCTAAACTTTCGAAAGAAGTTTACAGATTTTTAGAAATCTGCACAGATCTACACGATCACCTAAAAGAAAACGAGAAAGAAATATTCCTCTCTTGTATCAAATATCGACTACAAGATGACGCATATTACCTGGTAAGCACCGAAAAACCAGCAACAATAAAAGATCTTCAAGATCTGATCAAAAAAGCATACGTTTCAAAAAAAATCGTTGGATCAATCGCGCGCAGAATTATTAACCTGTAGGCAAAGACCAGGAGAGGACCTAGAGGAGTTCGGGACAAGAATGTCAGCCATCCTCGAAGAAATAAAAAATAATGTGGCAACAGAATACCCGACAGGTCACGAAGCATTGCTTAAGGAAGCAGAAAAAGATGTCATCTGGACATTTAAAAATGTAATAAGCAATCATTAACTTAAAAACTTGCTAATAAGTAATAGGGCTAACACCCTAAGGGAGATTAAAGAGGAAGCGATGTTTTTAGAACAAGCAGTAAATAGGTCTAACGTGGCAGGCCCTCCAAGGTCCTCAACGAGCTGGAATGAAAACAACAATACGAATTGGAATAGAAATGGAAACGAAAATCAAAATGGGAACTGGCAACGAGACAACACGGGACGGCAAAATGCACAAAATCACCAACCGACACAAAGTTCGCAACAAAATTCTCAGTTTAGAACAAATATTGGGCCAAGACAACCAATAAATTGCAATTTTTGCGGAAAAAGGGGCCACATAGAAAGAGATTGTAGGACCAAGCGAAACCAAACATTTTGCACCAGATGTAAGGGATATGGACACACCGTAGCGAACTGTAGTACCCCACAACAAACAGTTAGAATGGCACAACAACACACCCAAGAAGAAAGATTAGTTTTGTTCTGCCAATTCTGTAACACGTCAAATCATTCCACAGACAATTGCTTGAAAAAATATTTAGCGGAGAGCCGTCAGGGAAACGGGGGACAGCAGCCCGGGAGCACGACGGCCACTGCTACACTGCTACAAACACCTCGGAGTCAATAAAACAGTGCATTAAACAAGACGAATTAACGGCGAAATGGCAACAACAAACGGACAAGAATACAACAAAAAATGAAATTGATATCTCAGAAAAATTCATGGTCAAGGTTAACTTGGATGTGGGCAAGGCACCGTCCTCGTTGTTTTTAATAGACACGGGATCGGATTGCAATCTTATCAAGTTAAGCAAAGTAGATGAAACAATACCGATCCAAGTTCAAGATCAAATAATTATCAAGGGAATTTTCGGAGCCCACGAAAAATCCATTGGAACATGTGAAGCAAATATACTTACAGGATCGGAGAAAATTCATTGTAAGTTTAATGTAATCTATGACACAGACTCAATACCAGCTGACGGCATACTCGGGGCGCAATTTTTAAAAAATAGAACAATAATAGACGCCATTCAGAAAAAATTAATAATCCAAGATGAAATTCCAACTCCCACACAACCGAGCAAACTTTTCGGACATATTGATTTCAATGTACAACCTACGGAAACAATTTTGCCTGATACCCCTGTCTTTGCCCCTGATAAACACCCCACCTAAGTCTCTGCCTCCGTCTCTGCCCCTGATACCCCTGTCTCTGCCCCTAATACAAATAGAAGAAATGAAAAGAAAAAGTATAGTAGTTAATGAAAATATTGAAGATCAAGAAGGAAATAAAGTAGATTCTATAGACTTAAAGTGTTTTTCGGAAAGGCAGGAATGCAAAAGCGATATTTCTTGTGAGAGAAAGGGAGAAAGCAACAACCTTCGCACGGATTTTGATATTCCCAACAATCGACCGCAAGGAAGGGAAACTGGAGCTATACCCAAGAGGTTGCTAAGCCCTCGCATGGGCCTTACCAATTGGAAGGAGGAGGTGTGCGAGATCCAGCCTCGCAAGAGGATTGAACACACCTTCCTAAGTATCAGTGACGGCGAACCGGAAAATCGCAAAAAAGCTGCAAACAAAAATTCGTTGGTTCTCCTGAGGAAGTATGATGAAAACGGTACATCAGGAAAAATTACAACAACACAACCGCTGGCAGAAGAAAAGAATATCGTAGAAATGGTTGAAACAAAAATAGGAAGGAGGGAACAGAAAATAAACGTAGAAGAAATAAATAGAGTATGTAACAACATAACGAGTAATACGAAAGAAATAATCAGTCTATGCAAAAACAAAGCAAGCGTAAATACAGGAGAAAAAATAAACTGAATGAGCTCGGATGTTTTAACAGCAAGCAAAATGATTGCAAGAGCCTTTTCATCGGAGACTTTCCACGCTTCGGCAACCTCCGGTTTTACATCTTCCGCTACCGCTAACTTATTTGTCCCGTTAGCGAAACTCCAAAGATCGGCCTGAATCAGCACGCATTTAACTTGGACACACCAAGACGCGTAATTCTCCCCATCGAGTTTTTCTATGTTCATTAGAGAATTCATTTTTCTAAGAATTTAAAACTCAAAATTTGCCGATTGCACATTAACCGAATAAACTACTTTCGACTCGATTAATTACGTTACAATAATTCGCAAAACTCCTGGGCCCATAACCTGTTGAAATAAAACGCAGAGTTTTGTAGAGCGAAGTATATTCAGCGGTGGTTAGATGAAAACTAAAGACTAAAGAAATACAATAATTGTTACAGTTCAATATTCAAAGTATAGAAAGTATAACAAATTCAATAGTTCAATATAACAAATTCAATTCAATAGAACAATTCAATAGTTAAGTCAGTTAGTTATTCAGTTAGTGCAGTGTGACCAAAATTTCTTCTACAGGATTAATTGTCGCTTGACCGTTATGATTTTGTCGTAAAATAAAAAAAACCCCGTCCCGAACAATTTTTCAAAAATTACCCCGTTTAAAGCCAAGTGATGGTCTAGTTAGCACTACACACCTTAGAAATCGGGTAATTCGTAAGTTGAACTGGAAACTAATGATTGGATTAATTGTCGCTTGACCGTTATGATTTTGTCGTAAAATAAAAAAAACCCCGTCCCGAACAATTTTTCAAAAATTACCCCGTTTAAAGCCAAGTGATGGTATAGTTAGCATTACACACCCCAGAACTGGGGTAATTCGCACGTTGAACTGGAAACTAATGATTGGATTAATTGTCGCTTGACCGTTATGATTTAGTCGTAAAATAAAAAAAACCCAGTCCCGAACAATTTTTCAAAAATTACCCCGTTTAAAGCCAAGTGATGGTATAGTTAGCATTACACACCCCAGAACTGGGGTAATTCGCACGTTGAACTGGAAACTAATGATTGGATTAATTGTCGCTTGACCGTTATGATTTTGTCGTAAAATAAAAAAAATTGTCGCGCCCATATTTTTCAAAAAAAGCGTACTATGTTGTATCGTTAGCACTACACACCCTAGAAATCGGGTAATTCGCATGTTGAACTGGAAACTAATGATTGGATTCATTGTCGCTTGACCGTTATGATTTTGTCGTAAAATAAAAAAAACCCCGTCCCGAACAATTTTTCAAAAATTACCCCGTTTAAAGCCAAGTGATGGTATAGTTAGCATTACACACCCTAGAAATCGGGTAATTCGCACGTTGAACTGGAAACTAATGATTGGATTAATTGTCGCCTGACCGTTATGATTTTGTCGTAAAATAAAAAAAATTGTCGCGCCCATATTTTTCAAAAAAAGCGTACTATGTTGCATAGTTAGCACTACACACCCTAGAAATCGGGTAATTCGCACGTTGAACTGGAAACTAATGATTGGATTAATTGTCGCTTGACCGTTATGATTTTGTCGTAAAATAAAAAAAACCCCGTCCCGAACAATTTTTCAAAAATTACCCCGTTTAAAGCCAAGTGATGGTATAGTTAGCATTACACACCCCAGAACTGGGGTAATTCGCACGTTGAACTGGAAACTAATGATTGGATTAATTGTCGCTTGACCGTTATGATTTAGTCGTAAAATAAAAAAAACCCAGTCCCGAACAATTTTTCAAAAATTACCCCGTTTAAAGCCAAGTGATGGTCTAGTTAGCATTACACACCCCAGAACTGGGGTAATTCGGACGTTGAACTGGAAACTAATGATTGGATTAATTGTCGCTTGACCGTTATGATTTTGTCGTAAAATAAAAAAAAACCCCGTCCCGAACAATTTTTCAAAAATTACCCCGTTTAAAGCCAAGTGATGGTATAGTTAGCATTACACACCCTAGAAATCGGGTAATTCGCACGTTGAACTGGAAACTAATGATTGGATTAATTGTTGCCTGACCGTTATGATTTTGTCGTAAAGTAAAAAAAATTGTCGCGCCCATATTTTTCAAAAAAAGCGTGTGTAGTGCTAACTATGTTGCATAGTTAGCACTACACACCATAGAAATCGGGTAATTCGCACGTTGAACTGGAAACTAATGATTGGATTAATTGTCGCTTGACCGTTATGATTTAGTCGTAAAATAAAAAAACCCTATCCCGAACAATTTTTTAAAAATTACCCCGTTTAAAGCCAACTGATGGTCTAGTTAGCATTACACACCCCAGAACTGGGGTAATTCGCACGTTGAACTGGAAACTAATGATTGGATTAATTGTCCCTTGACCGTTATGATTTTGTCGTAAAATAAAAAAAACCCCGTCCCGAACAATTTTTTAAAAATTACCCCGTTTAAAGCCAACTGATGGTCTAGTTAGCATTACACACCCCAGAACTGGGGTAATTCGCACGTTGAACTGGAAACTAATGATTGGATTAATTAACCGTTATGATTTTGTCGTAAAATAAAAAAAATTGTCGCGCCCATATTTTTCAAAAAAAGCGTACTATGTTGCATAGTTAGCACTATACACCCCAGAAATCGGGTAATTCGCACGTTGAACTGGAAACTAATGATTGGATTAATTGTCGCTTGACCGTTATGATTTTGTCGTAAAATAAAAAAAACCCCGTCCCGAACAATTTTTCAAAAATTACCCCGTTTAAAGCCAAGTGATGGTATAGTTAGCATTACACACCATAGAAATCGGGTAATTCGCACGTTGAACTGCAAACTAATGATTGGATTAATTGTCGCTTGACCGTTATGATTTTGTCGTAAAATAAAAAAAAACCCCGTCCCGAACAATTTTTTAAAAATTACCCCTTTTAAAGCCAACTGATGGTCTAGTTAGCATTACACACCCCAGAACTGGGGTAATTCGCACGTTGAACTGGAAACTAATGATTGAATTAATTGTCGCTTGACCGTTATGATTTTGTCGTAAAATAAAAAAAATTGTCGCGCCCATATTTTTCAAAAAAAGCGTGTGTAGTGCTAAGTATGTTGCATAGTTAGCACTATACACCCTAGAAATCGGGTAATTTGCACGTTGAACTGGAAACTAATGATTGGATTAATTGTCGCTTGACCGTTATGATTTAGTTGTAAAATAAAAAAAACCCCGTCCCGAACAATTTTTCAAAAATTACCCCGTTTAAAGCCAAGTGATGGTATAGTTAGCATTACACAACCTAGAAATCGGGTAATTCGCACGTTGAACTGGAAACTAATGATTGGATTAATTGTCGCTTGACCGTTATGATTTTGTCGTAAAATAAAAAAAAATTGTCGCGCCCATATTTTTCAAAAAAAGCGTGTGTAGTGCTAACTATGCAACATAGTTAGCACTACACACGCTTTTTTTGAAAAATATGGGCGCGACAATTTTTTTTCTTTTACGACAAAATCACGACAATTAAGCGACAATTAATCCAATAAAAAGTTTTTCTAATTTCAAAAGTTGTAGTGCTAACTTGACGGACGTTTTAAATATATAGATTCGTGATCAGCGACCCCGAAAACCCCCTAATGGCATTTTTTCCCGGAACACGTTTATTTTCTAAAATTTATTTCTTGCATTTTCTTGCATTTGCATTATCCTTGCAGGACCTTCCGTTTTGAATTTTGAAAATCTAACACCGGATTCGTGATCAGCGACCCCAAAAACCCCCGAGTGATACTTTTCAGCCTCCTATTGAGCAGGATTCATGGCGAAAATCACGGTTTAAAAACACCCAAACCCCCTTTACCCCCCGTTCACCCCCTTAGCGCTAAAATTTCGAAAAATCTCGTTTTAGTGAGCACCTACGCGATGGTTCGGACATATTCTGAAAGTTTCAAGTCTCTATCTTCAGAGGTTTGGGCTGGGCGTCAGGTTAAACGATTTTATATATAGAGAAGATGGTTTTCACTTTTTCCAATAAAAGACGATGCGTAACCGATATTTTTATACCCGTATGGTGAAACCAAAGGGTATATTAACTTTGCCTTACCGTTTGTAACGCCAAGATCCCGTCATCGCACAAAAAAATGAATTACACCAGTGTGTTTAGAATGATAAAAATATTTAATTTTTGCATGTCCGTCCGTCTGTCTGTCTGTCCGTCTGTCTGTCTGTCCGTCTGTCCGTCCGTCTGTCTGTGGCGCGGATTGCGGGCGCACGGATTGAGCTAGAGACTTGAAATTTTGCGTGGATCCGTTTTTCATAAAATGCGAGGCTAAGTTCGTTAATGGGCAAACATGGACCATTAGGGGGGGTACCCCCCATACGAACGAAATCGTTTTTTGTGAATATCTCAAAAACGGTGCATCTTATCAAAAAAGTGCAAGAACAAAAGTTATTTAGGATATGATTCTACATAAAACTCCCATACATCAAAATCCGATTGGAATAAATTTTAAAAAATCTTATTGGAAAGTTTGACTTCAAATTGGAATTTTGGCATAACTGTTCGAATTTTGATACGGATATCACCATACGGGTCTCCAATGATTGCCAGATTGGCAATTATAGCTTTTGTTATGTTTAATTTTACATTTAAAAAACTCAATTTCAAAAAAAAAGTAAATAAAATAAAATTATTTTGCCACCGCTCAGAATTGAACCCGTACCTGGCGCGATGTAGTTTACACTTATTCAGTAGTAAGAATATAAATTTTAAAGATAAATTAAGTAATTAAAAACCGGCAGTCATTGGGGAATGCCAACAGAAGTGAAAACAATAATATATGTAAGGTAATTTTGTCGTGTATTTATACCTATATATTTTTCAACCTGAAATTTCGAAAATATATGCTAATAAACAGTAAATTTTAAATAAAAGTCAATATGCATATTGAGGTTTGAATTCCTGAGCAGCACCTGATTTTCTTATACAAAAAATGGCTAGAGATATTTAATTTTTTCTGTATAAGAATGTCACGTGCTGTTCAGAAATTTTCTGTGTAATTTTATTTTGCCCTATGATATTTTCCAAAAAAAAAATCGTTTTTTTTTGTTGTGTAAGAAAGCCATGTGCTATTCAGAAATTTCCTCGCTAATTTTATTTTGCTCGGTACTGTCTTCCAAAAAAAAAAATCGATTTTTTCTGTATAAAAAAATCAAATGAAAGCGAATCAGCATTCTTAAGCTGTTAAACTAGCATGTCGGTGACGCGAACTCATGAGATTTTACCCAAACAAAAATCAAATAAATAATTTAAGGTCAAACAAAAATTTAAAAAAAACATTTTGTCACCACTCGGAATCGAACCCGCACATCTGGCGCATTTTAGTCTAACACTTATTCCGGAGTAAAAATGTAAACTTAAAGATAAATTAAGTAATAAAATATTAAAAAAAGTAAATAAATCAACAAAAAAAAAATTGAAAAGAAAAAAAAAAGAATTTTGTCACCGATAAGAATTGAACCCGGTGCCTGGCGCACGGTAGTCCAACTTCTAAGTCACTGCACTGACCAGACAGTATGGAATGTCGTGTTAACATTGAAGACTTAGTTAGCGGCATATTGATAATTTTGAAAGGCAAATAACTAATAAAGTATTAAAACATAACAACATAACAAAAGCTATAATTGCCAATCTGGCAATCATTGGAGACCCGTATGGTGATATTCGTATCAAAATTCGAACAGTTGTACCAAAATTCCACTTTGAAGTCAAACTTTCCAATAAGATTTTTTAAAATTTATTCCAATCGGATTTTGATGTATGGGAGTTTTATGTAGAATCATATCCTAAATAACTTTTGTTCTTGCACTTTTTTGATAAGATGCACCGTTTTTGAGATATTCGCAAAAAACATTTTCGTTCGTATGGGGGGTACCCCCCCTAATGGTCCATGTTTGCCCATTAACGAACTTAGCCTCACATTTTACGAAAAACGAATCTGCGCAAAATTTCAAGTCTCTAGCTAAATCCGTGCGCTCGCAATCCGCGCCAAAGACAGACAGACGGACGGACAGACAGACGGACGGACGGACAGACAGACAGACGGACAGACAGACAGACGGACAGACGGACGGACATGCAGAAATTAATTATTTTTATCATTCTAAACACACTGGTGTAGTTTTTACTTTCTTCTACGGAGTATAATAAAGTACTAGGGGCTGCGCCCCGAACCGCTTCGCGGTTCATCCCCCTTCCACAGGTCGGCCTTCGGCCTCCCTGCCCACGTCGGCCTACGGCCTCCACAACTACTCGGCCTTCGGCCTCGCCCCTCGCGCTTGAATTGTTGGAATTTGATGTATGCAGATGTTATGTAAAATTATTTAAATATATTTCAGCTCTCGCCTTCCTCTTTACTCGGCCTTCGGCCTCGAGTCAAATGCATATAGTTAACCCAAAATAGGGAAATTTTTTTAGAGACATTTTTCTTTTTGACCCAACGGTGTATTACAAAATCGTACTGTTTACTTACAATATATTCAATAAGGTGGTTATCCACACGGGGAAAGACAATATTGTGGGAAATGTCATTCTTTTTAATTCATGTCATACATTGAAGCACCAAATCCCTTTAGAATTGCAGAAGATAGCAGGTGAGGGCTATACATAACGATGGTATCTATACTGTTTTTCGCAGTATTATATTGTTTTTCAGACTCCAATACTGCATTACTGCTTTTTTCCCCAAAATACTGTATTTAAATACTCAGAAAACTTTAATTCTTTAACGTTTCGGAATTCAAATTTATTAATAGCAATGCAAAACGTCAGTGGCAACACAAAACAGTGGTAACACATGGCAAGTGTAAATACATTCAAACGACGAACAGCGAAGTATTGATGGCAACATGTCATATAGATTCGCTTCTTCCTTTCCCCATCGATTACTGTCTTGTCATTATTCATCCTTCTTCAGAACGCGTTACTTTGATTTTGCTTTCCATTGTTAATTTAAAAGAATAAAAATGTCGAAATTAAGAGCAAAGACACAAATTTTCATTGAATAAAATTTATACTGCGAAAAATACTGTTTTTTCAAATCGATTTACTACTTTTTTAAATTTTTAGGTGAAATATACTGTTTTTTGTCCGAAAAAAGATACCATCGTTAGCTATACATAAAAAGGAGGGGTAGATATTAGTGAGCAAAAATTTTCCCTTCGGGCTGACCTCTCTCATGGTGAAAACCGGATCCGAAACCTTTAAGCGCATAAAGAGGTTTCAAGAGAGGGAAAGGGGTTGCTATTAAACTGGATCCGACACCCTTGAGTAAGAGATATCAGAAGAAACAGGGATTGACATCAAAAAGAATCATATCCTTTATTCTGTCAATAACTGTACCTGTGTGCAAAGTTTGATCAAAATCGGCCGCGCCGTTTTTGCGTGATGCCTGAACAAACATTCAGTCAAACAGACAGAAATACCGACCGACATACAGACGGACGGACAAACATAAATTTTAAGCATAACAAAACCTATAATTGCCAGTCTGACAATTATTAGAAACTCGTATAGTGATATTCCTATCAAAATTCGAACAGTTGTATCAAAATTCCAGTTTGAAGTCAAACTTTCCAATAAGATTTTTTAAAATTTGTTCCAATAGGATTTTGATGTATGGGAGTTTTATGCAGAACCATATCCTAAATAACTTTTGTTCTTTCACTTTTTTGGTGAGATGCACCGTTTTTGAAATATTCGCAAAAAACGTTATCGTTCGTATGGGGGGTACCCCCCTAATAGTCCATTTTTGCCCTTTAACGAACTTAACCTTGCATTTTACGAAAAACGGATCTGCTCAAAATTTCACGTCTCTAGCTCAATCCGTGCGCCCGCAATTCGCGCCACAGACGGACATGCAAAAATCAATTTTGTTTATCATTCTAAACACACTGGTGTAATACATTTTTATGTGTGGTGACGGGGTCTTGTCGTTACAAACGGTAAGGCAAAGTTAATATACCCTTTGGTTTCACCATACGGGTATAAAAATGTCATTTTTGGCATCAGTATTATACGACCAAATACATCAATGTATGTCAATATTTTTGAGAAAATCCAAAATTACAAAAATAGTCGCCCTTACAGTTTTATTATATAGATGGGAAAAAAGTAAAGTGGACACATCTACAGATAGAGGGCTTTCCTTTAAAAAAAGAATAATCAAAATCGATTCTAAGCTGGAGCTGTGTCGGAAGAAATACATACAAAATCGCTTTGCCTTTTAAATATATAGATGAGTCTTCGATCTTAACAACACGGATCGCAGCTGGGCGTTTAATGAAGGGGTAAAATACCCATGCTCGAAGCCAGGGTTGCTGGTGCCAAGGTTTTGTTTTTTTAATTTAATTTTTTTTTCATTTAGTTAAAACAAATTTTTTTCTTTGTGATTTTTGTGTTTTTTTTTGTATGTGAAAACTGTTTAAAACAAAAATAGAGACACTAATTATAAACCGAAAACGATTTTGATCAGATTTTCACCATTGTCCGTGATGATAATATTTTATGACTGAAGTTAGCTTGTCCATGAGGAGGCTGGAAAAACTAATTGGGTATTAGAGTTTTAAAATTCAAAACCGAAAGTCTTGAAGCGAACACGTTTATTTTCTAAAAGTTATTTCTGGAAGTTTTTTGTGCAAAAAAAACTTTAGCCCGACAACGATGGGTCTGTATCTAGTAAAATATTATTAAAAATTGGTGGAAAAGTAAAATGGACACATCTAAAGATAATTTTCTAAAAGTTATTTCTTGTATTAATTATCCTTACAGGACCTTCCGTTTTGAATTTTGAAAATCTAACACCGGATTCGGGATCAGCGACCCCAAAAACCCCCGAGTGATACTTTTCAACCTCCTATTGAGCAGGATTCATGGCGAAAATCACGGTTTAAAAATACCCAAACCCCCTTTACCCCCCGTTCACCCCCTTAGCACTAAAATTTCGAAAAATCTCGATGGTTGGGACATATTCTGAAAGTTTCAAGTCTCTATCTTCAGGGGTTTGGCTGGGCGTCAGGTTAAACGATTTTATATATAGAGCAGATGGTTTTCACTTTTTCCAATAAAGACTCAATTTCAACAAAAAAAAAATAAAAATATTTTGCCACCGCTCAGAATTGAACCCGTACCTGGCGCGATGTAGTTTACACTTATTGAGTAGTAAGAATATAAACTTTAAAGATAAATTAAGTAATAAAAAACAGGCAGTCATTGGGGACTGCCAACAGAAGTAAAAACAATAATATATGTAAGGTAATTTTGTCGTGTATTTATGCCTATATATTTTTCAACCTGAAATTTCGAAAATATATGCTAATAAACAGTAAATTTTAAATAAAAGTCAATTATGTATATTAAGGTTTGAATTCCTGAGCAGCACATGATTTTCTTATACAAAAAATGGCTAGAGATATTTAATTTTTTCTGTATAAGAATGCCACGTGCTGTTCAGAAATTTTCTGTTTAATTTTATTGTGCTGTATATTTCCCAAAAAAAATCGATTTTTTGTTATATAAGTCAACTGGTGTTCAGAAATTTTCTGTTTCATTTTATTTTGCTGTATATTTTCCAAAAAAAAAATAGATTTTTTGTTGTATAAGAAACTCACGTGCTGTTCAGAAATTTTCTGTTTAACTTTATTTTGCTGTATGATATTTTCCAAAAAAAAATCGTTTTTTTATTGTGTAAGAAAGTTATGTGCTATTCAGAAATTTCCTCGCTAATTTTATTTTGCTCTGTACTGTCTTCCAAAAAAAATCGATTTTTTCTTTATAAAAAAATCAAATGAAAGCAAATCAGCATTCTTAAGCTGTTAAATTAGCATGTCGGTGACGCGAACTCATAAGATTTTACCCATCCAAAAATCGCCCAACGCGCCTAAAGAAGTATAATATAAATAATTTAAGGTAAAAAAAAAACATTTTGTCACCACTCGGAATCGAACCCGCACATTTGGCGCATTGTAGTCTAACACTTATTCAGGAGTAAAAATGTAAACTTAAAGATAAATTAAGTAATAATATATTAATAAAAGTAAAAAAATAAAAAAAAAAATTTGAAAAGAAAAAAAAAAGAATTTGTCATCGATAAGAATTGAACCCGGTCCTGGCGCATGGTAGTCCAACTTCTAACTCACTGCACTAATCGAACAGTACGAAATGTCGTTTTAACATTGAAGACTTAGTTAGCGGCATATTTATAATTTTGAAAGGCAAATTACTAATAAAGTATTATTAAAAATGGGGAAAAAAGTAAAACGGACATATCTACAGCTATAGAGCTTTCATTTAAAAAAAAAATCATCAAAATCGGTTCAATAGGAACTGCAGGAGCTCTGTCGAAAGAAATCCATACAAAATCGCTTTGCCTTTTAAATATATAGACTAGGGGCTGCGCCCCGAACCGCTTCGCGGTTCATCCCCCTTCCGCAGGTCGGCCTTCGGCCTCCCAGCCCCCGTCGGCCTGCGGCCTCACCAACTACTCGGCCTTCGGCCTCGCCCCTCACGCTTGAATTGTTGGAATTTGATGTATGGAGATGTTACGTAAAATTATTTAAATATATTTCAGCTCTCGCCTTCCTCTTTACTCGGCCTTCGGCCTCGAGTCAAATGCATATAGTTAACCCAAAAAAGGGAAATTTTTTTAGAGACATTTTTCTTTGTGACCCAACGGTGTATTACAAAATCGTACTGTTTACTTACAATATATTCAATAACGGTAAAAGGTGGTTATCCACACGGGGAAAGACAATATTGTGGGAAATGATACATTGATTTAATTCATGTCATACATTGAAGCACCAAATCCCTCCAGACTCCAATACTGCATTACTGCTTTTTTCCCCAAAATACTGTATTTAAATACTCAGAAAACTTTAATTCTTTAACGTTTCGAAATTCAAATTTATTAATAGCAATGCAAAACGTCAGTGGCAACACAAAACAGAGGCAACACATGGCAACACATGGCAAGTGTAAATACATTCAAACGACGAACAGCGAAGTATTGATGGCAACATGTCATATAGATTCGCTTCTTCCTTTCCCCATCGATTACAGTCTTGTCATTATTCATCCTTCTTCAGAACGCGTTACTTTGATTTTGCTTTCCATTGTTAATATAAAAGAATAAAAATGTCGAAATTAAGAGCAAAGACACAAATTTTCATTGAATAAAATTTATACTGCGAAAAATACTGTTTTTTCAAATCGATTTACTGCTTTTGTAAATTTTTAGGTGAAATATACTGTTTTTTCCCGAAAAAAGATACCATCGTTAGCTATACATAAAAAGGAGGGATAGATATTAATGAGCAAAAATTTTTCCTGCGGGCTGACCTCTCTCATGGTGAAAACCGGATCCGAAACCCTTAAGCGCATAAAGAGGTTTCAAGAGAGGGAAAGGGGTTGCTATTAAATTGGATCCGACACCCTTGAGTAAGAGATATCAGAAGAAACGGGGATTGACATCAAAAATAATCATATCCTTTATTCTGTCAATAACTGTACCTGTGTGCAAAGTTTGATCAAAATCGGCCGCGCCGCTTTTGCGTGATGCCGGAACAAACATTCAGTCAAACAGACAGAAATACCGACCGACATACAGACAGACGGACAAACATAAATTTTAAGCATAACAAAACCTATAATTGCCAGTCTGGCAATTATTAGAAACTCGTATAGTGATATTCCTATCAAAATTCGAACAGTTGTATTAAAATTCCAGTTTGAAGTCAAACTTTTCAATAAGATTTTTTAAAATTTATTCCAATCGGATTATGATGTATGGGAGTTTTATGTAGAATTATATCCTAAATAACTTTTGTTCTTGGACTTTTTTGATAAGATGCACCATTTTTGAGATATTCGCAAAAATCGTTTTTGTTCGTATGGGAGGGTACCCTCCTAATAGTCCATTTTTGCCCATTAACGAACTTAACCTTGCATTTTACGAAAAACGGATCTGCGCAAAATTTCAAGTCTCTAGCTCAATCCGTGCGTCCGCAATCCGCGCCACAGACGGACATGCAAAAATCAATTTTGTTTATCATTCTAAACACACTGGTGTAATACATTTTTATGTGTGATGACGGGGTCTTGGCGTTACAAACGGTAAGTCAAAGTTAATATACCCTTTGGTTTCACCATACGGGTATAAAAATGTCATTTTTGGCATCAGTATTATACGACCAAATACATCAATGTATGTCAATATTTTTGAGAAAATCCAAAATTACAAAAATTGTCCCCCTTACAGTTTTTATTATATAGATGGGAAAAAAGTAAAGTGGACACATCTACAGATAGAGCTTTCATTTAAAAAAAGAATAATCAAAATCGATTTTAGGCTGGAGCTGTTTCGAAAGAAATACATACAAAATCGCTTTGCCTTTTAATTATATAGATTCGTGATTAGCGACCCCGAAAACCCCCTAATGACATTTTTTCCCGGAACACGTTTATTTTCTTAAAGTTATTTCTTGCATTTGCATTATCCTTACAGGACCTTCCGTTTTGAATTTTGAAAATCTAACACCGGATGCGTGATCAGCGACCCCAAAAATCCCCGAGTGTTACCTTTCAGCCTCCTATTTACCCCCTGTTCACCCCCTTAGCGCTAAAATTTCGAAAAATCTCGTCTTAGTGAGCGATGGTTGGGACATATTCTGAAAGTTTCAAGTCTCTATCTTCAGGGGTTTGGGCTGGGCGTCAGATTAAACGATTTTATATATAGAGAAGATCGTTTTCACTTTTTCCAATAAAAGACGATACGTAACAGATATTTTTAATTTTATGTTTAAAAAACTCAATTTCAACAAAAAAAAAAATAAAATAAAATAAAAATATTTTGCCACCGCTCAGAATTGAACCCGTACCTGGCGCGATGTAGTTTACACTTATTCAGTAGTAAGAATATAAATTTTAAAGATAAATGAAGTAATAAAAAACAGGCAGTCATTGGGGACAACAGAAGTGAAAACAATAATATATGTACGGTAATAATTATTTTGTCGTGTATTTATACCTATATATTTTTCAACCTGAAATTTTGAAAATATATGCTAATAAGCAGTAAATTTCAAATAAAAGTCAATATGCATATTAAGGTTTGAATTCCTGAGCAGCACATGATTTTCTTATACAACAAATAGCTAGAGATATTTAATTTTTTCTGTATAAGAATGCCACGTGCTGTTCAGAAATTTTCTGTCTAATTTTATTTTGCTGTATGATATTTTCCAAAAAAAAAATCGATTTTTTGTTGTATAACAAAGTCACGTGCTGTTCAGAAATTTTCTGTATCATTTTATTTTGCTGTATGATATTTTCAAAAAAAAAAATCGATTTTTTCTGGATAAAAAAATCAAATGAAAGCGAATCAGCATTCTTAAGCTGTTAAATTAGCATGTCGGTGACGCGAACTCATAAGATTTTACCCATCCAAAAATCGTCCAACGCGCCTAAAGAAGTATAATATAAATAAAATAAATAATTTAAGGTAAAAAAAAATTTAAAAAAAAACATTTTGTCACCACTCGGAATCGAACCCGCACATCTGGCGCATTGTAGTCTAACACTTATTCAGGAGTAAAAATGTAAACTTAAAGATAAATTAAGTAATAAAATATTAAAAAAAGTAAATGAATCAACAAAAAAGAATTTGAAAAGAAAAAAAAGAATTTGAAAAGAAAAAAAAGAATTTGAAAAGAAAAAAAAAGAACTTTGTCACCGACGAAAATTGAACCCGGTGCTTGCGCATGGTAGTCCAACTTCTAACTCACTGCACTGATCAGACAGTATGGAATGTCGGGTTAACATTGAAGACTTAGTTAGAGGCATATTGATAATTTTTAAAGGCAAATCACTAATAAAGTATTATTAAAAATTGAAAAAAAGTAAAACGGACATATCTATAGAGCTTTCATTTAAAAAAAGGATCATCAAAATTGGAGCCGCTGGAGCTCTGCGGAAAGAAATCCAAACAAAATCGCTTTGCCTTTTAAATATATAGATTCGTGATCAGCGACCCCGAAAACCCCCTAATGACATTTTTTCCCGGAAAAAATGGGAAAAGGATATTTGCATTATCCTTACAGGACCTTCCGTTTTGAATTTTGAAAATCTAACACCGGATTCGTGATTAGCGACCCCAAAAATCCCCGAGTGTTACCTTTCAGCCTCCTATTTACCCCCTGTTCATCCCTTAGCGCTAAAATTTCGAAAAATCTCGTCTTAGTGAGCGATGGTTGGGACATATTCTGAAAGTTTCAAGTCTCTATCTTCAGGGGTTTGGGCTGGGCGTCAGATTAAACGATTTTATATATAGAGAAGATCGTTTTCACTTTTTCCAATAAAAGACGATACGTAACAGATATTTTTAATTTTATGTTTAAAAAACTCAATTTCAACAAAAAAAAATAAAATAAAATAAAAATATTTTGCCACCGCTCAGAATTGAATCCGTACCTGGCGCGATGTAGTTTACACTTATTCAGTAGTAAGAATATAAATTTTAAAGATAAATGAAGTAATAAAAAACAGGCAGTCATTGGGGACAACAGAAGTGAAAACAATAATATATGTACGGTAATAATTATTTTGTCGTGTATTTATACCTATATATTTTTCAACCTGAAATTTCGAAAATATATGCTAATAAACAGTAAATTTTAAATAAAAGTCAATATGCATATTACGGTTTGAATTCCTGAGCAGCATATGATTTTCTTATACAAAACATGGCTAGAGATATTTAATTTTTTCTGTATAAGAATGCCATGTGCTGTTCAGAAATTTTCTGTCTCATTTTATTTTACCGTATGATATTTTCCAAAAAAAATCGATTTTTTGTTGTATAACAAAGTCACGTGCTGTTCAGAAATTTTCTGTATCATTTTATTTTGCTGTATGATATTTTCAAAAAAAAAAAATCGATTTTTTCTGGATAAAAAAATCAAATGAAAGTGAATCAGCATTCTTAAGGTGTTAAATTAGCATGTCGGTGACGCGAACTCATAAGATTTTACCCATCCAAAAATCGTCCAACGCGCCTAAAGAAGTATAATATAAATAAAATAAGTAATTTAAGGTCAAAAAAAAATAAAAAAAAAAACGTTTTATCAAAACTCGGAATCGAACCCGCACATATGGCGCATTGTAGTCTAACACTTATTCAGGAGTAAAAATGTAAACTTAAAGATAAATTAAGTAATAAAATATTAATAAAAGTAAATAAATCAACAAAAAAAAATTTGAAAAGAAAAAAAAAAGAATTTGTCATCGATAAGAATTGAACCCGGGCCTGGCGCATGGTAGTCCAACTTCTAACTCACTGCACTAATCGAACAGTACGAAATGTCGTTTTAACATTGAAGACTTAGTTAGCGGCATATTTATAATTTTGAAAGGCAAATTACTAATAAAGTATTATTAAAAATGGGGAAAAAAGTAAAACGGACATATCTACAGCTATAGAGCTTTCATTTAAAAAAAAAATCATCGAAATCGGTTCAATAGGAACTCCAGGAGCTCTGTCGAAAGAAATCCATACAAAATCGCTTTGCCTTTTAAATATATAGATTAAAAATTGAAAAAAAGTAAAACGGACATATCTATAGAGCTTTCATTTAAAAAAAGGATCATCAAAATTGGAGCCGCTGGAGCTCTGCGGAAAGAAATCCAAACAAAATCGCTTTGCCTTTTAAATATATAGATTCGTGATCAGCGACCCCGAAAACCCCCTAATGACATTTTTTCCCGGAAAAAATGGGAAAAGGATATTTGCATTATCCTTACAGGACCTTCCGTTTTGAATTTTGAAAATCTAACACCGGATTCGTGATTAGCGACCCCAAAAATCCCCGAGTGTTACCTTTCAGCCTCCTATTTACCCCCTGTTCATCCCTTAGCGCTAAAATTTCGAAAAATCTCGTCTTAGTGAGCGATGGTTGGGACATATTCTGAAAGTTTCAAGTCTCTATCTTCAGGGGTTTGGGCTGGGCGTCAGATTAAACGATTTTATATATAGAGAAGATCGTTTTCACTTTTTCCAATAAAAGACGATACGTAACAGATATTTTTAATTTTATGTTTAAAAAACTCAATTTCAACAAAAAAAAATAAAATAAAATAAAAATATTTTGCCACCGCTCAGAATTGAATCCGTACCTGGCGCGATGTAGTTTACACTTATTCAGTAGTAAGAATATAAATTTTAAAGATAAATGAAGTAATAAAAAACAGGCAGTCATTGGGGACAACAGAAGTGAAAACAATAATATATGTACGGTAATAATTATTTTGTCGTGTATTTATACCTATATATTTTTCAACCTGAAATTTCGAAAATATATGCTAATAAACAGTAAATTTTAAATAAAAGTCAATATGCATATTACGGTTTGAATTCCTGAGCAGCATATGATTTTCTTATACAAAACATGGCTAGAGATATTTAATTTTTTCTGTATAAGAATGCCATGTGCTGTTCAGAAATTTTCTGTCTCATTTTATTTTACCGTATGATATTTTCCAAAAAAAATCGATTTTTTGTTGTATAACAAAGTCACGTGCTGTTCAGAAATTTTCTGTATCATTTTATTTTGCTGTATGATATTTTCAAAAAAAAAAAATCGATTTTTTCTGGATAAAAAAATCAAATGAAAGTGAATCAGCATTCTTAAGGTGTTAAATTAGCATGTCGGTGACGCGAACTCATAAGATTTTACCCATCCAAAAATCGTCCAACGCGCCTAAAGAAGTATAATATAAATAAAATAAGTAATTTAAGGTCAAAAAAAAATAAAAAAAAAAACGTTTTATCAAAACTCGGAATCGAACCCGCACATATGGCGCATTGTAGTCTAACACTTATTCAGGAGTAAAAATGTAAACTTAAAGATAAATTAAGTAATAAAATATTAATAAAAGTAAATAAATCAACAAAAAAAAATTTGAAAAGAAAAAAAAAAGAATTTGTCATCGATAAGAATTGAACCCGGGCCTGGCGCATGGTAGTCCAACTTCTAACTCACTGCACTAATCGAACAGTACGAAATGTCGTTTTAACATTGAAGACTTAGTTAGCGGCATATTTATAATTTTGAAAGGCAAATTACTAATAAAGTATTATTAAAAATGGGGAAAAAAGTAAAACGGACATATCTACAGCTATAGAGCTTTCATTTAAAAAAAAAATCATCAAAATCGGTTCAATAGGAACTGCAGGAGCTCTGTCGAAAGAAATCCATACAAAATCGCTTTGCCTTTTAAATATATAGACTAGGGGCTGCGCCCCGAACCGCTTCGCGGTTCATCCCCCTTCCGCAGGTCGGCCTTCGGCCTCCCAGCCCCCGTCGGCCTGCGGCCTCACCAACTACTCGGCCTTCGGCCTCGCCCCTCACGCTTGAATTGTTGGAATTTGATGTATGGAGATGTTACGTAAAATTATTTAAATATATTTCAGCTCTCGCCTTCCTCTTTACTCGGCCTTCGGCCTCGAGTCAAATGCATATAGTTAACCCAAAAAAGGGAAATTTTTTTAGAGACATTTTTCTTTGTGACCCAACGGTGTATTACAAAATCGTACTGTTTACTTACAATATATTCAATAACGGTAAAAGGTGGTTATCCACACGGGGAAAGACAATATTGTGGGAAATGATACATTGATTTAATTCATGTCATACATTGAAGCACCAAATCCCTCCAGACTCCAATACTGCATTACTGCTTTTTTCCCCAAAATACTGTATTTAAATACTCAGAAAACTTTAATTCTTTAACGTTTCGAAATTCAAATTTATTAATAGCAATGCAAAACGTCAGTGGCAACACAAAACAGAGGCAACACATGGCAACACATGGCAAGTGTAAATACATTCAAACGACGAACAGCGAAGTATTGATGGCAACATGTCATATAGATTCGCTTCTTCCTTTCCCCATCGATTACAGTCTTGTCATTATTCATCCTTCTTCAGAACGCGTTACTTTGATTTTGCTTTCCATTGTTAATATAAAAGAATAAAAATGTCGAAATTAAGAGCAAAGACACAAATTTTCATTGAATAAAATTTATACTGCGAAAAATACTGTTTTTTCAAATCGATTTACTGCATTTGTAAATTTTTAGGTGAAATATACTGTTTTTTCCCGAAAAAAGATACCATCGTTAGCTATACATAAAAAGGAGGGGTAGATATTAATGAGCAAAAATTTTTCCTGCGGGCTGACCTCTCTCATGGTGAAAACCGGATCCGAAACCCTTAAGCGCATAAAGAGGTTTCAAGAGAGGGAAAGGGGTTGCTATTAAATTGGATCCGACACCCTTGAGTAAGAGATATCAGAAGAAACGGGGATTGACATCAAAAATAATCATATCCTTTATTCTGTCAATAACTGTACCTGTGTGCAAAGTTTGATCAAAATCGGCCGCGCCGCTTTTGCGTGATGCCGGAACAAACATTCAGTCAAACAGACAGAAATACCGACCGACATACAGACAGACGGACAAACATAAATTTTAAGCATAACAAAACCTATAATTGCCAGTCTGGCAATTATTAGAAACTCGTATAGTGATATTCCTATCAAAATTCGAACAGTTGTATTAAAATTCCAGTTTGAAGTCAAACTTTTCAATAAGATTTTTTAAAATTTATTCCAATCGGATTATGATGTATGGGAGTTTTATGTAGAATTATATCCTAAATAACTTTTGTTCTTGGACTTTTTTGATAAGATGCACCATTTTTGAGATATTCGCAAAAATCGTTTTTGTTCGTATGGGAGGGTACCCTCCTAATAGTCCATTTTTGCCCATTAACGAACTTAACCTTGCATTTTACGAAAAACGGATCTGCGCAAAATTTCAAGTCTCTAGCTCAATCCGTGCGTCCGCAATCCGCGCCACAGACGGACATGCAAAAATCAATTTTGTTTATCATTCTAAACACACTGGTGTAATACATTTTTATGTGTGATGACGGGGTCTTGGCGTTACAAACGGTAAGTCAAAGTTAATATACCCTTTGGTTTCACCATACGGGTATAAAAATGTCATTTTTGGCATCAGTATTATACGACCAAATACATCAATGTATGTCAATATTTTTGAGAAAATCCAAAATTACAAAAATTGTCCCCCTTACAGTTTTTATTATATAGATGGGAAAAAAGTAAAGTGGACACATCTACAGATAGAGCTTTCATTTAAAAAAAGAATAATCAAAATCGATTTTAGGCTGGAGCTGTGTCGAAAGAAATACATACAAAATCGCTTTGCCTTTTAATTATATAGATTCGTGATTAGCGACCCCGAAAACCCCCTAATGACATTTTTTCCCGGAACACGTTTATTTTCTTAAAGTTATTTCTTGCATTTGCATTATCCTTACAGGACCTTCCGTTTTGAATTTTGAAAATCTAACACCGGATGCGTGATCAGCGACCCCAAAAATCCCCGAGTGTTACCTTTCAGCCTCCTATTTACCCCCTGTTCACCCCCTTAGCGCTAAAATTTCGAAAAATCTCGTCTTAGTGAGCGATGGTTGGGACATATTCTGAAAGTTTCAAGTCTCTATCTTCAGGGGTTTGGGCTGGGCGTCAGATTAAACGATTTTATATATAGAGAAGATCGTTTTCACTTTTTCCAATAAAAGACGATACGTAACAGATATTTTTAATTTTATGTTTAAAAAACTCAATTTCAACAAAAAAAAAAATAAAATAAAATAAAAATATTTTGCCACCGCTCAGAATTGAACCCGTACCTGGCGCGATGTAGTTTACACTTATTCAGTAGTAAGAATATAAATTTTAAAGATAAATGAAGTAATAAAAAACAGGCAGTCATTGGGGACAACAGAAGTGAAAACAATAATATATGTACGGTAATAATTATTTTGTCGTGTATTTATACCTATATATTTTTCAACCTGAAATTTTGAAAATATATGCTAATAAGCAGTAAATTTCAAATAAAAGTCAATATGCATATTAAGGTTTGAATTCCTGAGCAGCACATGATTTTCTTATACAACAAATAGCTAGAGATATTTAATTTTTTCTGTATAAGAATGCCACGTGCTGTTCAGAAATTTTCTGTCTAATTTTATTTTGCTGTATGATATTTTCCAAAAAAAAAATCGATTTTTTGTTGTATAACAAAGTCACGTGCTGTTCAGAAATTTTCTGTATCATTTTATTTTGCTGTATGATATTTTCAAAAAAAAAAATCGATTTTTTCTGGATAAAAAAATCAAATGAAAGCGAATCAGCATTCTTAAGCTGTTAAATTAGCATGTCGGTGACGCGAACTCATAAGATTTTACCCATCCAAAAATCGTCCAACGCGCCTAAAGAAGTATAATATAAATAAAATAAATAATTTAAGGTAAAAAAAAATTTAAAAAAAAACATTTTGTCACCACTCGGAATCGAACCCGCACATCTGGCGCATTGTAGTCTAACACTTATTCAGGAGTAAAAATGTAAACTTAAAGATAAATTAAGTAATAAAATATTAAAAAAAGTAAATGAATCAACAAAAAAGAATTTGAAAAGAAAAAAAAGAATTTGAAAAGAAAAAAAAGAATTTGAAAAGAAAAAAAAAGAACTTTGTCACCGACGAAAATTGAACCCGGTGCTTGCGCATGGTAGTCCAACTTCTAACTCACTGCACTGATCAGACAGTATGGAATGTCGGGTTAACATTGAAGACTTAGTTAGAGGCATATTGATAATTTTTAAAGGCAAATCACTAATAAAGTATTATTAAAAATTGAAAAAAAGTAAAACGGACATATCTATAGAGCTTTCATTTAAAAAAAGGATCATCAAAATTGGAGCCGCTGGAGCTCTGCGGAAAGAAATCCAAACAAAATCGCTTTGCCTTTTAAATATATAGATTCGTGATCAGCGACCCCGAAAACCCCCTAATGACATTTTTTCCCGGAAAAAATGGGAAAAGGATATTTGCATTATCCTTACAGGACCTTCCGTTTTGAATTTTGAAAATCTAACACCGGATTCGTGATTAGCGACCCCAAAAATCCCCGAGTGTTACCTTTCAGCCTCCTATTTACCCCCTGTTCATCCCTTAGCGCTAAAATTTCGAAAAATCTCGTCTTAGTGAGCGATGGTTGGGACATATTCTGAAAGTTTCAAGTCTCTATCTTCAGGGGTTTGGGCTGGGCGTCAGATTAAACGATTTTATATATAGAGAAGATCGTTTTCACTTTTTCCAATAAAAGACGATACGTAACAGATATTTTTAATTTTATGTTTAAAAAACTCAATTTCAACAAAAAAAAATAAAATAAAATAAAAATATTTTGCCACCGCTCAGAATTGAATCCGTACCTGGCGCGATGTAGTTTACACTTATTCAGTAGTAAGAATATAAATTTTAAAGATAAATGAAGTAATAAAAAACAGGCAGTCATTGGGGACAACAGAAGTGAAAACAATAATATATGTACGGTAATAATTATTTTGTCGTGTATTTATACCTATATATTTTTCAACCTGAAATTTCGAAAATATATGCTAATAAACAGTAAATTTTAAATAAAAGTCAATATGCATATTACGGTTTGAATTCCTGAGCAGCATATGATTTTCTTATACAAAACATGGCTAGAGATATTTAATTTTTTCTGTATAAGAATGCCATGTGCTGTTCAGAAATTTTCTGTCTCATTTTATTTTACCGTATGATATTTTCCAAAAAAAATCGATTTTTTGTTGTATAACAAAGTCACGTGCTGTTCAGAAATTTTCTGTATCATTTTATTTTGCTGTATGATATTTTCAAAAAAAAAAAATCGATTTTTTCTGGATAAAAAAATCAAATGAAAGTGAATCAGCATTCTTAAGGTGTTAAATTAGCATGTCGGTGACGCGAACTCATAAGATTTTACCCATCCAAAAATCGTCCAACGCGCCTAAAGAAGTATAATATAAATAAAATAAGTAATTTAAGGTCAAAAAAAAATAAAAAAAAAAACGTTTTATCAAAACTCGGAATCGAACCCGCACATATGGCGCATTGTAGTCTAACACTTATTCAGGAGTAAAAATGTAAACTTAAAGATAAATTAAGTAATAAAATATTAATAAAAGTAAATAAATCAACAAAAAAAAATTTGAAAAGAAAAAAAAAAGAATTTGTCATCGATAAGAATTGAACCCGGGCCTGGCGCATGGTAGTCCAACTTCTAACTCACTGCACTAATCGAACAGTACGAAATGTCGTTTTAACATTGAAGACTTAGTTAGCGGCATATTTATAATTTTGAAAGGCAAATTACTAATAAAGTATTATTAAAAATGGGGAAAAAAGTAAAACGGACATATCTACAGCTATAGAGCTTTCATTTAAAAAAAAAATCATCGAAATCGGTTCAATAGGAACTCCAGGAGCTCTGTCGAAAGAAATCCATACAAAATCGCTTTGCCTTTTAAATATATAGATTGTATTCATGAAAAATTTCGACCTCTTAATTTTGCCTAAAAAACATTTCCCGATCATTCCTGAGTCGATTGGAGTCATATTTAAAAAATGTCTTTCTGTCTGTCAGTCTGTTTGTCAGTATGTCTGTCAGTCTGTCAGTCTGTCTGTCAGTCTGTGTACAAGATTTCTCAAAAACTAATAGAGCTAGCGCCATGAAATTTTATAGGCATGTTGGGTCCTGAAATGGGACGATCCTATCAACTTTTGGTGGAAATCCGTTAACCGGAAGTATCCAAAATGGCGGTTTTTCAAAAATCGCAATTTCGTTTTTCTCGATTTACTCCCAAACTACGCGTTTTTTAGTGGCCTTAAGTATGACAAAACTTGGAGAAAATAAAATTTCCCACACTTTTGTCTTTAGCTATAACTCGATATCTCCACCGGTTATCGAGATAAATCGTTATTTCCAAAAAAACAGTTTTTTTGCGATTATCTCGAAAACTAACGGGTTTTTGCTGACTGAATGTATGAAGTGAATTAATCAGAATGGCATTCTGCACAATTTTGTTTCTTACCGTTATTCGTTATCTTTTACCGTTATTGAGATATTTTCATTAATATGTAAAAAGTCATATGTTTGCGAATAATTTGCAAACTACCGGTTTTTCGACAAATCAGTTAAAAGAATAATTAAAGATGTTAATATTTTCTACATTTTTGCCATTTACCGTAAATTGATATCTTTTACCGTTCTCAAGTTATCTCAAATTTTGTACGTTTTTATACCCGTATGGTGAAACCAAAAGGTAAATTAACTTTGCCTTACCGTTTGTAACGCCAAGATCCCGTCATCGCACAAAAAAATGAATTACACCAGTGTGTTTAGAATGATAAAAATATTTAATTTTTGCATGTCCGTCCGTCTGTCTGTCCGTCTGTCTGTCTGTCTGTCTGTCTGTCCGTCTGTCTGTCTGTCCGTCTGTCTGTCTGTGGCGCGGATTGCGGGCGCACGGATTGAGCTAGAGACTTGAAATTTTGCGCAGATTCGTTTTTCGTAAAATGCGAGGCTAAGTTCGTTAATGGGCAAACATGGACCATTAGGGGGGGTACCCCCCATACGAACGAAATCGTTTTTTGTGAATATCTCAAAAACGGTGCATCTTATCAAAAAAGTCCAAGAACAAAAGTTATTTAGGATATGATTCTACATAAAACTCCCATACTTCAAAATCCGATTGGAATAAATTTTAAAAAATCTTATTGGAAAGTTTGACTTCAAATTGGAATTTTGGTATAACTGTTCGAATTTTGAAACGAATATCACCATACGGGTCTCCAATGATTGCCAGATTGGCAATTATAGCTTTTGTTATGTTTGATATTTTTGGATGAACCAACAATTTATTGGGAGGTTGTATTGGGTTGATAATACGACAGGGCTATAACGTAAATTGCACAGGGTCGTAGATTTTGTAGAAGAAAGTTTTGTGTTGACCACAACTGATATTTTTATGTGTGATGACGAGATCTTGGCGTTACAAACGGTAAGGCAAAGTTAATATACCCTTTGGTTTCACCATACGGGTATAAAAATGTCTTTCTGTCTGTCAGTCTGTCAGTCTGTCAGTCTGTCAGTCTGTCAGTCTGTCAGTCTGTCAGTCTGTCAGTCTGTCAGTCTGTCAGTCTGTCAGTCTGTCAGTCTGTCAGTCTGTCAGTCTGTCAGTCTGTCAGTCTGTCAGTCTGTCAGTCTGTCAGTCTGTCAGTCTGTCAGTCTGTCAGTCTGTCAGTCTGTCAGTCTGTCAGTCTGTCAGTCTGTCAGTCTGTCAGTCTGTCAGTCTGTCAGTCTGTCAGTCTGTCAGTCTGTCAGTCTGTCAGTTTGTCTGTCAGTCTGTCTGCCTGTGTGTCAGTCTGTGTACAAGATTTCTCAAAAACTAATAGAGCTAGCGCCATGAAATTTTATAGGCATGTTGGGTCCTGAAATGGGACGATCCTTTTAACTTTTGGTGGAAATCCGTTAACCGGAAGTATCCAAAATGGCGGTTTTTCAAAAATCGCAATTTCGTTTTTCTCGATTTACTCCCAAACTACGGGTTTTTTAGTGGCCTTAAGTATGACAAAACTTGGAGAAAATAAAATATTCCACACTTTTGTCTTTAGCTATAACTCGATATCTCAACCTGTTATCGAGATAAACCGTTATTTCCAAAAAACAGTCTTTTACGATTATCTCGAAAACTAACGGATTTTTGCTGACTGAATGTATGAAGTGAATTAATGAGAATGGCATTCTGCACAATTTTGTATATTACCGTTATCCGTTATCTTTTACCGTTATTGAGATATTTAGATTAAAATATAAAAAAATATATTTTTGCAAATTACTGGCAAACTAACGGTTTTTCGACAAATCAGTTAAAAGAATAATTAAAGATGTTAACATTTTCTACATTTTTGGCATTTACCGTAAATTGATATCTTTTACAGTTCTCAAGTTATCTCAAATTTTGTACGTTTTTGATATTTTTGGATGAACCAACAATTTATTGGGAGGTCGTCTTAGGTTGACAACGCGACAGGGCTCTAGCGTAAATTGCACAGGGTCGTAGATTTTGTAGAAGAAAGTTTTGTGTTGACCACAACTGATTTTTTTAAAATTCCGATTCCTTTTAGAGTCAAGATCACTTCGATTTCGAGAGTTCGCGCGTCGTCCACATCGAAATTTAGCAAGTCATTGGGCACAGGTTACGGTGCAATTTGGTACAAAATACTATACGATCTCGATAATGTTTCTCGCATGTCTCTTGTTAAAAGATGTTCTCCGAGACTCTAGTTCTCTAGTCGTACTATACGGTGTCATCAAACATGTCTTCAATGCGTATCCAGATACGTCTGAAGTATTAAAGTATTAGTAAGCATATACATATATTTTAGATATAATACTAGCAGACCCTAAGTTTTTTGTATAAATTTTAGAATACCAAAAAACCATAAATAGCTTAAAAAGTTTTGGGAAAAAATGTTATCCTTACAGGACCTTCCGTTTAGAACTTTGAAAATTTAACATAGCTAAAACCTTGCTCCTGACAACGCAGATCATTTTGCAAAGAACCGCGTAAAAATCGGTCCAGTAGTTTTTATACCCGTATGGTGAAACCAAAGGGTATACTAACTTTGCCTTACCGTTTGTAACGCCAAGATTCTGTCATCACAAACAAAAATGAATTACACCAGTGTGTTTAGAATGATAAAAATAATTAATTTCTGCATGTCCGTCCGTCCGTCTGTCTGTCTGTCTGTCTGTCTGTCCGTCCGTCTGTCTGTCCGTCTGTCTGTGGCGCGGATTGCGGGCGCACGGATTGAGCTAGAGACTTGAAATTTTGCGCAGGTTCGTTTTTCGTAAAATGCGAGACTAAGTTCGTTAATGGGCAAAAATGGGGGTACCCCCCATACGAACGAAAACTTTTTTTTCTGAATATCTCAAAAACGGTGAATTTTATCAAAAGAGTCCAAGAACAAAAGTTATTTAGGATATGATTCTACATAAATCTTCCATACATCAAAATCCGATTGGAATAAATTTTAAAAGATCTCATTGAAAAGTTTTACTTCAAAGAGGAATTTTCAAATAACTGTTCGAATTTTGATACGAATATCACCATACGGGTTTTCAATAATTGCCAGATTGGCAATTATAGCTTTTGATATGTTTGAGTTTAGTAATATCGTACAGACATACAGGCAGACATAAAGACAGATAAACAGACAGACATACAGACAGACAAACATCAATTTTTATACCCGTATGGTGAAACCAAAGGGTATATTAACTTTGCTTTACCGTTTGTAACACCAAGATCCCGTCATCACACACAAAAATGAATTACACCAGTGTGTTTAGAATGATAAAACATAACAAAAGCTATAATTGCCAATCTGGCAATCATTGGAGACCCGTATGGTGATATTCGTATCAAAATACGAACAGTTGTACCAAAATTCCACTTTGAAGTCAAACTTTCCAATAAGAATTTTTAAAATTTATTCCAATCGAATTTTGATGTATGGGAGTTTTATGTAGAATCATATCCTAAATAACTTTTGTTCTTGCACTTTTTTGATAAAATGCACCGTTTTTGAGATATTCACAAAAACCGTTTTCGTTCGTATGGGGGGTACCCCCCCTAATGGTCCATTTTTGCCCATTAACGAACTTAGCCTCGCATTTTACGAAAAAAGGATCTGCGCAAAATGTCAAGTCTCTAGCTCAATCCGTGCGCCCGCAATCCGCGCCAAAGACAGACGGACAGACAGACGGACAGACAGACGGACAGACGGACAGACGGACAGACGGACGGACATGCAGAAATTAATTATTTTTATCATTCTAAACACACTGGTGTAATTCATTTTTGTGTGTGATGACGGGATCTTGGCATTACAAACGGTAAGGCAAAGTTAATATACCCTTTGGTTTCACCATACGGGTATAAAAAAATTGAATTTTCCATGTCCGTCCGTCTGTCTGTCTGTCTGTCCGTCCGTCTGTCTGTCTGTCTGTCTGTCTGTCCGTCCGTCTGTCTGTGGCGCGGATTGCAGGCGCACGGATTGAGCTAGAGACTTGAAATTTTGCGCAGATCCTTTTTTCGTAAAATGCGAGGCTAAGTTCGTTAATGGGCAAAAATGGACCATTAGGGGGGGTACCCCCCATACGAACGAAAACGGTTTTTGTGAATATCTCAAAAACGGTGCATTTTATCAAAAAAGTGCAAGAACAAAAGTTATTTAGGATATGATTCTACATAAAACTCCCATACATCAAAATTCGATTGGAATAAATTTTAAAAATTCTTATTGGAAAGTTTGACTTCAAAGTGGAATTTTGGTACAACTGTTCGCCGCTCAATTAAATTTATAATATTGCAGCGTATAAAGTATTTTACGAACGAATTTAAACAATTGTAGCGCTTTTATACCCTATATGGGGAAACTAAAAGGCTATACGCCAACAGCCTGTCGTTATACACAATAATGAATTTCGCCAGTGTGTTTAGAAGACATGAAAAAATTGATGTATGAATATCCATCCGTACATGTGTGATTACGGTTTCCACTGAACGGATTGATCCAAAGACATTGGGTGTCATTAGAAGATCTTTTGGGTCTCATGTATTACATTAGACCGACATTTCCTTCGATGAATCAGACAAGCAACTGACCTTTGGTACATCAGTTTTTTCACAGTTTTTCGAGAACGGACCATTGATTCTACATCGGAAAGGTGTAAAATAATATGTAACATTAATATTGTCTATAATTCAATTCTTATCTTCCTTTTTATGAAAGTTAAACATGCCAACCGAGCGATACCAGAGAACAAATAATCTAGAGAAAAAACTCTTAGAACAAATTTTTAGAGAAAATTTTTCCACTGTGAGATGAAGCAAGAGGATCCGATGTAACACGGAAAAAATTATCCATTCGATTCCTCCATCTCATTGAATAGATACGACGAAAATGATTAGAAAATGTTCTCTCTGCTTCGTGCTCCCTAGTCTAAAAGTAATTGACTTTTAGGCCGTAGCTAGTGAATGATAGGGACATTTTTCCCCCCTTCGAAGGGGAAATTTGTCAAAAATTTGTTCGGCAGAGTTTTTTCTATATATTCCTTATTCTACGGCGATACTTTGAACCTCGGGCTAATATTGTCTTTATCAAAAACATTTTTTACTCTTCGAAACTTTTGTCATAGTACCAATATAGTTTTAATGATTTACTAAATTACTTAAATAATTTTTAAAAAATACTTGAATAATTAAAACATCTGTCCAATATTGAACTACTATCACCATAGGTAGAAAACACCAATGAAAACTGTGGTGAATCAGATTTTCTCTGAAATCACCACCGATCAATTTAATAAAAAACCCAATAAAGGAACCAAGATCTTTTGGGATTACCCTCAAACGAGGTTATAAATTTTAAAATATTTCCAAGAAAATATTATTGTCCATCACATGTGTTTAGCATCAAATAAATTTTAAAATGCCATAAAAATTATCCTTTTTATCTTTATTTATGATATAGGAATTTATTCATGATCTTAATGTTTTTCCTATAAAAACATTAAGGATCACAAGTGTTTTACATAAACAAATTCTCTTACATGTAAAACAAGGGTTGTTTACGATGCAATAAAAGACATCTGTTACTGCTTTAGCTAAATTCGTTCAAATTTTAGAGTGAAATTTCAACAGAGTTTCTATTGTACCACAGAATTGTTTAAAAGGGAATTTCAATTCATTGTTTTTGGATACAGTTAGTTTTAGTTTACTTTATAGCTAAAATATTGTATTAGTTTCAGTTTTTTCATAAAACTCGTCGACCAAACAACTAAGATATCACTGTAATAGTGAAGCAATAATTAAAGTGCGAATTAACATGAAAGTCCAGTGTTTTCTTTAATTACCTTCATTTGCGCGGTAACATTTTTTGGTCCTTCGAGCCGGATTCGAGGATTCAGGACATTTTCGGATCGGCGTCATCGGCTTAGTTGTTTGGTAAGGATTTTTCAATTTTCTGAAAATTCCTGCATTCAATCGCAAGTTCTTACATTCGCTTTTCGTAAAAGCTTTGCATTCGCTTGTCGGAAGGTATTACATCGTGTTATCGTTGTAGTGTTATCGAATTCTCAACTACAATTAGGATTAAAACGGAACAGTTTTATTGAAAATTCATAGTTTGTATAACCACGTGCTACAGCGGGTTCAAAAGTGTCGCACCATTTTTCTAAATCATTAATACAATGTCCACAATAGGTGATCAATTGGTATATAAACGCCGAAATATTAAAGGACAAATCACGCGTATATTTAATTATCTAGTAGATTTGAATGTTGAAGATGCATTGTTAGAAAGTATTGAAACACGTGTTGAGCGGTTAGTAGAACTTTTTAATCAATTTAATGACGTGCAAGGAGAGATAGAAGATTTATCTTCTGGAGACGAGTGTTCAACTCAACGGAGTCATCGTGAAAGCGTGGAAACTACTTATTTCGAAGCAAAAAGTATGGCGTTGCGTTACACTAAACAATTACAAAAACCGTCAGAAACGTCTTCAATAGATCAATGTACAGCTGAATCGTCAAGAGACGAATTCAAAGGAGCTTTGAAATTACTTGTGGAACAGCAAACTCAGTTGTCAACGTTAATCGCTCGAAATACATCTACGAACTCCAATACATCTAACAATACCACACCATTTGCAAGTGATATTTCAGATCTTCGATTGTTACCCAAATTGGACATACCGACGTTCAACGGCACGTACAAAGACTGGCCAGAATTTCATGATAACTTCAAAAGACTTGTGCATGAAAATAATCTCTATGGGGACAGTCTCAAACTTCAATATCTCAAAAAGGCGTTAATTGGTAAGGCAAGAGATATTTTCAAAAATTTACCCGCTACGGACGCTAACTACAAGGAAGCATATAAAGAATTAGTCGAAACATATGACAAATCCAGCATTATTATTGACTCATATTTTCAAACGATTATGGAACAGAAAAGGTTGTCAGTCGCAAATTCTGAATGTCTTCGAAATTTGTGTCATAATATCGCCGAATCGGTCAGAGCATTAACTGCAATGAAACTACCAACAGAGCACTGGGACGCTTGGTTAGTGTACGTTTTTGCATCGAAATTAGACGACGAGACACGCAAACTCTGGCGCAGAGAGCAGAATCAAAAGTCTGGAAACTCACAAGCAAAATTTACAGATCTCGTATCGTTTGTCAAGGATCGAATCTTTGAGTTGACTCCAGTTAAGGAACAATATACAGAATCAAAAACTAGTCGTTCAGGGTCAACTAATACCAAAACATCTCACATAGCCATCGTTACAGATTCCAAGTGTAGCTGCTGCGAACAAAATCATTTCTTGTATGCATGCCCAAAATTTCAGCAAATGCCAATTGAATCACGACGGAATTTCGTAAAACAAAAGAACTGTTGTTTCAATTGTTTAAGATCATCGCATGTAGCTAAAAAGTGTCCATCGAAATCCACTTGTAAAAAATGTAACAGTCGCCATCACACAATGCTTCACGATCCATCTGCATCAGGTTCTACATCAGCCGTTTCATCTCCTTCTGCGTCTACGTCATCTACTACACCCGATTCTACATCGTCATTGAGTTCTCAAACGCCAAATTCTGCATCGCCAAAAGGTAACACAGCCGTTTCTTCGCACACAGTTGCAAGCAACGAATTAAACACAACGTTATTATTACCAACTGCAATGATTCTAGTGAAAGGTAAAACACAAACGTTTCAACCGTGTAGGGTCCTGCTTGACACAGGTTCACAGGTCAGTTTAATTTCGCGAAGGTGTTTGGACAGGTTAATGTTAGTTCCGCGATCGGACAATAGACATATTATTGGTGTTGGTTCGTCAGTTGGCAGCACAACTAAGCTCGCAATCGATATCACAATTCGCTCCAGAATTAAAGATTTTGAAACGGTGACAAGTGCTTTTGTATTAGATAAAGTAACGTCTTATTTGCCGGCTACACCGGTGACAGTTAATTCTTCATGTAGCTCACTATTTAAAAATATCGAGCTAGCAGACCCAATGTACAATAAACCATCTGCAATTGACATTTTATTAAGTGCGGACATATTCTTTCAAGTTTTGTTGAGTGGAAAATTATCCATCGGGCCAACTTCACCTATTGCCTTGGAGACCTTATTCGGTTGGGTCATTTCGGGTCCTGGTATAATTAACAGCGCTCCACAAACGTATACTCTTCACACTTGTGTAGACGTAAATCAAACTCTCAAAGCATTTTGGGAGTTAGAAGATATTCCAACTACGCCTGGTCTATCTGAGGAAGAGAATCAAGCAGAAAACCATTTCGTCGAGACTCATCGCCGCACCGCAACTGGTCGATATGTGGTAAGACTACCATTTAAAAACATCAGTGAGCAACTAGGAAATTCCAAATCCAATGCTATCTCTAGTCTGAAGTCGTTGGAGCATCGATTCAATGGTAATTGTCAGTTAAGGGATGAATATTGCAGCTTCATCAACGAGTATTTGGATTTGAATCATATGCGGAAAGTGTCTCCAAAAATCGGTTCAATGCCATACAGTCAATGTTTCTACATGCCACATCACGCAGTCGTCAAGGAGACCAGTTCCACCACAAGGCTCAGAGTTGTCTTCGATGCTTCGAGAAAATCATCTTCAGGTATCTCTTTGAACAACATGTTACTTTTAGGCCCAAATATACAGACAGATATTTGGCCACTACTTTTAACATTTCGAATTTATCACTACGCTTATACAGGAGACATTGCAAAGATGTACCGCCAGATTCTGGTCGATCCTCGCGATACTCCATTTCAAAGGATTGTTTGGCGGTCATCCGCAGATGAAGAAGTAGGAGATTACGAACTTTTGACAGTCACATATGGGACAAAGAGTGCTCCATTCCTAGCTGTGCGAACGTTGAAACAGTTAGCGAATGATGAAGCTCACAATTATCCAATAGGGTCCAAGCAATTACATAAAAAGTTTTATATCGACGATTTTATAGGAGGTAGTCACACACTTCCTGAAGCGTTACACGTAAAATCGGAAATCACCGGCATCTTATCCAAAGGAGGTTTCCAATTGAGGAAATGGACCTCAAACTGCAGTGAATTTTTAGACTCAATACCCGAGGATTTACGTGAGTCTCATTGTTTGCTTCCTGGTGAATCCGAACCTTGCGTCAAGACGTTGGGAATGAAATGGTTGCCAATTATTGATTCATTTATATTTCAAGTCAATCTGGAATCTACAAATATTTTCTCAAAGCGTTTCATATTGTCTGAAATCAGTAAAATTTATGATCCGACGGGATTACTCGCACCTTGTATCATTTTAGCAAAAATCATCATGCAGGAGATCTGGATTTTGGGTGTTAGCTGGGATGATCCTTTGCCTGAGAACATCATGAGGAAGTATCAGACATTTCGAAACAGTTTACAGGATATTTCAGAGTTGAAAATCCCGCGCTGGTTAGGTGTGAAACAACATTCCGTGATTCAACTCTGTGGCTTTGCCGACGCTTCGGAGAAAGCCTACGCAGGAGTTGTTTACATGCGCCTAGTAGAAGACAATCAAGTCACTGTAAGATTGCTAGCATCGAAGACACGAGTTGCGCCAATCAAACAGATATCGCTCCCGCGCTTGGAACTTTGTGCGGCTCACTTACTGTCAAAGTTAATTTCAAATGTGAAACTCGCAATGGAGTATCAGGAGGTTGAGGTAATGACTTTTACTGATTCAACCACAGTCCTGGCATGGTTACAAAAATTGCCAAGGACTTGGACCACCTTTGTTGGAAATCGCACATCTAGCATACTATCTTCAATACCATCAAACTTCTGGCGACATGTAAGAAGTAGTGAGAATTCAGCAGATCCAGCTTCGAGAGGACTGACAGGAACCGATTTAGTCAACTGCAACTTATGGTTCGAGGGTCCAAACTTTCTAAAAGATGTAAACTATGGAATATCAGCAGAGCCTGTCAAGGTCTACACTACTGAGCTTGAGGTGAGGACCTTTTGTTTTCACACAATCTTTAATGATACATCAGTTGAAGAGGTCGAAGAGTTTCTTAATCGTTACTCTAAGATTGAACAACTCAAGAGGACAACCGCATGGATTTTACGTTTCGCAACAAACTGTAAGGAGTCGACTAGAACCAAGATAAAGGAACCCATACTTCTCGTCAGAGAATTGGAACACGCATTAACGACGCTACTTAAGATGTCACAATCCATATCATTTGGTTGTGAAATATCTGCGCTCATGACTAATAAGCCAATATCTAATCGAAGCAAACTAATTTCATTAAATCCATTTATAGATTCCGTAGGTGTTTTGAGAGTTGGAGGCAGGATTCAATCCAGTTCGACAGCTTATAACAAAATTCATCCGGTGATACTTTTGAAAGGCCAATCACTTGCTGCTCTAATTGTGGAAAACATCCATCTGACGTACTTGCACGCTGGACAACAGCTCATGCTTAACATCATTCATCTCAGATATTGGATCGTCGGAGGTAAATCGCTAGTTCGAAATTGTATCCGCAGATGTGTCACATGCATCAAATATCGAGCTGCGACGTCACAACAACTAATGGGATCACTTCCTCATTATCGTTTACAACCAGCAAGAGCGTTTACAAACACTGGCACCGACTTCGCTGGTCCTTTCTCAGTTCGGACTTGGAGTGGACGTGGCGCTAAGGTGATAAAGGCATACATTGCGTTGTTTGTATGTTTATCGACACGAGCTTTACATCTCGAATTAGTCACGAGTCTTTCTACGGACATGTTCCTTGCAGCTTTTCACCGATTTGCCGCCAGGAGAGGACTTTGTAGTAATTTGTATAGCGACAACGGGCGAAATTATGTTGGTGCTGCTCGAAAATTGAAGGAAGTCCACATATTTCTGCAAAAACATTCAACTGACATTGGTCGAGCTTTAAGCACGAACAATGTTACATGGCATTTTATTCCGGTCTCAACTCCACATTTTGGTGGAATTTGGGAATCTGCTGTTAAGTCGGTAAAGGGACATTTAAAGAGAGTGGTGGGGGAAACAACCCTAACTCAAGAAGAAATGGCGACATTACTATGCCAGATTGAGGGATGTCTCAATTCGCGCCCCATTGCACCGAAATCAGCTGACATCGATGACTTGGAAGCTTTGACGCCTGGTCATTTTTTGACCATGGGACCCATCATTCTACCGCAACAGGAACCACTAAATGACAGACGCACTACATATTCTACTCGTTGGGAATTTGTGCAGCGCTTAACCCAGCAATTTTGGAAGAGGTGGAGTCTGGAGTACCTGCCAAATTTGCAACAGCGTAAAAAGTGGCAATGGCGCTCACGAAACTTAAGGCTAAACGATCTCGTTATCATCAAAGAAGACAATCTTCCGCCTTGTTGTTGGCTACTGGGACGAGTTGTGGAGACGAAACCTGGAGCAGATGGTCTAGTCCGAGTTGTCAGACTTAAAACCAAAGCTGGCATGTTAGAGCGCTCAATTCATAAGCTCTGCGTGCTGATCTCATCCGAAGAAGACGAATAACTAAAATTCATCAATTTTTTTGTATAATTCAAAATTTATATTATGTTAGAATATTTTTTGTACATCTTATTTTTCATCCACCTAATCAATTTTGAATAGTAACATTTTCAATCGAATTTCATACTTGTATCAATCATATCTTGCATTACACTTTTTCGTTGAAAAAAGTAATTTTTCAAGGAGTGCGGTAGTTACTGCTTTAGCTAAATTCGTTCAAATTTTAGAGTGAAATTTCAACAGAGTTTCTATTGTACCACAGAATTGTTTAAAAGGGAATTTCAATTCATTGTTTTTGGATACAGTTAGTTTTAGTTTACTTTATAGCTAAAATATTGTATTAGTTTCAGTTTTTTCATAAAACTCGTCGACCAAACAACTAAGATATCACTGTAATAGTGAAGCAATAATTAAAGTGCGAATTAACATGAAAGTCCAGTGTTTTCTTTAATTACCTTCATTTGCGCGGTAACAACATCCTTTGTAATTTTTATGGATAATAAAATTGCTTAAACCGTTCAAGCAATAAAAAAGATCTTTTCGTATGCATGCATACAAAACAGCCTAAAAACACAGGTAGACTGGGCAAATAACCAAACACAAGCATCCTTACAAACAATCTATAAGGAGGCTGGGGAAAAACATTTACGATCATTCAAAGATCGTATTTTTTCTAACCAATAGAATCAATTTTCCTATTTTCAAATATGGAAACATTGAAAGTAGGATGGGCAAATATCCCCTACTAGTTCCAACTGAGTGGAATTCAATAGAAAACCAAGGATTGGAAAAGAAAAGAAAGAAGATCGAAAAGATTCCTTGATCCTATAAAAACGACCTGTTTGATAGGATGAAAGCAGTTGATCTCTGGTAGAGAGTAGCAGTTGATCTCTGGTAGAGAGTAGCAGTTGATCTCTGGTAGAGAGTAGCAGTTGATCTCTGGTAGAGAGTAGCAGTTGATCTCTGGTAGAGAGTAGCAGTTGATCTCTGGTAGAGACAAGCAGTTGATTTTGGTCAGTGACCAATAGTTGAGTTTTAAAAAAGAATTGTTGTTCTGCGACCTAGAGTTGCGACTTTTTGAAACCAAAATCGTGAAATTCTTTAAAATATTAAAAAGTTAAAAAAATTGCTTTTATTAAACTTAAAACAAAATAGTTATTTAAATAAATTTAAATTCAAATAAATTTACGAGACACGTATTGCAAAAAATTGCAATAAGCCTAAACTAAAAAAAAACATAACAAAAGCTATAATTGCCTATCTGGCAATCATTGGATACCCGTATGGTGATATTCGTATCATAATTCGAGCAGTTGTACCAAAATTCCACTTTGAAGTCAAACTTTCCAATAAGATTTTTTAAAATTTATTCCAATTGGATTTTGATGTATGGGAGTTTTATGTATAATCCTATCCTAAATAACTTTTGTTCTTGGACTTTTTTGATAAGATGCACCGTTTTTGAGATATTCGCAAAAATCGTTTTCGTTCGTATGGGGGGTACCCCCCCTAATGGTCCATTTTTGCCCATTAACGAACTTAGCCTCGCATTTTACGAAAAACGAATCTGCGCAAAATTTCAAGTCTCTAGCTCAATCCGTGCGCCCGCAATTCGCGCCACAGACAGACAGACGGACAGACAGACAGACAGACAGACGGACGGACAGACAGACAGACAGACAGACGGACGGACATGTAAAATTCAATTTTTTTTATCATTCTAAACACACTGGTGTAATTCATTTTTATGTGTGATGACGGGATCTTGGCGTTACAAACGGTAAGGCAAAGTTAATATACCCTTTGGTTTCACCATACGGGTATAACAAGTAAACTTTAAAAATTGAAATAAAAATTATAAAAAAACTTACAGCGTAAAAACAAATAAACTAAATTAAGTGATTTTAAAAATAAATACAATTTTGAATAAAAACAAAGAATTTTATTTTATGTCTTCTTTTTATACCCGTATGGTGAAACCAAAGGGTATATTAACTTTGCCTTACCGTTTGTAACGCCAAGATCCCGTCATCGCACAAAAAAATGAATTACACCAGTGTGTTTAGAATGATGAAAAAAGTTGAATTTAGCATGTCCGTCCGTCTGTCCGTCCGTCCGTCTGTCTGTCTGTCTGTCTGTCCGTCTGTCTGTCCGTCTGTCCGTCTGTCCGTCTGTCCGTCTGTGGCGCGGATTGCGGGCGCACGGATTGAGCTAGAGACTTGAAATTTTGCGTGAATGCGTTTTTCGTAAAATGCGAGGCTAAGTTCGTTAATGGGCAAAAATGGATCATTAGGGGGGGTACCCCCCATACGAACGAAAGCGGTTTTTGTGAATATCTCGAAAACGGTGTATCTTATCAAAAAAGTCTAAGAACAAAAGTTATTTAGGATATGATTCTACATAAAACTCCCATACATCAAAAACCGATTGGAATAAATTTTAAAAAATCTTATTGGAAAGTTTGACTTCAAAGTGGAATTTTGGTACAACTGTTCGAATTTTGATACGAATATCACCATACGGGTTTTCAATAATTGTCAGATTGGCAATTATAGCTTTTGTTATGTTTTCTAATAAAAAACCACGACATAAAATTGGCGCAGCCGGTAGGATGTGCAAAATAAAAAATTAACATTTTGTGCACATCCAGTGATACGGACAAACTCGGGAAGAAAAACAGACAAAAGTGAAAAAAATGAAAAATATCATAAATAGACAAAGTGAGATTTGGTAAAAAATAAACAATTTTACATGTTGTAATTAGCCGACGGGAAATTTTTTATGAAAATCAAGATGTTAAGTGAGGAAACGATGAAGTTGAAATAAAAATGTCACACTACAACAAAGAAGAATTAGATAAATTATTCGACGAATTAAACAACGCGCACTAACGGTGGAGAAGTACGAACGGTGAACGCGTACCAACGAGAAAAAATTTAACATAAAAATCAACAATAAAAAGTGCGAACGATGAACGCGCACCTACGGTGGACAAAAGTGCGATCAGTGAACGCGCACCAACGTGGAAGTATAATTAACAACCAGTTAAAGCAGCCAACAATAAACAGCAAACAACAATCAACAGGAACAACAACAGCAACAGAAACAGGCACAATAATAAATTAAATAATAAAAATAATAATAATTTTTTTTTGAACGATAATATACAAAATAATTAACAAAGAAGTGTGAAAATGAAGTAAGTCCAAGGTAGGACCATTTTATATTAAAAAATATTTTTTAGAGATAAGATTATTTCAAATAAAAGAATAAGAGTATAGGAATATATTAGTATATAAAAGTAAAATATTTTTCTTGTTTTCTCCCGAAAAATAAAATAATAAATTAAATAGTAAAAGTCGCGAAGTAAATTCTCAACGCGTTCCACGTAAGAAAAATAAGTTTTCTTCCTTTCTAAGAAATTTTTTTTTACTGAATATAAAGTCAATACATTTGATACATTTGATGAAAATTGATTCCCATAAATATGTGGAATTTTGGTTCTCTTTAAATTTTAACCCACGATTTTGGTTTTTAAGACCATACAGAAAAAATCTACGACAAAATTTTAATTTTATAGGAATTTGCGTCCTAGGGAAACCCCCATTAAATATGAGGAATTTTGGTTCATTTCCTAATAACAAAATTTTTGAAATTGTAATTAAAAATTTCGAAATAAAATTTGTTTTCTACTGCATTTTATGTGGAAAAGTATTAAAAATGAAATACGATACCTAATTGAACAATCTGGCAAGATAAATTTTTTTTTTATATATATAGAGAAATTTCGAATTAAAGTAAAATGAACATGGATTCCTACACGGAAGAATATGCTGCAGCATATGCAAGTCCAATTTATGTTGTACCTAGAGGTAACAGAAATAATACCAATTTTGGAATAAAGCAACGATGGCGAAAGGGAAGTAATTTCCAAAACAGTAATCATACAAATCGAGAACGTCGATATGATTCGAATCAATTTTACGATAAACAGATAAAATGTAGTTTTTGTCAGCGCCAAGGTCATAAAAGAATCCAGTGTTGGTATTTAAACTCTTCATCGCAACAACCTCTAACGCCCCGAATTGAGGCGACAAAAGATGAATATTGTAAATTCTGCCAAAGGCTAGATCACAATATTAATGATTGTATCTCCAGAATGAAGTGGCAGACAAATCCTAAAATGGATCCCGTTAAAGACATCACAGATTTTATCGTCAAAACGATACCACAGTTTTCTGGTGAACCTGGTCCTACACGGAAAAATGATGTTCAACGGCATATACAAATAGCAAAAAGCTATTATGAAACAATAAATGCCAACGATAAAATAACCTTCTTAAAGTTTTTGTCTATGCTAGCTTTAAAAGGGGAAGCTGCTCAAAGGGCCCAAACAATTTTCTTCAATACATTTGAAGATTATGAAAAATGGTTGATTCAACTATATCTTCCGTACAAACCACCAATGGATTTGTGCGATGAACTAAGGACAATTAAACAAAAACCTGTAGGAAATATTAATAACAAAAATAATAAATTTTACTTGGAACAAAAAATCTACAATGTTTCGTGTATCCCTGAAAATAAAACTATTCCCCCGAAGCGATACTATGATACCTTTTGGGTTTCTAAACATAATGAGAATAGTACCGAATCAAAAGAAACGGAAAAGATTGTAACTGCCAGAAATTTATTAATACAAACAAATAAAACGACAAATAAAGAACAATTGAATCATTTAAAATCAAAAAATTCTGATTATAAGAATCAGGTAGGAAAATTACCTATTTTTACTGATACTATAATAAATACTACTGAGACGCCGACAGATAGTAGTACAATTAAGAATTTAAAAGAAAAATATTATCGAAAGGAAAAAACTATTGAAAATTCATCCAAAGAAAATAAGTCATTACCCTTTCATTCTATTAAACGTGATTTGTATGAAATATCTTCTAAATCGGAGAGGGGAGATTCATTCATGGTTGAAGAAATACAACCTAGCAATGGATATAATCCAACGAATTCTGAAGGTGGCCCTGTGGGGAATGATTGCATTGTTAATCTCGACGAATTTGAAATAAAAAGTACAAATTGTGATACAATAAATAGACTGAGTAGGACACCTGATATGAACATTAAGTCCGAAGCAAAAAACGAAAAAGTAGTATATCCAGATAGGAGTATTGTACAATTAATGGTACAAATAATCGTAATTATTTCACTAATATCTTTAACCCTAGTATCAAATATTTTAAGAAGGATTAAGAAAAAGGGATATCAATTAAAAAGAGTAATTGAAAAAACTATCGGTGAATTCGAAGAATTTCTGTTAAATTCCGGTCATGATTCAGAAGAAGAAAAAATGGCAACGGTAAATGGGGTATTTAAAGACCAATATTCAAAGTCAAATTCTGGTCATAGTAATCTGATAGGAACACCACCTATTTTTACTGATTCTATGATGAGTACTACTAAGACCTTGAGAGGTAGTAGTATAAACAGTAAGGATTATGATATAATAGAATATTGTCCCGAAGATACTTCCCAAGCTAATGAAGAAATTAATTCATGGCAAAATTTCTATTCAAAAGATATTCAAGATAATGAAGATTCAAATAATTCTGGTCATAAGAATCTGATAGGAACGCCACCTATTTTAATTGATTCTATGATGGATACTACTGAGACCCCGAGAGAAAGTAGTACAATTAAGAATATAGATGAATGTTATCTAGATGAGAAAATTTTTGAAAATTTATTTGACGAAACAGGATCTGGTATGGAAAAAATTAAGAACAAAGAATTGGAAAAGACAAGTTATGAAGTCGTAAACAAGGTCAAACAAGTGAAGAAAGAGAATTTTAATGGAAAAAATAATTTACAAGGGAGTAATTATGAAAAAGGAACAAGAGGAATTAAAGAAAAAGTGATACAAGAAGTTACAGGGGAAATTGATAGTATGGAACTAGCCCCTAGAAGCGAAACGATTATACCAATTAAAGTCATTGGTGAAGGTGATATCATTTTCCCTCGAAAGGAAATTAAAGGAGGTATCCAAGTAGCCAATTGTCTAACAAGAATTGATGAAAATCGAGCTATGGCGAATGTAATAAACACTAACGAATATGAAGAAAAGTTAAGTAAAATTCAAGGAATGCCGGCAAAAGAAAATGAAATAAATGAAATAAAAGTTGAGAAAAGTAATGGAAAAAAGAATGTTGCAACGATAAGGAAGGAAAACAGTTATGACAAGAGAAGTCAAGAAATTATAAGTGGATTAAAGCTAAATCAAAGCTATAATGAGGAAAAAGAAAATTTAATGGACCTTTGTTTAAAAAACAACAAATTAACCTATACGAGTGCTAGTACGTTCAAAATACCAATTAAAGTTGACCACCGATTAATAAATCAAAAAGAAAGATATAAAGTTGAAAACGAAATTCAAGAAATTACAGAAACAATGACAAAAGAAAGAGTAAAGAAACAAATTAAAAAGGAAAATAATAAAAAAATACAGAAAGAACGATATAAAGTTGAATATGAAATTGAAGAAATTAAAGAATTAAGGAAAATTCAGAATAGAGAAAAATTAAAGAAACAGAGTGAAAAGGATTATAAAAAGTAGAAAAAAAAAGAAATTGGAAACGAAACCGAAATCAAGGAACCAAGGGAAACAAAGAGTAACCATATGTTAAAAAATGAAAATATAAATATATTAAAGAAAACACAATTGATATTACAGCAAATTTTTTTTTTAACAAATATTAAAAGAAAAAGAAAAGAAGAAAAATAATGTTAAGGAAACAATAATAAAAATTTTATTAGAAGCAAGTAATAAATTTATACTGATTTAACAAGAAAAATATTTTATTAATTTTAATCCAGGAAAATAATAATAAAATTGTTATTAGAAAAAAAGTAATAAAATTTTATATTTCATTAAATAAGGAAATAAAGGGTGGTTAAATTTTAAGGGCCGATGTTGAATGTGAACCACACCTAAACGTCAAGTTTTTTTCTGCATTTCATTTGACATTTCTCAATTTCAGACTAACTAAATTTGAACCATGGAAAGATACACAATCGAGCAACGCGTCGTCAATGGTCAGAATGGTGGCAAGAAATGGCAATAGTGGATGATCAATTTTCGAAGAAAATCATCTTCAGTGATGAGGCACATTTTCACCTCAGTGGATTCGTCAATAAGCAGAACAGCCGCATTTGGGCGAATGATAATCCAAGAGTGATTGTCGAAAAACCAATGCACCCACAAAGAGTGACTGTTTGGTGCGGTTTATGGGCTGGCGGCATCATCGGGCCGTATTTTTTCCAAAATGAGGCCGGTCAGGCAGTTACTGTGAATGGTGTTCGCTATCGTGAGATGATAACGAACTTGTTATGGCCCGAATTGGAAGATATGGATGTGGACGATATGTGGTTTCAACAGGACGGTGCCACTTGCCACACAGCTACCGAAACAATCGCTCTTTTGCGCGACAAATTTAATGGCCGTGTTATCTCACGTGGTGGCGATGTCAATTGGCCGCCAAGATCATGTGATTTGACACCGTTGGACTTCTTTCTTTGGGGTTATTTGAAAGAAAAGGTGTACGTCGATAAGCCAGCAACAATTCAAGAGCTAAAGGATGAGATAATTCGGCACATTAACAGCATAGAACCTCAATTATGCCTCAGCGTGATCGAAAATTTGGACCATCGGATGGAGGTGTGCCGCCGAGGTCGCGGCGGCCATTCGATTGTGTATCTTTCCATGGTTCAAATTGAGTTAGTCTGAAATTGAGAAATGTCAAATGAAATGCAGAAAAAAACTTGACGTTTAGGTGTGGTTCACATTCAACATCGGCCCTTAAAATTTAACCACCCTTTATAAAAAAAAAACTTACTTAAAAAAAAAAGGGAAATATTTTACTCTAATGATTAAATAAAAGTTTGGATACAAAAGTATAATAAAAGATTATTGGTAAAAAAAAAAACAAACAAAACTGAATCCACAAATAAAAAACAAAAATTTATACAAATAAATACATTGAAATGAAGATATTTAAAAATAACGAAACTGACAATAATGAAACAAATCTTCCCATGTATCCGAATTTGCAACATTTAGAAAAAGAGTTGGATTCTGGTAGTCCAACCCCGACATTAAAATTGGCCAAACCTAAATTATTTACCTAAAAAAAAAAAAACAAAGGAGTGGAAAATTTTTTACCTGATACCTTTTAATGACAAAAATAAACTGATAACTAATTAACAAATTATTTACTACTAAGGTAAAAATGACAGGAAGCAATAAATTAATAAAATACCATTGGAAAAGAATTTCTTTCAGGTAATAACTAATGAATTTTATTAAGGTTATTACACTTTATCCAAAATTACAAAATATTGAAAACAATACAGAATTACTAGATTCAGAAAGTAAAAAAAAACCCCCCAGGAAAGGGTCAAATGATAAATAGATTGTTTAATTAAAACTTTTGAAGGAAGTTCTTAGTTGTAATGCCACAATAAGAAAAATTTTTTTTTGCAAAAATATATTCATAAATATATAGCCCTCATAAAAAAAAATCTTCAAAAAATTAAAAAAAATATATATATATAAATAGACGAAAAATATTCTTACAACAATGACTTTTTGTTAAAATAATTTTAAGAATTCATAAAAAAAACTACATAATATTCAACTTAATTAACTTGTAAACAATATAATTTTTTTTTAATAATAACACATGGATCAATAAGTCCCGAGACTAACCCAGAGATGACGCTCGTAGTAAACCAGTAACCACGTCTTTCTAGAGTACTAACCTTTGCTTGAAACGTGTCAAAATTTTAAGTCGATCGGACCAGAAACAGCTGAGTTATCGAGGTTGGAGTAAAGTCGTTTTGTAGTTTGTTTAAAAAATGGAAAAAACCGAGTTTCGTGTTCTGATAAAACATTGTTTTTTAATGGGTAAAAACACCGTGCAAGCGAAACAATGGATTGAAAAATGTTACCCGGACTCTTGTCCATCAAAAGCAACGATTTGTCGGTGGTTTGCCGAGTTTAAACGTGGTCGTACCGACACAAATGACGCGGAACGCTCGGGTAGACCTGTGGAAGCCGTTACACCGGAAAATGTGAGTGAAGTGACAAAAATTATAATGAAAGATCGTAAAGTGAAGCTCCGTGAGATTGCTGAGATAACACAGATATCATATGGAAGTGCATTTACTATCCTTCATGAAAAATTGAGCATGAAAAAGGTTTTTTCCAAGTGGGTGCCGCGATTGCTTTCGATGGAACAAAAACAGCAACGAGTCGATGATTCAGAAAGCTGTTTATCGCTATTTACTCGCAATAAAAAAGATTTCTTGCGTCGTTACGTGTCCATGGACGAAACATGGATACATCACTACACTCCAGAGTCGAAGCGGCAGTCATCTGAGTGTCGCACAGCTGGCGAAAGCCGTCCGAAGCGTCCGAAAACGCAGCAGTCAGCTGGCAAAGTCATGGCGTCAGTTTTTTGGGATACGCATGGCGTGATTTTCATTGACTACCTCGAAAAAGGTAAATCGATCAACAGTGATTATTATATTGACTTGCTGGTGCGTTTGAAGGAGGAAATCGCAAAAAAACGACCGCACATGCAGAGAAAAAAAATCCTTTTTCACCAAGACAATGCACCCTGCCACAAGTCGATGAAAACAATGGCAAAATTGAACGAATTGGGCTTTCATCTGCTTCCCCACCCCCCATACTCGCCAGATTTAGCCCCCAGTGACTACTGGCTCTTTGCTGATCTTAAAAAAATGCTCCAGGGAAAAAGATTTGGCTCAAATGAGGAGGTCATCGCTGAAACTGAAGCTTATTTTGAAGCGAAAGATAATTTTTTTTATAAACATGGTATTGAAAAATTGGAAAAGCGTTGGAACGATTGTATCACCCTAAAAGGTGATTATATTGATGAATAAAAAAAAATTTGGCAAAAAAAATGTTGTTTTCATTGTTAGTCTCAGGACTTATTGATCCATGTGTTACATATAATTTTTTTTTAAAATACATACAAACAAATACATTAAAATAAAAATTTTATAGCATTAAGTTCAATAAAAATAGAATTTTAAATAATAATAAGATAAAAATCAAGAGAATAACAATTTTTTTTTGTAAAATAGATAAGAAAATATTATGCTGAAGATTTTTTTAAATCAATTATACATGTCAAAAAACAAAACAAACAATAATCGGTTAACGAAAAAATTTATAAACTGATGGAATAACTTTCTTTTCTTTAACCAATCTCAAATCAATATACTTTCGAAAAAATGCCTTTAGCATTTTTCCTTCTTTCCGATTTTCTCTGAAATCACCACCGATCAATTTAATAAAAAACCCAATAAAGGAACCAAGATCTTTTGGGATTACCCTCAAACGAGGTTATAAATTTTAAAATATTTCCAAGAAAATATTATTGTCCATCACATGTGTTTAGCATCAAATAAATTTTAAAATGCCATAAAAATTATCCTTTTTATGTTTATTTATGATATAGGAATATATTCATGATCTTAATGTTTTTCCTAGAAAAACATTAAGGATCACAAGTGTTTTACATAAACAAATTCTCTTACATGTAAAACAAGGGTTGTTTATGATGCAATAAAAGACATCCTTTGTAATTTTTATGGACAATAAAATTGCTTAAACCGTTCAAGCAATAAAAAAGATCTTTTCGTATGCATGCATACAAAACAGCCTAAAAACACAGGTAGACTGGGCAAATAGCCAAACACAAGCATCCTTACAAACAATCTATAAGGAGGCTGGGGAAAAACATTTACGATCATTCAAAGATCGTATTTTTTCTAACCAATAGAATCAATTTTCCTATTTTCAAATATGGAAACATTGAAAGTAGGATGGGCAAATATCCCCTACTAGTTCCAACTGAGATGGAATTCAATAGAAAACCAAGGATTGGAAAAGAAAAGAAAGAAGATCGAAAAGATTCCTTGATCCTATAAAAACGACCTGTTTTATAGGATGAAAGCAGTTGATCTCTGGTAGAGAGTAGCAGTTGATCTCTGGTAGAGAGTAGCAGTTGATCTCTGGTAGAGACAAGCAGTTGATTTTGGTCAGTGACCAATAGTTGAGTTTTAAAAAAGAATTGTTGTTCTGCGACCTAGAGTTGCGACTTTTTGAAACCAAAATCGTGAAATTCTTTAAAATATTAAAAAGTTAGAAAAATTGCTTTTATTAAACTTAAAACAAAATAGTTATTTAAATAAATTTAAATTCAAATAAATTTACGAGACACGTATTGCAAAAAATTGCAATAAGCCTAAACTAAAAAAAAAAACAAGTAAACTTTAAAAATTGAAATAAAAATTATAAAAAAACTTACAGCGTAAAAACAAATAAACTAAATTAAGTGATTTTAAAAATAAATACAGGGTGCGCCATCTGTTCCTCCGGTATGAGAATGTTGAATAACTTTTTAAAGAAACAATAGATTGCAAAAAATGGTGTTTTTTTATTTAGTTCAATCCTTTACAATTTATGTGGACTACTTTTTGAAAACAACATCGATCAAATGACCACCTTTATTGGCCACCGCAAACTGTGCTCTTTTTCGGGCATTTTCCATCACTTCTTCGAGCATCTCCGTCGGTATGGCAGCTATTTCGGCACGAATATTGGTCTTGAGCTCGTCAATGGTCTTCGGGTTGCTGGCGTAAACTTTACTCTTCAAATAACCCCACAAAAAGAAGTCTGGGGGGGTTAAATCAGGGGATCTTGGTGGCCAGTCAATATCGCCTCTTTTCGATATCACACGTCTAGGGAATTTTTGTTGCAAAAACCGTATTGTTTGGTCCGCTGTGTGGCATGGCGCCCCGTCTTGCTGAAACCAGAAGTCAGTCAGACCTTTTTCACGCATTTTCGGACACACAAAATGTGCCAACATCCACCGATATCGATTACCATTAACTGTTTCACCTTCATTGAAGAAAAATGGCCCAATGATGGTTTTTGCGCACACGCCGGCCCAAACAGTCACTTTTCGATCATGCAATGGTATTTCATGAATCTCGTGAGGATTTTCTGTCGCCCAAATGCGGCAATTTTGTTTATTAACACCGCCAGAGGGAGTGAAATGTGCCTCGTCGGTCATTAAAACTTGCATCCAAAATTGAACGACTATTTTCAATGTACATCGTCACTATTTCGGCGCGTTCTTTCGGTGTGAAGCGGTTCATGGTTAAAATTGTACTGGTTTGACGTTTCCAAAACGTGTCTAGGAAAGCAAATCGGTTGACAAATGGCGAAGTTATTCAATGTTTACATACCGGAGGAACAGATGGCGCACCCTGTACAATTTTGAATAAAAACAAAGAATTTTATTTTATGTCTTCTTTTTTCTAATAAAAACCACGACAAAACCCATTTCCCCAGAAAATACTCATATCAGGTAAATTAAAAATAATAGTAATTAAGGATATCATTATGACTAACACACCTTTTGGAAAAAAATGGATTTTTGGAAAATGCCGGTTGTAAGAGTCATAACAATAATCTCATTAAAAACCTCATTAGGTTTTTAATGAGATTATTGTTATGGCTCTTACAACCGGGATTTTCCAAAAATCCATTTTTCCCCAAAAGGTGTTTGTCATAATAATGCCCTTTATTACTAGAATTTTTAATTTACCTGACATATCGCACATGGTCCCGTAGACTGTAGTATCTCAAAATCGGCCATTTCGAGAAAAACGCATTCAAAGTTTTCATTTCAAAATAATTGTTTATAAATAATTGTTTTTTTCTGTTATCTGTACAGTAATATTTCAATTTATTACTCTTTTGATAATAATTTACAGATCATTTGCTTCATTTTTTTTTTTTTTTGCAATAATAAAAGATAGAGTTAGGTTTGTTTTCCACAAAATCAATTTAAATTTTAAAAAATGGGAATTTAAAAAACCAAAAATAAATACATTTTAGGACTACGTTTACATTTAAATTTGTTTTTCATTTGATTCAGTCAATTTTCCTTTACATAATGGAATAATTACTCAAAAACACATTTTTTTGAGATACTACAGTCTACGGGACCATGTGCGATATATTAATTAGACATCATTATATATTGGAACTAAATGGATTGTTATCGTTAGTTGTTTTAGATACACCAGCAAGTTAACATTTTAACTTTTAAAGTGACTTTAAAACAACATTTTTAATCAACAATTTAAAATCTGTTCTGTGAGGTGAACATAACTTTTAGTTAAGTGAAATTAAAAATTTCCTGAAACTGAGGATATTTAATAAACAATTTAAAATCTGTCCTGTGAGGTGAACATAACTTTTAGTTAAGTGAAATTTAAAATTTCCTGAAACTGAGGATATTTAATCAACAATTTAAAATCTGTTCTGTGAGGTGAACATAACTTTTAGTTAAGTGAAATTAAAAATTTCCTGAAACTGAGGATATTTAATCAACAATTTAAAATCTGTTCTGTGAGGTGAACATAACTTTTAGTTAAGTGAAATTAAAAATTTCCTGAAACTGAGGATATTTAATCAACAATTTAAAATCTGTTCTGTGAAGTGAACATAACTTTTGGTGAAGTGAACCTAAAAATTTCCTGAAACTGAGGATATATTTTTAAATTTAGTGCAATTTTCTTCATTGCTCTAGGTAAGCTAATAGATCTTTTTTAATTTTAGTGCAATTTTCTTCATTGCTCTAGGTAAGCTAGGGACGTGATACCACGCAACCCCTGACCCTGAATATCGTGATCGGGAACAGGGACGTGATACCGCGCAACATTCCCGTAGGCGCCAAGATCCTGAATATCGTGATCGGGAACAGGGACGTGATACCGCGCAACACTCTCGTAGGCGGCAAGATCCTGAATATCGTGATCGGGAACAGGGACGTGATACCGCGCAACATTCCGTTAGGCGCCAAGACCCTGAATATCGTGATCGGGAACAGGGACGTGATACCGCGCAACATTCCTTTAGGCGCCAAGACCCTGAATATCGTGATCGGGAACAGGGACGTGATACCGCGCAACATTCCCGTAGGCGCCAAGATCCTGAATATCGTGATCGGGAACAGGGACGTGATACCGCGCAACACTCTCGTAGGCGGCAAGATCCTGAATATCGTGATCGGGAACAGGGACGTGATACCGCGCAACATTCCGTTAGGCGCCAAGACCCTGAATATCGTGATCGGGAACAGGGACGTGATACCGCGCAACATTCCTTTAGGCGCCAAGACCCTGAATATCGTGATCGGGAACAGGGACGTGATACCGCGCAACACTCTCGTAGGCGGCAAGATCCTGAATATCGTGATCGGGAACAAGAACGTAACACTGCGGCTAGAGTACTCAGACGCTCCGACCGGGTCCGGAGGCGACAAGAACAACGTAGCAATACTATTTCCCAAATAACGCGTCGTGAAACTATACGCGGAATCACATCTCCAGAAATAATCCAGAATTCGTTATCAAAACATTTTATCTATCCGAGAAATTCCCTAGTCGGATCGATACATATTCTTTTTGCCAATACTGCCATAGGGGAATTATTAGTGGACAAATTCCCAATATTTGCCTAGCAAATGGTGTTGATTTGCCTGTGAATCCCCGAATGTCTGCAAGGACTCGAGAGCCTAGAACAACGGTTAATAGCCCCCCGAATTCCTTTTATGCAAATCAGAGCCGTAGGTTGTGACCGACAGTGCGGTTTAAAAGGGGCTTGTGTCAATGTTCCTATTTCCCTTAACACCACAGTTAGTGCACTTCCTAGAACTTTTGATAACACTCACGTTATTCAGGTTCACTTAAAGCGTAGATTACAATACGCCCATAGTTTTTTGGTCGAAAGCATTCGTCCATCCAAAGTTTTTGCCGCAATTCAATATTTAATAAGGCAGCCCCTATATATTGAAGATGGTGTGACCTTGTCAGACAATTGGTTACAGCAATATCCTAATCCTGATGATAGAGCAACGTTTACAGTCACACAATAAGACAGAGAAATTGTCAATACTCTATTGGATAGAACTATTGAAGAAAATATCGACAATATTGACCAATTAGATCAGGGGCGTGGCGTGAGTTTTGAAGATAGGGATGCAAGTTTTAATTTTTTGGAATTTAACTGCCAACTTAAGGTTTTTATGTTATTAAAGGTATTTTTTGTGTTGTGCAAAAATACATCTCTCGTTAGCTACTTAAATGAATGACAATAAAATAATAAAAAGTTCAAAACACTAAAATAACTTGTACTTTATGATTATGAAAATGATTATGAAAAATGCATCCGATCTTTGATCCCCAGACTACGAAATTATAATGTGTTGGTTTTTAATTCGATACACTTATATATCCGAATCGAGAGAAAAAGTAAATTAAAGATCTTTTTGTATAAAAAATACAGTTATAAAATAAAATATTTACGATTGTCCGCATAAACCCGGATACACCAAGATCGTTCTTAACTCAGAATTGTTAATTCTGAAAAGAATTAAACAGCTTTATGAAAATTATTTAAATCGCTGTAACTTACAGATTGCCAAACGTTGTTATCCTTCGAAAAAAGTAAACAAGGCCAACAAAATAACTTTTGCTTATTTGCACAACCGCAAAGCCAATTAAAATCTTCGTAAACTTTGACCGAAAATCGTCTCGTACAACTTTTATTTACTGTTGTTATATTTAACTTTGGTTTTGGTCTCCCGCGATCAAGAATATTTTGTGCGAACTAAATGATTGTTTTAAAAAGCTATCGATTACACAACAATCTACCATTTTTACCAAACTATTGAAATCACAAAAATCACACAATAAAAAGACACGCTAATAAATAAACAATTTAAGACACTACTAACTACGCATGCAGAAACCCTACTACCAATTTGCCTTAATGCATTTTTTTTACTTATTTTCACTCGGAAGCAACGATTCGAATTGCTTATTTCACCTATTCCTGTTGCATATGACATTACGAGGCAAAAGAGAAATGATCGCCCGAAAGAAATTTTTATTTTTGGAATGGTTTTTTTAAACGCGAAAACCGCGTATTTTTTCTTCAAAAAGGTATGAATATTAGATATAGAATTACTCAAAACAAAATCATCTAAATGTCCTCCAAAAAAACTTTTTAAATACGGATCTTAGTTTTTTAGTTATTTAAATAAAAGCGCAAATTATTTGACTTCTGCTGAGGTGGAAGCAATTTTTATTTTGCATCCACATTTTCTCTTTTCTCCAGTCGTTAACGTAGGTTTTCATCTCTTAAAATTTAGTTTCATCTCTCTTCGTACAAAACTCATAGATGCAACAATAATTTCTGCTTCCACACAGTTTCAAAGGCAAGTTAAGAAATTCTCTCTTTTTTTAAAGCCATTCGCGGTTGAATATATCACGACTGTATGATAAAATGCATTTTGTGCCGTACTGAAGCTACAAACGGCACAAAACAGTAACTCTAAGTTGTATTGAAGCTACAAAGGGCACAAAACAGTAACTCTAACAATAAACTCAAACTTAATTATGATCGAATTTTGAAAAAAAAAATGTTTCAACTTAAAAACTCAGTTACCAAATATTTTTGTGAGATTTGTAAGGGATGCAATGCATCCCTTGCATCCAATGACGCCACGCCCCTGAATTAGATCCTGAAGACCTCAACCCGAAAGGTCAAGAGACCCTTCTCGAAAATATTCCACTGGAAAATATTGCACTAGCTCCTGGTGAAGGCCAAAGACCGGTCGATTTAGTTTTCGATAGACATGCAGAAGAATTATCTTTCCCCTCCATATATTGTGGACAACCTCGGATAACAAATTTAACTTATAGCAAAATCGCGCGTTCCGAAATTCGACGGTATGATCGTCGATGCACTACAAATGAAAAGATCTTTTATACGTACAAAAAAAAGTGAGCTTATCTCTATCAAAAATTCTATTTCAATTTGCATAAGGAAAAAAAGTCGCGGTCAACACGAAAGCTAGACTCATTAGATCAGATCCAGTCACGTGTTCGAGATATTTTGATCATCGCTTTCGCGCCCTGTTCAAACTTTTCAAGCAACCGGGAGTAATTTTTGGTGATTCCCATGTAATTAACTATTATTTTCGTGTTGAATTCCAACACCGTGGTTCTCCCCATGTCCATGGATTGTACTGGCTTCATAATGCCCCAAGTCTTGATCTCTCTGACATTTCCACTTACCCATCTGTAGAGAATTTTATTGATACTCATATTTCTATGTCCACCCAGAATAGTGATTTGGCAGAATACTTAGTCTACCAGAAGCATTCTCACGCGAGATCCTGTTTAAGGGAAATTAGAGGTCACAAGTTTTGTCGATTCGGCATGCCATATCCTCCAATGGATAAAACCATTATTCTTACTCAACTCGAGAATTCTGAAATTTCTAATACTCATAACGAAAATTTTGATAAAATTAGAGAATATTTGAATGAAGCAGCAAAAACTACGTCCATTCCCAATTGCTCATTCGATACGTTTCTAGGACAATTTTTCTTAAAAGATCTTTAGATGCCATTATGCTGAACGCATACAATCCTTGTATTCTTAGTTTGCACCGAGCAAACATGGACATTCAGTTTGTAATGGATGCTTATGCTTGTTGCGTTTATATTGTTAATGATATTAACAAATCTAATAAAGGAGTTTCCAAACTTATGCGAGAAGTCATGCACGAGATCTCAAGCGGCAATTATACTGTTAAACAAAAACTCCAACATCTAGGGAATAAATTTATTCATGGGCTAGAAATCTCAGCTCAGGAAGCAGTTTATAATATTCTCGGCATTCGGATGTCAGAAAGTAGTAATGCGGTTGAGTATATTAATACCAGTCCCCGTAATGAACGTGTCCGTATTGTCAAGTCTCAAAAACAGTTGAGAGAACTATCGCAAGATTCAACTAATATTTTCGTCTCAAATTTTAGTGGACCACTATGTACAGCGTCCTGATTCCCTCGAAAATATATCTCTTGCTGAATTCACCGCATACTATAAATTCTCATCTGTCCGTTCATCAAATCCCAATAATGATGATGGAGAAGGAAATGAGGAAGTTACCGGCGAGCCACTACGGCTTAAGGATTCCAGTGGATTCTTACGAAAAAGAACCAAACCCTGTGTCATTCGGTATCGCAGATATAAAATGATTCAGGAACGTGATAATTATTTCCGAGAACAGGTCATGCTTTTCTTGCCTTGGCGCAATGAAGAACGTGATGTTTTGCAGCAAAATTGTGAGACTCTCTGTCAACAATATCTCATTGCGATTAATACTGTTCGTCGCAAGTTCAACTGTTTTGAGAATGACGATGAGCTTGACAATGCCCTAATCGCTGCACAAAATGAAAGATTTCTTGAAAATACCGAAGAAATTCAGAATGACGACGATCCGGATCTTCGCCCCTTTCAAATCCCAAATGTGGAACCGAATGTCCGAATAATAGATGATATTGTTCCCCAGGATAACGAAACCCGTGTATTAAAATTGCCACCACTAATTTCCGATCTAGACTTTTCCCAAATTATTCGATCATTAAATACCGAGCAGAGGCTGTATTTTAACCACGTTTTACATAACATAAAAAATGGAACAAACTGTTATGAATTTGTTAGCGGGGGTGCTGGGACAGGAAAGAGTAGACTAATTACTGCACTCTATAATGCGTTGACCAAACGACTTAATTCGCGACCTGGCGCCAACCCTGATGATGTCAAGTTGGTTTTATGCGCCCCTACCGGAAAAGCTGCTTTTAATATCAATGGAGCTACCCTTCATTCTATCTTTTCTTTACCCATCAACCAATCACATTCGGAAATTAGTCCCCTTAGCAGCGACATTGCTAATACAATTTATTCAAAGCTCCAACATCTTAAATTAATTATTATCGACGAGATATCAATGGTGGGTGCCAAAATGCTATCTCACATTGATTCCAGATCAAAGCAGATTTTTAGAAGTACATCTCTATTTGGTGGCAAATCTGTTATAGATTTTGGAGATTTAAGACAACTTGCTCCTGTTGGGGATATATGGGTGTTTCAATCTAGTAGAAATGATGTGTATGGCATTGTAGCTGGATCAACATTGTGGAACCTTTTTAAATTTTTCCCACTTACTAAAATAATGCGACAAAGGGATGACTTGAATTTTGCTACTGCCCTCAATAACATGGCGCTTGGGAAAATGACAAGTACTGATTTAGCGCTTTTCAAGTCAAGAGAATGCACCCCCGAAGCAGTTCCTCAGGAGGCCATACATTTATTCAAATCAAACGACGATATAAATGAATTCAACACGTATAGATTAAACTTAATCCAATCTGATCCTGTAATCTCAGAGGCCGAGGACAAAGTCAAAGGGCCAATTCCGGAAAATTCGCGAAACCAGATTGCAGATCGGGCTAAAGAATTAAAAACTTCTGAGACTCTTGGATTGCCATCAAATCTTCTGTTAAAGAAAACCGCCAAGTATATGATAACAGTAAATATCAATACTGCTGACGGGTTAGTTAATGGCGCAACAGGGCAGTTAATGGATATAGAATTCGGGGTACTCGGAAATGGTGCTCGCGTGCCAATTCGCTTATGGATTCAATTCGAAGAATTATCTATCGGTCAAGACGGGCGTTCTAAACGAACACATTCTGAAAACTTAAATTGGACTCCTATAGAAAAATCAGTTAAAAGTTTTCAATATAAATCCAATGATCGAGTCGTAATTGAGAGGTCCCAGTTTCCGGTCGTCCCAGCCGAAGCTATTACTATCCACAAAAGTCAGGGATCCACTTATGTCAACGTTGCTGTTCATTTAACCCCTGGTATGACACGGGCCCATTTGTATGTGGCATGTAGCAGAGCAACAAAAGCTTCGGGTCTTTTTTTAATCGGGAAATTCAAATCACCAAAGTCTCCTACAGCTTCTGATCCCGTTTCTACAGAGTTAGTATCTTTGAATGCAGAAAAACTTCTAACGCCTCATTTTGCAAATTTGAAAGATAAATTCCTTAATAAATTTAGCGTGTTATTCCATAACGTCCAAAGTTTACACAAACACATCGAAGATATTAAATGCAACAATTTAGTTTTGTCACGCGATCTCCTATGTTTTGTAGAAACTTGGACATTGCCCAATGAGGAGTATGACTTAGATCAATATTCCATTGTCGCTAGGCTAGATAACAGCGGAGGGCAAAATATAAGAAAACACAACGGTGTACTCTGTTTTGCTAAGAATTCAATTGCCTCACTTATCAATGTTGTAAAAGTACAACAAATATGTGAAAACAATAATGTTTTCCAATATGTTTTGTTTGAATTTCATGACATATTATTCCTAGCTTTATATAAAAGTCCACGTTTTTCAAAAACACGCGTTATTCAAGAGCTAGAAAATGTATTGCGGATACCTTTTTCTTGCAATCGAAAAATTATTATCTTGGGAGATTTTAATCAGGATCGTAGTATCAATAATAATGATGTGATGAGCAAAAAACTTTGTGATTTGAGTCTACGAAGTTTGTTAGACCAAAAAGTCTCCACCACTAACTGCGATTCCCAAATCGACTGGTGTTTCTCCAATTTAGATACATCTTCAATTTTCGCAGATACTTTTGAAGAGGTTTATAGTTTTCACGACGCTATACAAATTGTTGTAAATTCAACCATAACTTAAAATATAATCCTACAAAATTCTTTGTCTAATTTCACTTCGTTGTTGTTCCTGTGCCTTTAATGTTTTAAGCACAAACGTTAATTTCTTTTTTTGTTTTTGTTGCTTTTAGAACTAACATAGAAGTCAAGTTTATATATTGGTAACAAACAGACAAATACACTTCACAAAAAAAATGTGATGGTATGCTAGTAGTTTATTGAATGTAGTTTACTCTAAGTAAGGAAACAAGTATTGTAGTAGTAACATAAAAAAAACACGAAATAAAAAAATTAGTATTAGTAGTACATAAGTTAATTCACATAACATGTATATGCAGAAATACAACAGATCTATTTTCATAATATAACTATATTAACAATTTTAACAAGTTCATGTCTTTTTTCTACACTTTTTTCTAAAAGGTTTTGTCTTTCACGTTAATTCCCTTTACCAACTAACATCACCTTTCCCAATTCCTATTCTGGCAAGATAACTTTCGGCTTCCCGTGCCCTTGCTGAACTACAAAAACAATGCATCATTAGAATTGAAAAATTATTTTTGTTGACTGAGAAAGTTTAATTCGCAGTAGTTAAAAAAAATATATATTGCAAATAATTACTTATAATGTATAGTAAGTTAGAAAACCAAATATAATATGAAGAATAGAGTAATAAAACATACACAGAGTAATTTTTCAAAAAAAAATCGACTTTAAAGTGGAATTTTGATACCACCCTTCGCCGTTCAATTAAAATTGAAAAACAATGCCATATCACCATACGGGTTTCCAATAATTGCCATATTGGCAGTTATAGCTTTTGTTATGTTTTAAAGATCAAAATGAAAATTTTCACTGCCGCTGTTATGCTGTGTTTGCTGCTTGTAGTACAGATTTCACATTTATACTCTTTTTATGCTGCCCCTTTGTGTGTATTGAATCTGATGTATTGAATGTCATGTTATTTCGTTCTTTTCACTCTTAACGGCAAAAGCGTTTGCAGTGGTTTCCGACTCTCGTTCTTGGGAACGAAAATGATTTCTATTTAAGTTTTCGCTTCTTGTTCAAAGCGGTTTGTAGGTCTCGCATAAAAATGAATGAAAGCCTCGAGCGATGGCTGTTGGATATGATGCACACACATGTATAAGTATTTTTATGTAAATCGACCGTATTTTATGTATTTATGGTGTGTTCGACGGGCTAATCGGTTCAAATTTAGCTTTACAAGGTGTTAAATAAAAGCAATCAATTTTTTCCTTCTTTTGTTGTTTTAATTTCGACAATGCTCAACGTTTCGGTCACGATGGTGACCATCTTCAGGAGCCTTATATCTAAATACAATAAAAATCATCCAAAAGTGAAAAATATAATGTCTGCTGTTACTTTAAACTAATGGTACTTACAAATTATTTATTGGAAAAGTTGCATGTCGTGTTTATGCTATTGTCAGTGTAAAAAGATTTGAACGCTTATGTTCGTAGATCAGCAAACATAAAAATAAAAACATTAAGCACGTTGTAAACTTAAAACAAAAATAAATCCAAGATAATGAAAATAAATAAACAATTATAATAAATTAAACACGACGTCACAATATGGCTAATTGAACTAGAAAATATATTTTTTTGAAAAACAGCTGATTGCTTAAATAGCAGTGAGCACAATAACAGTTTTTCTTTCTTAGTAGTGTTCACTCAGTCTCAGTATCGTATTCGTTTGTTGTCATCGTTGTGTTCATAATCGTCAGAGAGAATTCTTTTCCTTTTGTTTTTATTTTCTATTTTGTCGTTTAAGAGAGCGCAATATACAGCAGTGATGTGATCTGTGTCTCGTTTTATATTATAAGTGTCTTCACTATATATGTGTAGGGCTTCGACGGTGAGTCTTTTGCTGTAGTTACTCTGTGTCGCTAAAATTTCTGTCTTTTCAAAATCTGGTTCATGTCCATGTGTTTTGTAATGTTCAACTAAGGCTGTGTGTGGTATGTCATCGGGTATTTTCTTTTCTCTTGTTCTCTTTAAATCGTTTATGTGGTTACCAATTCTTTTTTCCAAATGTTGTTTGGTTTGTCCAACATAGTTTAGGTTGCACTTTATGTTATTTTCTCTGTTTCCTTTGCATGGAATTTTATAAATTACATTTGTTTGTTTTAATTTAGGTATAGGGTCTTTTAATTTACTATATATATCGCGTAATGTTGTTTTGTTTCTGTATGCTAACATTGTATTTTCTGTGTGTTCTTTTAATGTTTTAGTTATTCTTTCTGTAACACCTTTGACATAAGTTATGCTCCTATAGATATAGGTGTCATTACTTCTATCAATTGGTGTAAGTGGGGTTTTATCGTTGTTGCTTCTAGTTCTTTGCAATTTGGTAATTAGTTTTTCCGGGTAATTATTTTCAAGTAGTATATTTTTAAGTATTCTTTTGTTTTTAAGGTGGAATTTGGGTGAACTGAGTGTAAGGACTGTTTTTATGAATTGTTTTGCTGTGTTTATTTTTTGTGATTCAGGGTGGTTGGATAGGTAATTGAGTATGCGGTTCGAAGTGTTTGCTTTTATATAAATATAAAACGAGACACAGATCACATCTCTGCTGTATATTGCGCTCTCTTAAACGACAAAATAGAAAATAAAAACAAAAGGAAAAGAATTCTCTCTGACGATGATGAACACAACGATGACAACAAACAAATACGATGCTGAGACTGAGTGAACACTACTAAGAAAGAAAAACTGTTTTTGTGCTCACTGCTATTTAAGCAATCAGCTGTTTTTCAAAAAAATATATTTTCTAGTTCAATTAGCCATATTGTGACGTCGTGTTTAATTTATTATAATTGTTTATTTATTTTCATTATCTTGGATTTATTTTTGTTTTAAGTTTACAACGTGCTTAATGTTTTTATTTTTATTTTTGCTGATCTACGAACATAAGCGTTCAAATCTTTTTACACTGACAATAGCATAAACACGACATGCAACTTTTCCAATAAATAATTTGTAAGTACCATTAGTTTAAAGTAACAGCAGACATTATATTTTTCACTTTTGGATGATTTTTATTGTATTTAGATATAAGGCTCCTGAAGATGGTCACCATCGTGACCGAAACGTTGAGCATTGTCGAAATTAAAACAACAAAAGAAGGAAAAAATTGATTGCTTTTATTTAACACCTTGTAAAGCTAAATTTGGACCGATTAGCCCGTCGAACACACCATGTATAAGTATGTATTTCATTAGTAAGACCCCGTTCACATTGGTTGAAATAGTCCGCCTAATTCTGACAGAAACTGGCAACATTAGGGCAAGGTGAGGAAGTGGGACTGAGCACATTAGGGCAAGGTGAGGAATTGGGACGGGGTCTAAGAGAGCGATATTTCACCCCCAGCATTAAAGTTCTGCTCAGGGTTGTGACTTTTGATTTTCGAAATCGTAGTAAATCGGCCGAAAAATAGTAGTAGAATCGATGAAATAGTAGTAAATTTATGTAAAACCTTCGTCATTATAACTAATTTGAACGAAAGACTAGAAATGGGAGCGTTTTGAACACTGTATGTATGATATTTATTTCATACTTCTCTTATCATAAACCAATTATAAATAAAATTATTATTATAATTGGCAATTATAGCTTTTGTTATGTTTTTAATTGGCAATTATAGCTTTTGTTATGTTTTTAAATTGAAATCAGTACGAACTTAAACTTATTCTTAGTTTTGACGACTCGTATAACTTTTTAGTGATAATTTTTTTTTCCAAAATGGAGAAGATCTAGAGTAGAGCAGTGTGATTCTAGTCAATTTAAAAAATTAATCGATTAATTTTTGCCATCTCTACTCAGTCCATTTCTAATCATTTTACCGGCACCTAGTGCCGCCTATTATTTGCTAATTCAGTTGTTTTTCTGCTTTTTTTTTATACTTGAAATACTATTTTTTATTTAATGCAATTACAATAAATACAAAATTCTATACATTTGATATATTTCTAAATAGTTAACTAAAAGTAATGCTTCTGCGCCAAGGGCATAATAGAAGCTTAACAAAACTAAAAATCCATTACTGCATTATAATTTATATTAAAAATTCAGGTTAATATATATATATCAAATAAATAACTTAATTCAACAACTAAGTTAATTAAATATATGGACAATAATAGAAATACTTAAGCAAAAAAAACTAACGTTGCTACTAGGATCAACATCCTTAAGATAGTTAAAATTAAGAGAAATGCACCAAGGTAAGTAATAAATATAATCCAAGCATAAATGTGAAATATAAACGTGATGTAATGAGGCTATTATGTCTCTAATAGACAATAATGCAATTCAACAATCCAAAGAACAATTCTCATAGGTGACCCGATGGAGCAACGTAAGCAGTAATCGGCCAGGATACACATATAGCAATATAGTTCAAAACTTTTATAAATTAGATATTAAAAGAAAAAATACAATAAAATAAACTAAAAGTAATACTTAGCGTTACGAATTGCTATTTACAAGTTGTTTAACTAATTCATCAATCTGGTCATATGACCGAATCCGTGTAGGTATGCTGCCTTCTATCTTCTTCACAAACACCTGATCCGCCCTGGTGTAGACATACTGGTAACCATAGGATTTCAAGACTTTGGTGTATTTGAAGAGGTCGATTGTAGCAGACGAGTTGACATCAAATACTTTCACCTGCTGATATTCAGTTACATTGTTTAAAAACCGCTTTTTCCTCATGAGTTCCAACTTTTTCCGATGTCTTGCGAATTTCACAAATATTGTTGAATTAACTGCTTTAACTCTTATTGAATCGATGCCCTCTTCCTTGACTACCACATCTACAGACGCAAAAAGCTTTTGAATGTTAGATAATATTTTACCAGAATCATCATCAGCACCGACAGCCAGCCGCTGTATACACACTTCATTTTTGACCAAGGTGCTCTGCACCGACATCATTTGATTGGATAAACATAAAGTTGATCCCTTAATGTGATTGTTCTCCTTGTTCAATGTAGAAATTTGCTGTGTTTGGACTTGTTGCACCTTTGTTACCTCATCATATTTCCCGGACAAAAAGGACAGTGAATGTTTGATGTCCGTGATTTCTTTCAAAATACCCTTTAACTGCACACTAATAGACTTCATGGGATCGCCTTCACCGGTTTTGTTTTTATTGCATTTCCGGCAAACCCAATCAGCATCATCCTGCTTTTCAATTTCAGTCGCAAAATCCACAAAATTTAGCCCAGAACACAGACTATGGATCCATTTCTTGCATCTCGAGCATTCAATACATTGTGCGTCCCTAATAAGTTCAGTGCAAATCCCACAAATTACATTACTAGATCCAGAAGATGCCAACTTCGTCGCAGGCCCTCTTCTTTCTTTGCCCATTTTCGAAATATTCCGTCAACTACAACGTTAGGCACCACTACAACTGCAGCAATAGATGATAAGGAGCCCGCCAAAAAAATAAGCGTCACCACTAACACAGTCGCAATTATGGTCCCGTTGAAAGCAACGGCAACTAGGAGCTTCGCCCCAGAGTGCACCAGATTATTTAGGTACGTCAGTAAATCTGACGTGTTAATAATAATAAAACGGCAATAGTTGAAGAAAGCAGTCCAATGCTTTCTGGAAAATTTATGGATAATACAGCACCACAGCAGCAGCAGCAAACAATAAAATCAGGAAACGTCAGCAGCAACACAATGGCAGCAGCAACTCAGGCGAGAAGGCCCTCCGACACCGGAGCGCCCTGGTTAGCCAAGCAAAATACGTTTACCGGCAGTTGTATTCAGCTTCAAAAAACCAAAGAACTGCAAATGACAACTGCAAATGGCGATTGCAAATTCAGCTTCGTTCCATGCGAAATATGTAGAATATGAGTTCAAATAATTGCCAAACAAACTATTTAGATTACTTTACAATAAACAACTGAATTAAATTAGGCAACAAAATATAAAATAATAATTATTTCGCGCGAGCGACGCACCAAAACGTGATTGGGTATCCCTTACTGGGTTCTTGCAATCCCTAGGGGGTTCGTTTCTAATCTTCTTTGTACCTAGTGTCATTTTCCTTTGTTTTTCTAGCGCACGTAGTGTCATTTTCCTTTGTTTTTCTAGCGTCTATTTTTTCACTAATTGACTTGTTTTTCTGCTTAGGTATTTCATTACTGGGTTCTAGCAACCCTCTGGAGTACTTTTTGGCCAAATGAATATTTTGAAAATTTTTAAGTTTGGCTTTTTGTTATTTTTTTCCCCTATAATTCACTTTATTTTGTTCCAATGTTGTGCCTGATCTTTACGCTCTATTGCGATAGCGAAAAAGCTGCTCCTGAGAACGCGGATCATTTTGGGAAAAACCGCCTAAAAATCGGTCAAGTCGTTTTTGAGTCTATTAATCTCATACATACATATATACCAACATCCATTTTCTTACATAGGGATTTAGAATGCCAAAAAATCAACTTAAAAAAACTTAAAAATCAACGTAATCCTTACAGGACCTTTCGTTAGTGTTATTGAAACTGAAACGCCGGATTCGTAATCAGCGACTCTGAAAACCCTTTAATGCCAATTTTTTTGAGAAAAACGGGAAAAAGGACATTTGCGTTATCCTCACAGGACCTTCCGTTCCGAATTTTGAAAATCTAACACCGGATTCGTGGTCAGCGACCCCGGATACCCCCTAATCCCATTTTTCCCCGGAAAAAATGTGAAAAAGGGTATTTGGGTTATCCTTACAGGACCTTCCGTTTCGAATTTTGAAAATCTAATACCGGATTCGTGATCAGCGACCCCATGACCCTATAATGCCAATTTTTCCGGGGAAAATGGAAAAAAGGATTTTTGCGTTATCCTTACAGGACCTTCCGTTTCGAATTTTGAAAATCTAATATCGGATTCGTGATCAGCGACCCCAAAAACCCTATAATGCCAATTTTTCCGGGGAAAAAGGATATTTTCGTTATCCTTTCAGGACCTTCCGTTTCGAATTTTGAAAATCTAACATAGCTAAAAACCTGCTCCTGGCAACGCAGATCATTTTGCAAAAAACCGCGTAAAAATCGGTCCAGTGGTTTTTGAGTTTTGTAATCTCAAACAAACAGACAAACCTCCATTTTTATACCCGTATGGTGAAACCAAAGGGTATATTAACTTTGCCTTACCGTTTGTAACGCCAAGATCCCGTCATCACACAAAAAAAATGAATTACACCAGTGTGTTTAGAATGATAAATATTTTGACGACTCGTATAACTTTTTAGTGATATTTTTTTTTTCCAAAATGGAGAAGATCTAGAGCAGTGTAATTCTAGTCAATTTAAAAAATTAATCGATTAATTTTTGCCATCTCTACTCAGTCCATTTCTAATCATTTTACCGGCACCTAGTGCCGCCTATTATTTGCTAATTCAGTTGTTTTTCTGCTTTTTTTTTTTACTTGAAATACTATTTTTTATTTAATGCAATTACAATAAATACAAAATTCTATACATTTGATATATTTCTAAATAGTTAACTAAAAGTAATGCTTCTGCGCCAAGGGCATAATAGAAGCTTAACAAAACTAAAAATCCATTACTGCATTATAATTTATATTAAAAATTCAGGTTAATATATATATCGTCGGCTTGCTGCAAAAACAGGATAACTACATTTTTTGAGTTTTTGAGTTAAGTGCATTTCTGCACCATATAATGTGACCTGCTTCTACTCCAAAGGCAAGGTAAGTCTATTACAGCTCTAAAGGGTATATACTCATGTGCAAAATTAAGCTAAGTGCACTTTGTTCAAAATTTAAACAGCTAAAACGGGCTATGTGGCATTTATCTGGTTTTAGATGTTTGAAATTATGAAAACGATATAAGCCTTACGCGGTCAAAGCAAGCCATGTGCTATATTGCTATAGCGGTTAACAACAGATTAACAACATAACCTTGAAAATTGTTTTACGAGTACCTCGTGGTGAGGACTCTCGGAGAAGTTTGTAGTTTTTATTGTTTTCGTTAGATTAAACAGCAAAAAATTCCAAATAATAATAATGTCTCGAGGGGCAGCAATGGTTAAAAGGGCCCTTGAACAAGAAAAATGTTCAGGTATTTTTTTATTCTTAGTTTCTTGTTATTATTTTTGGCATGTCATTGCTATTGTTTAGTAGTTGGGAAGGAGATGGTACATTTCACGGCGACAGAAGTTAATCCTAATCTGAAAAAGAAAAAAGATAATGAAATACCTGGTCCCCCGGCTAAAGATACAGATTTAGACGAAATAATTTCGCCCCAAATTAATTTTGATCAAGAATCAGAGGATTTCCTTAAAGGTTCCGATTGCTCGATAAAGGACAGAGATTACATTTGTGATGTTTCAACGTCAGATACTTCGGGTGAAGAATCGCATAAGGGTAAGTTCTAAAAGCATTTCCTATAAAATGGTAGTTAACAAAGGCCTGTATGTTTTAGAACTGGTGAACAACGAAGACATTCGAACGAATGCCAATACTTTGAAAAACAATTTAAAAGGAAGAAACCGTTGGAATAAACCTGATCCTTCTCAGTGGAAGAAAAATGTGTCTAAGCGTCGGAAAATCGAAGCCAAGGAACCCAAACCTATTGATTGCTCAAAATGTCGTTTTAAGTGCACAGATAAAATTTCGGTAGACAAAAGGCTGGCAATATGCAAACACTATTGGGGATGCAATTTTAACGGAAGGAAAGATTTTATTTTAAATAAAGTTGAAAGTAAGGTTCCTGAAAGGCGCACAGCATCATGTAACAGGAAGAAAAAACCACGAAAGAACTCTAAAAGCTTCTTTTTTTATCCAGATGAATCAAGAGTAAGAGTATGTAAGAGTTTTTTTATAAAAACGCTTTGCATTGGCAAAGCGGTCATAGAACACGCCTTTAAGAATATAGGAGAAGGAAAGGTGTTTTGCGGTCAAGATAAAAGAGGCAAAACGGAATCTTATAATAAAACCAAACCAGAAGATTATGAAAAAGTAAAAACTCACATTGAGAGCTTTCCTGTCATGGAATCGCACTACACCCGAAAATCTACTAAACGTCAGTATCTAGATTCCAAGTTAAGCATATCAAAAATGCATTCTCTTTATAAAGAAGTATGTGAAAAGAATGGTTCAATCCCAGTCACACAAATAACTTACAGGAGAATATTTTGCAACAATTTTAACTATTCATTCTATGCTCCAAAAAAAGACCAATGTCAGATTTGCGTGCAGTACAAAACTTGTAAAGATTTGAAGAACAGGGAGCTATTAGAGCACACTTATCAGAATCACGTCTCAAGAAAGGAAGATTGTAATACCGCCAAAATTAAGGATAAAGACAGAGCTATAAAACAAAACACTTTTATGTGTTGCACATTCGACTTACAATGTGTTCTACAACTTCCAAGCAGCGATGTGAGTCCTATGTACTACAGTAGAAAACTCTGCACCTATAATCTTACAATTTACGAAATGGCACCACCAAATAATGCTTTTTGTTACGTTTGGACTGAGACTAATGGAAAAAGAGGAAGTTTGGAAATCGGAAGCTGTTTATTTAATTACATCGAGCAGCTCTCTGAAAAAATTACTGAAGTATCGCTATTTTCGGATACATGCAGCGGTCAAAACCGCAATCAAAATATTAGTGCCTTATTGCTCTATCTGGTCCAAGCAAATCCTAATCTGAAAATCATAGAGCAAAAATTTTTAGAAAGTGGTCACAGCTACATGGAAGTCGACAGTATGCACAGCTCAATTGAAAGAGAAAAAAAACATGTCCCAGTTTACACCATCTACGACTGGATGACAATTTATCGCAGGGCCAGAACATCTAGGTCAAATAAAAGCCCATACAATGTAAAAGAATTAAAATATAGTGATTTTTTGGACCTAGATGGCTTCTCAAAACTAATAATGAAGAACAAACTGAAGAACACTCTGGGCGAAAAAGTAAGTTGGCTGAAAGTCAAGTGCTTCAGGTACCTTAAAAGCAAACCCGGAATTATGCAATACAGATACGACCACACATCGGAATACCTGGAAATTAATGTCTTTGGTAAAGGCCGCCCTCTAAATTTAAAGACATATAAACTAGGAAAAGCATACCAAAAACCTAGACCTATAACAAGCTCGAAAAAAGCAGACTTGATAAAGCTCTGTAAAACTGGGGCTATTCCCGAAGAATTTCACCACTATTATAAGTCTTTACCGACTTCAAAAGATGCAAAAGATTTAGTTCCAGAGCCCGCAACAGCAGATAGCGACATAGAGGAGGAAGTGGCAGAATTAGATCCAAAATGAACTCAACACAATTTTTACTGCAAAAACAAGCTAAATACGGGTTTTTGCTTAAAAAAAAACAATTTGGAGACAAATGTCTTTTTTTTTGTTTAGTCATAATGATACAATGTTTTTTCAAGGCAATGTGCAAATAAATAAAAAGTTTTTGGTTTTAGCGATTTTTCATGACCATTTGAAGTTTAAAACGCGTATATCTCAAAACTCAAAAAATGTAGTTATCCTGTTTTTGCAGCAAGCCGACGATATATCAAATAAATAACTTAATTCAACAACTAAGTTAATTAAATATATGGACAATAATAGAAATACTTAAGCAAAAATCGCTACTAACGTTGCTACTAGGATCAACATCGTTAAGATAGTTAAAATTAAGAGAAATGCACCAAGGTAAGTAATAAATATAATCCAAGCATAAATGTGAAATATAAACGTGATGTAATGAGGCTATTATGTCTCTAATAGACAATAATGCAATTCAACAATCCAAAGAACAATTCTCATAGGTGACCCGATGGAGCAACGTAAGCAGTAATCGGCCAGGATACACATATAGCAATATAGTTCAAAACTTTTATAAATTAGATATTAAAAGAAAAAATACAATAAAATAAACTAAAAGTAATACTTAGCGTTACGAATTGCTATTTACAAGTTGTTTAACTAATTCATCAATCTGGTCATATGACCGAATCCGTGTAGGTATGCTGCCTTCTATCTTCTTCACAAACACCTGATCCGCCCTGGTGTAGACATACTGGTAACCATAGGATTTCAAGACTTTGGTGTATTTGAAGAGGTCGATTGTAGCAGACGAGTTGACATCAAATACTTTCACCTGCTGATATTCAGTTAGATTGTTTAAAAACCGCTTTTTCCTCATGAGTTCCAACTTTTTCCGATGTCTTGCGAATTTCACAAATATTGTTGAATTAACTGCTTTAACTCTTATTGAATCGATGCCCTCTTCCTTGACTACCACATCTACAGACGCAAAAAGCTTTTGAATGTTAGATAATATTTTACCAGAATCATCATTAGCACCGACAGCCAGCCGCTGTATACACACTTCATTTTTGACCAAGGTGCTCTGCACCGACATCATTTGATTGGATAAACATAAAGTTGATTCCTTAATGTGCTTGTTCTCCTTGTTCAATGTAGAAATTTGCTGTGTTTGGACTTGTTGCACCTTTGCTACCTCATCATATTTCCCGGACAAAAAGGACAGTGAATGTTTGATGTCCGTGATTTCTTTCAAAATACCCTTTAACTGCACACTAATAGACTTCATGGGATCGCCTTCACCGGTTTTGTTTTTATTGCATTTCTGGCAAACCCAATCAGCATCATCCTGCTTTTCAATTTCAGTCGCAAAATCCACAAAATTTAGCCCAGAACACAGACTATGGATCCATTTCTTGCATCTCGAGCATTCAATACATTGTGCGTCACTAATAAGTTCAGTGCAAATCCCACAAATTACATTACTAGATCCAGAAGATGCCAACTTCGTCGCAGGCCCTCTTCTTTCTTTGCCCATTTTCGAAATATTCCGTCAACTACAACGTTAGGCACCACTACAACTGCAGCAATAGATGATAAGGAGCCCGCCAAAAAAATAAGCGTCACCACTAACACAGTCGCAATTATGGTCCCGTTGAAAGCAACGGCAACTAGGAGCTTCGCCCCAGAGTGCACCAGATTATTTAGGTACGTCAGTAAATCTGACGTGTTAATAATAATAAAACGGCAATAGTTGAAGAAAACACAGTCCAATGCTTTCTGGAAAATTTATGGATAATACAGCACCACAGAAGCAGCAGCAAACAATAAAATCAGGAAACGTCAGCAGCAACACAATGGCAGCAGCAACTCAGGCGAGAAGGCCCTCCGACACCGGAGCGCCCTGGTTAGCCAAGCAAAATACGTTTACCGGCAGTTGTATTCAGCCTCAAAAAACCAAAGAACTGCAAATGACAACTGCAAATGGCGATCGCAAATTCAGCTTCGTTCCATGCGAAATATGTAGAATATGAGTTCAAATAATTGCCAAACAAACTATTTAGATTACTTTACAATAAACAACTGAATTAAATTAGGCAACAAAATATAAAATAATAATTATTTCGCGCGAGCGACGCACCAAAACGTGCTTGGGTATCCCTTACTGGGTTCTTGCAATCCCTAGGGGGTTCGTTTCTAATCTTCTTTGTACCTACCCAAATAGCATTTTAAGCAGCAATTATGGTGTTCATCCCCATATTTCGTCACCATGCAAATCGCGGCGATAAGCAATTTATGTCGCAAATACGTAGTTAGTTGTGCCAACGAGACGCGCAACGGCACCCATAGTGGGGAACACTTTTCAGCGGTTTGCGGCGCCGCAATTATAACGACAGGGACGTAATTAGTTGCCTCATGCGCGAGCGTCATCTGACGGCATTATATCACACAATTACACAAATCATCGAGCGGGTTTTCTTTCTCCCTCGAATGCTTGCTAGTAAACAGAGATGAACAAATAAAAACGTAAGCAGAAGACGAACGAGAAAAATCTAATGGCGACAAATTAATGGAAACTTTTGTGGAGTGTTATTTTATAATGGACTTTTCTTCCGGTTGCATGTCGTGATTTTAATTGCCATTAAAATTTTTCGACAATATTGGATCTGAAATTTAAACAGATTTTAATGGGCCATCGAATTATTTTGTTTTTAATCAAAAATTTCTTTAATTTTATTTTATCGGTAAAATTTTTTTTTACTTTTGCAATGAAATTTTGATGCCAATAAAATTATGCTGTTTCAAAAATGTATGCTATCCACTTTTTATGCAATATCCTTCAGTCATTCGCCTGAAATAAGAAATTTAATTCTCGAAACGAAATCGTTTCCAGCAAATGTCAGTGAGAAATATGGCGGCTGAAGGCATCAATTTTTTTTGGTGTTTCTCAGACGGGGAGCTTTAATGAAACTTTAGTGGCAGACTATTTCGACCCGAAAACCATCAAATGCTGCTCTATCGCTGCAGGAATTTTCATGAAGCGAATGTTGCCCCAAAGATGAACCGTGGGTCACCAATTTCCCCACTAAAGCAATTGTGGCTTTGCAGACGCATTATTAATCGGTGCGACGCGCTCGTCACTTCTTTCGCTTCTTTTACGCGGATGTGAATTATAGGTGTAAATTTTTAGCCCCGATGGCGTAAATTGCTGCATTTTAAAGCCGCAAAGAACAAATCTCATGTTCCCGTACTTTTCGATGCTATTTGGGTAGTGTCATTTTCCTTTGTTTTTCTAGCGCACGTAGTGTCATTTTCCTTTGTTTTTCTAGCGTCTATTTTTTCGCTAATTGACTTGTTTTCCTGCTTAGGTATTTCATTACTGGGTTCTAGCAACCCTCTGGAGTACTTTTTGGCCAAATGAATATTTTGAAAATTTGTAAGTTTGGCTTTTTGTTATTTTTTTCCCCTATAATTCACTTTATTTTGTTCCAATGTTGTGCCTGATCTTTACGCTCTATTGCGATAGCGAAAAAGCTGCTCCTGAGAACGCGGATCATTTTGGGAAAAACCGCCTAAAAATCGGTCAAGTCGTTTTTGAGTCTATTAATCTCATACATACATATATACCAACATCCATTTTCTTACATAGGGATTTAGAATGCCAAAAAATCAACTTAAAAAAACTTAAAAATCAACGTAATCCTTACAGGACCTTTCGTTAGTGTTATTGAAACTGAAACGCCGGATTCGTAATCAGCGACTCTGAAAACCCTTTAATGCCAATTTTTTTGAGAAAAACGGGAAAAAGGACATTTGCGTTATCCTCACAGGACCTTCCGTTCCGAATTTTGAAAATCTAACACCGGATTCGTGGTCAGCGACCCCGGATACCCCCTAATCCCATTTTTCCCCGGAAAAAATGTGAAAAAGGGTATTTGGGTTATCCTTACAGGACCTTCCGTTTCGAATTTTGAAAATCTAATACCGGATTCGTGATCAGCGACCCCATAGACCCCATAATGCCAATTTTTCCGGGGAAAATGGAAAAAAGGATTTTTGCGTTATCCTTACAGGACCTTCCGTTTCGAATTTTGAAAATCTAATATCGGATTCGTGATCAGCGACTCCAAAAACCCTATAATGCCAATTTTTCCGGGGAAAAAGGATATTTTCATTATCCTTACAGGACCTTCCGTTTCGAATTTTGAAAATCTAATACCGGATTCGTGATCAGCGACCCCAAAAACCCCATAATGCCAATTTTCCCGGGGAAAAATGGGAAAAAGGATATTTTCGTTATCCTTTCAGGACCTTCCGTTTCGAATTTTGAAAATCTAACATAGCTAAAAACCTGCTCCTGGCAACGCAGATCATTTTGCAAAAAACCGCGTAAAAATCGGTCCAGTAGTTTTTGAGTTTTGTAATCTCAAACAAACAGACAAACATCCATTTTTATACCCGTACTAGCAGACCCTTCGTTGGCAGCTAAAAGTTTTTCGTATAAATTTTAGAATGCCAAAAAACCATAATTAACTTAAAAAATTTTGGGAAAAAATGTTATCCTTACAGGACCTTCCGTTTCGAATTTTGAAATTCCAACTCCAGATTCGTGATAAGCAACCCTAAAAACCTCCCAAAGACTGTTTTTGCGAGAAAAATTGGAAAAAGGACATTTCCGTTATCCTTACAGGACCTTCCGTTTAGCAGCGACCTCGAAAACCCCTTAGTGGCAATCGTTTCGAGAAAAATTGGAAAAAGGACATTTGCGTTAACCTTGCAGGACTTTTCGGTTAGAATTTTGAAATTCCAACACCGGATTCGTGATCAGCGACCCCAAAAACCCCCTAATGACGATTTTTCCCAGTAAAAACTGGAAAAAGGATATTTGCGTTATCCTTTCAGGAACTTCCGCGACAGTTTTGCAAATCTAATACCGGATTCGTGATCAGTGACCCCAAAAACCCTATAATGCCAATTTTTCCGGGGAAAAATGGGAAAAAGGATATGGGAGTTATTCTTACAGGACGTTCCGTTTCGAATTTTGAAAATCTAATACCGGATTCGTGATCAGCGACCCCAAAAACCCCATAATGTCAATTTTTCCGGGGAAAAATGGGAAAAAGATATTTTCATTATCCTTACAGGACCTTCGGTTTCGAATTTTGAAATTCCAACTCCAGATTCGTGATAAGCAACCCTAAAAACCTCCCAAAGACTGTTTTTGCGAGAAAAATTGGAAAAAGGACATTTCCGTTATCCTTACAGGACCTTCCGTTTAGCAGCGACCTCGAAAACCCCTTAGTGGCAATCGTTTCGAGAAAAATTGGAAAAAGGACATTTGCGTTAACCTTGCAGGACTTTTCGGTTAGAATTTTGAAATTCCAACACCGGATTCGTGATCAGTGACCCCAAAAACCCTATAATGCCAATTTTTCCGGGGAAAAATGGGAAAAAGGATATTTGCGTTATCCTTTCAGGACCTTCCGTTTCGAATTTTGAAAATCTAATACCGGATTCGTGATCAGCGACCCCAAAAACCCCATAATGTCAATTTTTCCGGGGAAAAATGGGAAAAAGGATATTTTCATTATCCTTACAGGACCTTCGGTTTCGAATTTTGAAAATCTAATACCAGATTCGTGATCAGTGACCCCAAAAACCCCATAATGGCAATTTTTCCGGGGAAAAATGGGTAAAAGGATATTTGCGTTATCCTTACAGGACCTTCCGTTTCGAATTTTGAAATTCCAACACCAGATTCGTGATCAGCGACTCCAAAAACCCTATAATGCATTTTTTCCGGGGAGAAATGGGAAAAAGGATATTTTCATTATCCTTACAGGACCTTCCGTTTCGAATTTTGAAAATCTACATAGCTAAAAACCTGCTCCTGGCAACGCAGATCATTTTGCAAAAAACCGCGTAAAAATCGGTCCAGTAGTTTTTGAGTTTTGTAATCACAAACAGACAGACAGACAGACAGACAAACAAACATCCATTTTTAACCGACTTCCAAAAAGGAAAAGGTTCTCAATTCCACCTGAATATTTTTTTTATGTATGTTCACGCCTAACTTTTTACTGGGTGGACCGATTTTGGTCATCCCAAAGAGAAAGTTGTAGAGAAAGTTCCTGGTTGGGCCCTGGTTCATTCATGGGCAAAAATGGACCATTAGGGGGTGTACCCCCCATACAAACGAAAACGTTTTTTCCGAATTTCTCAAAAACGGTGCATCTTATCAAAAAAGTCTAAGAACAAAAGTTATTTAGAATATGATTCTACATAAAACTCCCATACATCAAAATCCGATTGGAATAAATTTTAAAAAATCTGATTGGAAAGTTCGACTTCAAAGTGTAATTTTGGTACAAATGCTCAAATTAAGATACCAATATCACCATACAGGTTTTCAATAATTGCCAGATTGGCAATTATAGCTTTTGTTATGTTTTTACGTTGTGTTCAGTACAACACAAGGAAGGTTCTTTTATACCTACCCCTTCAAACCCCTCCCTGCTTGGGATATCGAGTAAAATTCTTTGTATTGTATTCAGTACAATATCTGGAAGATTCTTTTATATATTTCTCATCTGCGGACTTATCCCCTCAAACCCTTTGTAATTTTACCTATATTAAAAATTGAAACTAAAAACGTTCGAAATAAAAAAAAAATTTCTAAAAAAAATAAAACCGACTTTAAAAAAAAACCGAAAAGAGAAAAAAGCACTAAAAAGAAAAAAATAATTTCGAACTATGTCCATTAATAGCGTATTTAAAATTCGGCTTTTTTGGAGTGGCGTTAAATTTGCAACTAAAATAAATTACATACTTTCTAACCCTTAAGGCTAATCGTTTACATACTTTCCAAAAATCGACTCCAAAATTTTGTTGTCAAACAGATTAACTATAGACACGGCTCTTAGAAGCACCAAAACTAAGTTCTTTTATGTCCCAAATTGGATTCCCTATTTTTAAGCAATCGCTATAAAAAAGCCCACTGTCTCATATGCAGTGTTGGGGTTATCTAGATAATACTTATCTAGATAATCATCTAGATAAAAAAAAATGTTATCTTTATCTTATCTAGATAACACCCCAAAAAAGTTATCTTTATCTTATCTAGATAAAGGAAAATCCCATTTATCTAGAGATAATCGTTACCACCGAAAATCAAAAAATTAAATCTGAAAAAATGCTGAAACGAAATTGTTTTCTGCATACTTTTGAAAACCTAAAAACTTTTTTTAGGAACAGTTTTATACTTGGCAACAATTTTTGTTTACGGACAAGGAAGCGAAGTGTCACTCTTTCCCTCGCCTCTCTTCTCTTGTCCATAAAAAAAAAGTTCTGCCAGTAACTGTTGCCAAGTGTAAACCGGGCTATAAACGAAATAAAAAATCATAACGTTATAAATTTCCTTACGTAGCAAAATTAAACTTATATTTCGTGACGTTATTTCGTTTTGTATCGATAAAAAACTTAATTTCGTGACGTTATAATGTTATTATTCCGTTACACATTGTATTGAAACTGAAAACAAAAAAACGCACTGTAATAATAGTTTATCACAAAGTAATTCAGTTCAGTTTCCATAAAAATAAATTGTATAACAAATAATAAAACTCAGCAAAAAGAAAATACAAATAAAAACGGAAAAAAAATGTGATTATTAAGTTAAAAAATCAATAAAAAATACAAAAGACAAAAAATCACACAAAAGTTTTGTTCATTAAAAAAACTGTCTCCACAAAAGCGTGATTTTGATATCAAAGATATAGAATTTTTTTATAGAATTTCGCTCTACTTCTGGAGTTACTAAAAAGAAAATCTTTTCGCTACCAAAAAACTTGCTTAGAAGATTTCCATTTTTGTATCTCCAGAAATAGAGTGAGTCTGGCCAAAACAAAATCCGATTTAGAATCAAAATACGATTAAAAACACTACTCCAATATTTTTGATTATATTTTATGTCTGTGGGGTTATACTTGATGAACTTTTGTGGGAAATTTCACAAAAAATAATACTGAACAAAACAAGGAAATACTAATAAACAACGAAAAAACGTAATATTTTTTTCGTTTTTCGTTATGGTAACGGAATTGAATTTCTATAACGTTCATTATAACGTAATTTTGAAGAAAAAGCCCGAAAATCATTTCATTATTTCGTTACGTTACGATAACGTTTCTTATCCGTTTTCTTTTATTATTATTTCGTTTCTTATTATATTTAAATTGGAAATCAAGAAAAGCAAAAAAATTTTGTGCTATTTTTTTTAGTACGTAATTTTGAATTTTGTGCAATGTCAAAATAAATATTTATCTAAAAATTATCTAGATAATTTGGCTTTTTATCTTATCTTATCTATTATCTTTCATATTTTCATTATCTATTATCTTATCTAGATAAACATTACGAGCATTTATCTTTATCTTTATCTAGATAAAAAAATAATTATCTGGCCCCAACACTGCTCATATGTTACTATTTTTTGTAGAAATCTATCCTATTTTTTGTCTCCATGTACAAATTGATTTTGTGCGAAACTTGACAATAGAAATTTTACAACGATTTTATTTAGTGTAAATTTAACGCCACTCCAAAAAAGCCGAATTTTAAATACGCTATTAATGGACATAGTTCGAAATTATTTTTTTCTTTTTAGTGCTTTTTTCTCTTTTCGGTTTTTTTTTAAAGTCGGTTTTATTTTTTTTTATATATATAGATGGTGAAACCAAAGGGTATATTAACTTTGCCTTACCGTTTGTAACGACAAGATCCCGTCATCACACAAAAAAAAATGAATTACACCAGTGTGTTTAGAATGATAAATATAATTAATTTTTTCATGTCCGTCCGTCTGTCCGTCTGTCTGTCTGTCCGTCTGTCTGTCTGTCCGTCCGTCTGTCTGTCCGTCCGTCTGTCTGTCTTTGGCGCGGATTGCGGGCGCACGGATTTAGCTAGAGACTTGAAATTTTGCGCAGATTCGTTTTTCGTAAAATGTGAGGCTAAGTTCGTTAATGGGCAAACATGGTCCATTAGGGGGGGTACCCCCCATACGAACGAAAATGTTTTTTGCGAATATCTCAAAAACGGTGCATCTTATCAAGAAAGTGCAAGAACAAAAGTTATTTAGGATATGATTCTACATAAAACTCCCATACATCAAAATCCGATTGGAATAAATTTAAAAAAATCTTATTGGAAAGTTTGACTTCAAAGTGGAATTTTGGTACAACTGTTCGAATTTTGATACGAATATCACCATACGGGTTTTCAATAATTGCCAGATTGGCAATTATAGCTTTTGTTATGTTTATATATATAGATTCAGATTTTACCAGGAAGTTATGTGTTATTTTCGTCTTTGGAGTTTAGATAATCGTCTAATAAACTGGCATTCCACACAAAAGAGTCGTGACATAATCCCGGGTGTCGTTAATTTACAAAAGTGATATGCATTTTATGATCACTAGGGCTGCCAAAAATATGCACTAAAAAAGGCGAAATATGCGCATATAATATGCACTAAAAACGGCAAAATATGCACTTAAATATGCACTTTAAAAACATTAAAATTGCGAAATATAGTATATTTCACCCAAAATAGTGAACGGAACTTGTTAAAATGTGGTTAATTCGACTTATATGTGGAAAATAAAAAAATTGAAAAAATAATAGTCTGTAAAAAAGATTGACATTTTGACTGACAAAAAAATTTTTTACTTGTTTCTAAATTGCAACTGTTAAATTTTAAGATATTTCGAAAAGATGTTCAATACTTCATATTGTCTATGGTATAATCGGGGTTAAAACTTGTAGAAAAATCTCAGTTGTTGCTACCACAAAACTTTCTTCCACAAAATCTACGACCCTGCGCAATTTACGCTATCCCTATAGTTTTGTCAACCAGAGACGACCTCAAAATGTACAAAATTTGAAATAACTTGAGAACGGTAAAAGATATCGATTTACGGTATAAGGTAAAAATGTAGAAAATTTCATTGCCTTTAATTCGTTTTTCAAAAGTTTTTTCGAAAAACTGTTAGTTTGCAAGTACTTCGCAAAAATATATTTTTTACATTTTAATAAAAATATTTCAATAACGGTAAAAGATAATGGATAACTGTGAAAGACAAAATTGTGCAGAATGCCATTCTCATTAATTCATCTCATATTACAGTAAGCAAAAAACCATTTTTTTTCGAGATAATGGAAAAAAATTAATTTTTTTGAAATAACTGTTTATCTCGATAACAGGTTGAGAGATCGAGTTATAGCTAAAGACAAAAGTGTGGCAAATTTTATTTTCTCCAAAAAACGCGTAGTTTGGGAGTAAATCGAGAAAAACGAAATTGCAATTTTTGAAAAACCGCCATTTTGGATACTTCCGGTTAACTGATTTCCACCAAAAGTTGATAGGATCGTCCCATTCCAGGACCAAATATGCCTATAAAATCTCATGGCTCTAGCTCTATTAGTTTTTGAGAAATCTTGTACACAGACTGACAGACTGACATACAGAAAGACATTTTTGTAATATGACTCCAATCGACTAAGGAGTGATCGGGAAATGTTTTTTTAGGTTAAATTAAAAGGTTGAAATTTTTCATGAATACAATACTGTATTATACTTCGTAGAAGAAAGTAAAAACACATATTTATTTATTTTTAATATTTATTCTAGCTGAAACAGTCGAATTATAATTTGAATTGTACAAAAAAAATTTGGTTGTTCATGAAAGTTGTAAAATATGCAACTAAATATGCATTATATGCATTTATATGCATTTATATGCAAACATGCACTAACGTGTCAAATATGCGAAATATGCAACAACAAGTGACCTTCATTCGCTTCTAAACTTATTGATTCGGATGAATAAAAAACTCCCGGAGCCGAAATCATAACGAGAAGAAATATGCAAATGCATATTTTTGGCAGCCCTAATGATCACATAACTTCAAAAAAAAATAGTTTAGATATAATAACAAAAACTACCTACCACTATGACGTTGAGGCTGTAGTATCCCTTTCTATCGTAACAAAGGTGTCGAAGGTTTTTGGTTAAGCATACTCCCCAAAATTAGATTTCCCAAAAATTCGAAAATAGATTTTGATTCATGGAAAATTTGAAGGCCCTTCAGTGCTAATCTATATATTTAAAAGGCAAAGCGATTTTGTATGGATTTCTTTCGACAGAGCTCCTGCAGTTCCTATTGAACCGATTTTGATGATTCTTTTTTTAAATGAAAGCTCTATAGCTGTAGATATGTCCGTTTTACTTTTTTTTCAATTTTTAATAATACTTTATTAGTGATTTGCCTTACAAAATTATCAATATGCCGCTAACTAAGTCTTCAATGTTAACCCGACATTCCATACAGTCTGATCAGTGAAGTGAGTTAGAAGTTGGACTACCATGCGCCAGCACCGGGTTCAATTCTTATCGGTGACAAAATTATTTTTTTTTTCTTTTCAAATTTTTTTGTTGATTCATTTACTTTTTTTAATATTTTATTACTTAATTTATCTTTAAGTTTACATTTTTACTCCTGAATAAGTGTTAGACTACAATGCGCCAGATGTGCGGGTTCGATTCCGAGTGGTGACAAAATGTTTTTTTTAAATTTTTTTTTGACCTTAAATTATTTATTTTATTTATATTATACTGCTTTAGGCGCGTTGGGCGATTTGTGGATGGGTAAAACCTTATGAGTTCGCGTCACCGACATGCTAATTTAACAGCTTAAGAATGCTTATTTGCTTTCATTTGATTTTTTTATCCAGAAAAAATCGATTTTGTTGGAAGACGGTACCGAGCAAAATAAAATTAAAATTAGCTGAACAGCACGTGACTTTGTTATACAACAAAAAATCGATTTTTTTTAAAGTGAAAACTTCTTTAGCGCCGTTGTGAGTGATTTTAAACTCGATGAAACGAAAAAGCGACAGTAAAAAGAGATAGGATATTTTAGCCTGCGAGAAAATGAGATAGAATACAGATGGGTGCCGGTCAATTTATCGTAAACAAGAGTGATGGGAAGGGGGAAGGGGTAGGGGAAGGGGAAGAGGGAGGGGTACGGGAGGGGAAAGGGCGGAAGGGAGAAGTGGTAGGAGAGAGGAAGTGGAGAGAGGAGGCGATAAATTACTGATGTTTCGTCATACATTGCAATATATACATATCTATCTATATATATAAAAATGGATGTTTTATTGTTTGTCTGTTTGTCTGTCTGCCTGAGATTACAAAACTCAAAAACTACTGGACCGATTTTTATGCGGTTTTTTGCAAAATGATCTGTGTTGCCAGGTTTTTAGCTATGTAGATTTTCAAAATTCGAAACGGAAGGTCCTGTAAGGATAATGAAAATATCCTTTTTCCCATTTCTCCCCGGAAAAAAATACATTATAGGGTTTTTGGGGTCGCTGATCACGAATCCGGTATTAGATTTTCAAAATTCGAAACGGAAGGTCCTGTAAGAATAATGAAAATACCCTTTTTCCCATTTTTCCCCGGAAAAATTTGCACTATAGGGTTTTTGGGGTCACTGATCACGAATCCGGTATTAGATTTTCAAAATTCGAAACGGAAGGTCCTGTAAGGATAATGAAAATATCCTTTTTCCCCTTTTTCCCCGGAAAAATTTGCATTTTAGAGTTTTTGGGGTCGCTGATCACGAATCCGGTATTAGATTTTCAAAATTCGGAACGAAAGGTCTTGTAAGGATAAATATCCTTTTTCCTCGGAAAAATCGGCATAAGGGGGTTTTTGGGGTCGCTGATCATCAATCCGGTATTAGATTTTCAATAAAAATATATGACTTTTGAACTTGGTACCAATAATATAATAAATAAACGCTATAACTATCCCACACCTGATACCGCATTCGTCTCATTCTCTCGTTGTTTAGTTTTCCTAAGGTTTCACTTCTACCGCGTGTGCACTGCACACACATGTTTTTTTGGAAAATATCATACGGTAAAATAAAATGAGACAGAAAATTTCTGAACAGCACGTGACTTTGTTAACAACAAAAAATCGTTTTTTTTTTGGAAAATATACAGCAAAATAAAATTACACAGAAAATTTCTAAACAGCACGTGGCATTCTTATACAGAAAAAATTAAATATCTCTAGCCATTTTTAGTATAAGAAATCATGTGCTGCTCAGGAATTCAAACCTTAATATGCATATTGACTTTTATTTATAATTTACTGTTTATTAGCATATATTTTCGAAATTTCAGGTTGAAAAATATATAGGTATAAATACACGACAATATAATTATTACCTTACATATATTATTGTTTTCATTTCTGTTGGCTGCAGTTTTTTATTACTTAATTTATCTTTAAAATTTATATTCTTACTACTGAATAAGTGTAAACTACATCGCGCCAGGTACGGGTTCAATTCTGAGCGGTGGCAAAATATTTTTATTTAATTTTTTTTTTTGTTGAAATTGAGTTTTTTAAACGTAAAATTAAAAATATCTGTTACGCATCGTCTTTTATTGGAAAAAGTGAAAACCATCTTCTCTATATATAAAATCGTTTAACCTGACGCCCAGCCCAAACCCCTGAAGATAGAGACTTGAAACTTTCAGAATATGTCCCAACCATCGCGTAGGCGCTCACTAAGACGAGATTTTTCGAAATTTTAGCGCTAAGGGGGTAAATAAGAGGCTGAAAAGTATCACTTGGGGATTTTTGGAGTCGCTGATCACGCATCCGGTGTTAGATTTTCAAAATTCAAAACGGAAGGTCCTGTAAGGATAATGCAAATGCAAGAAATAACTTTAAGAAAATAAACGTGTTCCGGGGAAAAATATCATTAGGGGGTTTTCGGGGTCGCTGATCACGAATCTATATATTTAAAAGGCAAAGCGATTTTGTTTGGATTTCTTTCCGCAGAGCTCCAGCGGCTCCAATTTTGATGATCCTTTTTTTTAAATGAAAGCTCTATAGCTGTAGATATGTCCGTTTTATTTTTTTTTCAATTTTTAATATTACTTTATTAGTTATTTGCCTTTCAAAATTATCAATATGCAGCTAACTAAATCTTCAAAGTTAACACGACATTCCATACTGTGTGATCAACGCAGTGAGTTAGAAGTTGGACTACCATGCGCCAGCACCGGGTTCAATTCTCATCGGTGACAAAATTCTTTTTTTTTTCATTTCAAATTCTTTTTTTTTCTTTTCAAATTCTTTTTTTTCTTTTCAAATTCTTTTTTGTAGATTCATTTACTTTTTTTAATATTTTATTTACTTAATTTATCTTTAAGTTTACATTTTTACTCCTGAATAAGTGTTAGACTACAATGCGCCAGATGTGCGGGTTCGATTCCGAGTGGTGACAAAATGTTTTTTTTAAATTTTTTTTTGACCTTAAATTATTTATTTTATTTATATTATACTTCTTTAGGCGCGTTGGGCGATTTTTGGATGGGTAAAATCTTATGAGTTCGCGTCACCGACATGCTAATTTAACAGCTTAAGAATGCTTATTTGCTTTCATTTGATTTTTCTTATACAACAAAAAATCGATTTTTTTTGGAAAATATACAGCAAAATAAAAAATTACACAGAAAATTTCTGAACAGCACGTAACATTCTTATACAGAAAGAATTAAATATCTCTAGCCATTTTTAGTATAAGAAAATCATGTGCTGCTCAGGAATTCAAACCTTAATCTGCATATTGACTTTTATTTGAAATTTACTGTTTATTAGCATATATTTTCGAAATTTCAGGTTGAAAAATATATAGGTATAAATACACGACAATATAATTATTACCTTACATATATTATTGTTTTCACTTCTGTTGGCAGTCCCCAATGACTGCCTGTTTTTTATTACTTAATTTATCTTTAAAATTTATATTCTTACTACTGAATAAGTGTAAACTACATCGCGCCAGGTACGGGTTCAATTCTGAGCGGTGGCAAAATAATTTTATTTTATTTTATTTTTTTTGTTGAAATTGAGTTTTTTAAACATAAAATTAAAAATATCTGTTACGCATCGTCTTTTATTGGAAAAAGTGAAAACGATCTTCTCTATATATAAAATCGTTTAACCTGACGCCCAGCCCAAACCCCTGAAGATAGAGACTTGAAACTTTCAGAATATGTCCCAACCATCGCGTGGGCGCTCACTAAGACGAGATTTTTCGAAATTTTAGCGCTAAGGGGGTGAACAGGGGGTAAATAGGAGGCTGAAAAGTATCACTCGGGGATTTTTGGGGTAGCTGATCACCCATCCGGTGTTAGATTTTCAAAATTCAAAACGGAAGGTCCTGTAAGGATAATGCAAATGCAAGAAATAACTTTAAGAAAATAAACGTGTTCCGGGGAAAAATGTCATTAGGGGGTTTTCGGGGTCGCTGATCACGAATCTATATATTTAAAAGGCAAAGCGATTTTGTATGTATTTCTTTCGACACAGCTCCAGCCTAAAATCGATTTTGATTATTCTTTTTTTAAATGAAAGCTCTATCTGTAGATGTGTCCACTTTACTTTTTTCCCATCTATATAATAAAAACTGTAAGGGGGACAATTTTTGTGATTTTGGATTTTCTCAAAAATATTGACATACATTGATGTATTTGGTCTTATAATACTGATGCCAAAAATGACATTTTTATACCCGTATGGTGAAACCAAAGGGTATATTAACTTTGCCTTACCGTTTGTAACGCCAAAACCCCGTCATCACACATAAAAATGTATTACACCAGTGTGTTTAGAATGATAAACAAAATTGATTTTTGCATGTCCGTCTGTGGCGCGGATTGCGAGCGCACGGATTGAGCTAGAGACTTGAATTTTGCGCAGATCCATTTTTCGTAAAATGCAAGGTTAAGTTCGTTAATGGGCAAAAATGGACTATTAGGAGGGTACCCCCCATACGAACGAAAACGATGTTTGCGAATATCTCAAAAACGGTGCATCTTATCAAAAAAGTCCAAGAACAAAAGTTATTTAGGATATAATTCTACATAAAACTCACATACATCATAATCCGATTGGAATAAATTTTAAAAAATCTTATTGAAAAGTTTGACTTCAAACTGGAATTTTGATACAACTGTTCGAATTTTTATAGGAATATCACTATACGAGTTTCTAATAATTGCCAGACTATCAATTATAGGTTTTGTTATGCTTAAAATTTATGTTTGTCCGTCTGGCTGTATGTCGGTCGGTATTTCTGTCTGTTTGACTGAATGTTTGTTCCGGCATCACGCAAAAGCGGCGCGGCCGATTTTGATCAAACTTTGCACACAGGTACAGTTATTGACAGAATAAAGGATATGATTATTTTTGATGTCAATCCCCGTTTCTTCTGATATCTCTTACTCAAGGGTGTCGGATCCAGTTTAATAGCAACCCCTTTCCCTCTCTTGAAACCTCTTTATGCGCTTAAGGGTTTCGGATCCGGTTTTCACCATGAGAGAGGTCAGCCCGCAGGAAAAATTTTTGCTCTCTAATATGTACCCCGCTTTTTTATGTATAGCTAACGATGGTATCTTTTTTCGGACAAAAAACAGTATATTTCACCTAAAAATTTACAAAAGCAGTAAATCGATTTTTCGCAGTATAAATTTTATTCAATGAAAATTTGTGTCTTTGCTCTTAATTTCGACATTTTTATTTTTTTATATTAACAATGGAAAGCAAAATCAAAGTAACGCGTTCTGAAGAAGGATGAATAATGACAAGACAGTAATCGATGGGGAAAGGAAGAAGCGAATCTATATGACATGTTACTTCGCTGTTCGTCAATACTTCGCTGTTCGTCGTTTGAATGTATTTACACTTGCCATGTGCTGCCACTGTTTTGTGTTGCCACTGACGTTTTGCATTGCTATTAATAAATTTGAATTTCAAAACGTTAAAGAATTAAAGTTTTCTGAGTATTTAAATACAGTATTTTGGGGAAAAAAGCAGTAATGCAGTATTGGAGTCTGAAAAACAATATAATACTGCGAAAAACAGTATAGATACCATCGTTATGTATAGCCCTCACCTGCTATCTTCTGCAATTCTAAAGGGATTTGGTGCTTCAATGTATGACATGAATTAAAAAGAATATCATTTCCCACAATATTGTCTTTCCCCGTGTGGATAACCACCTTTTACCGTTATTGAGTATATTGTAAGTAAACAGTACGATTTTGCAATACACCGTTGGGTCACAAAGAAAAATGTCTATAAAAAAAATTCTCTTTTTTGGGTTAACTATATGCATTTGACTCGAGGCCGAAGGCCGAGTAAAGAGGAAGGCGAGAGCTGAAATATATTTAAATAATTTTACGTAACATCTCCATACATCAAATTCCAACAATTCAAGCGTGAGGGGCGAGGCCGAAGGCCGACCTGCGGGAGGGGGATGAACCGCGAAGCGGTTCGGGGCGCAGCCCCTAGTAATATTTTAAATGAATTCATTTAAATCGTTGATCGTTTGATCATTGATAATTTTTTCTTGAAGATTTCTTAGATTTTGAAGATTTTGGTTTTCTGCCTTCTATATTTATTATAATTACTATTTTTTCCGAGGTTATCAATTGTTATGATTGTAATAATTTTTATTTTGATTATTTCAGAAAATAAATTTTTTTTGCCGTTGTCGGGTAAAAGTTTTTTGCAAAAAATTTCTTGCGGCCAAAAAACAAAAAAAAACTTTAAAACTTTTGAAAAAAATCGTTATGCATTCAGGACCTCCCATTCCGAATTTTAAAATTCTAACACCAGATTCGTGATCAGCGGCTCCGAAACTCCCTTATTACCAGTTTTTTCGAGGAAAAATGGTAAAAAGAATATTTGGCTTATCCTTACAGGAGCTTCCGTTGGCAATTTCGTCACCAGATTCGTTATCAGCGTCTGTAAAAACCGAAGAAAAATTGAAAAAAGGATATTTGCGTTATCCTTATAGGACTATTCGAATTATGAAATTTCAACACCAGATTCGTGTGTGCGAAGCACGTTCTGGAAAGTTCATCAGATTTTTTTTTGAAGAAAAAAATTTTCCGAGTTTCAACCGAACTTTAGTAGTTGTTCTAAAAGTGGTCCATGCTAGACTTTGTTCACGAAACTTCCCAGTAAACCAAAAGATTCATTTTTGATACAAAATATAACAAAAGCTATAATTGCCAATCTGGCAATTATTGAAAACCCGTATGGTGATTTAAGTGAATGGCGAACTTCCAATAAAAATTTTTAAAATTTATTCCAATCGGATTTTGATGTATGGGAGTTTTATGTAGAATCATATCCTAAATAACTTTTGTTCTTGCACTTTTTTGATAAGATGCACCGTTTTTTTTTGCGCAAAAGTCGTTTTAGTTCGTATGGGGGGTACCCCCCTAATGGTCCATTTTTGCCCATTAACGAACTAGCCTTGCATTTTACGAAAAACGAATCTGCGCAAAATTTCAAGTCTCTACCTCAATCCGGACGGACGGACGGACAGACAGACAGACGGACGGACGGACATGCTAAATTCAACTTTTTTTTATCATTCTAAACACACTGGTGTAATTCATTTTTTTGTGTGATGACGGGATCTTGGCGTTACAAACGGTAAGGCAAATCTAATATACCCTTTGGTTTCACCATACGGGTATAAAAATGAATCATTCTTCTGAACGTTTTGTTCGAATCTGAATTTAGAAAATGATTATAAATGTTTCAACTGGCGGACCAAAGTGTTCCTCTTTTGTAAATCATTTTTAAGATTCATTTTTGCGATCATCAAACGTTTAAAAATGAGTAAACTGGGAGGCGTGGCCTGCGGGTCTGGTACGGTAAGTCGAAATTTAAAATCTCGAAATCAAAAATGCCGAAAAATGAAATGTCGAAAAAAAAAATATCGAAAACTAAAAATGCCGAAAATTAAAATGTCGAAAAAAAAAATGCCGAAGGCGAATTCATTGTAAAAATGGTATGACTAATGTACAAAATGCTGCATTTTGTACATTAGTCATACCATTTTTACAATGAATTCGTTATTGTTTATATAAATACATATAATAGGTAACAGTATTCATTGATCAGAACCATTTTTCAAAAATGCTGCGAAAAAGAAGAGTATCTTGTTGTTAAAAATAAGATACTAAACCTAGAGTAGAGTAGCATATAAAAAAAGATTAAAAAACATTCAAAATATTTTAAGTAACAGACATAAATATTCTGAAATTGAGCTCTTGGAAAATTTAGCTCATTATACATCTCTTGCCTAAAATTGAAAAACGAAGTTATTTATGTTTTAAATTTGAAATTTAATATGTTTTAAATGAGATTTGAAATTTCGACTTACCGTACCAGACCCTTTTTGAATTACTAAGCAGCAATAAAACGTATAATAAAAAATCTGTTTTTTTTTAAATTTTTTTTAACGATTTTCGACATTTTCGGTCTTTTACATTTTTTCGGCATTTTATATTTCAACAAAATAAATTTCGGCGTATTCAGGGTTTAAAATTTTCGATGTTTTCATGTTTCGACATATTATTTTTCGGTATATCGTACGACTCCCGTGGCCTGCTTATATACTCATTTTTGAACGTTTGATGATCGCAAAAATGAATCTTAAAAATGATTTAGAAAAGAGGGACACTTTGGTCCGCAAGTTGAAACATTTATGATCATTTTCTGAATTCATATTCCACCTAATCGCTCAGGAGAATGATTCATCTTTAGGTAGACTCGGATATTTTTCTTTCAGTAGTTTTAATAGATCGTTCATTGCAGAATTAGTTATATTATGTTTTATACTCCATTCAGCTAAATTGGAGCGAAACACCTCTTCTTGACCATAAAATGGTTCATTGGAAATGGATTCGTCAGAATCCGAGAAAACTTCACAATTTTCAGATTCACTAACCACATCATTGTCATTAGAAATAAGGGGATCCCCGAGAATTTCTCGAGAATTTTCGGAGCTACAACTTGGAGATTGCTGGCTATCGGTTGAATAAACATTTTTAACTTGTGTTATTCTTTTCACAATCTCCTCAGCTTCTCGCTTTATGCTCCGACGTTTCATTTTTGTGAAAATTGGAAATGGATTTTTATTTATAATTATACTAGCTTGCAAGGACCCGGCGTAGCCCGGGTAGTAATAAATTTTTGAATATGAAACAATCCTTTTTTTTTCAAAAGTATTTTGATGTATAGAAAGATTATGCAGTAATTATATTTCAAATAATTTTTTATTCATAATTTTTTTGGTTTGATGCACTGTTTTCAAGAAAATTGCAAATATTTTTTCCATCTGTTTGGGAGAAAGGAAATAGAGCGAATTCCCTTATTGCCAGACACTTAATGCCTGGAGCCCAATGAACGCAACGCGAACGCAGAAACTCTCCCTTACAAGTTTGTTCAATAGAAATCATTTGAAGTGAGCACAGTGAACGCAACTACAACGCAAAAGTTTGCAAACTTCTAACTTTGCCGCAGCAATTCTGCGTTGACAGTTCATAAAGTGAGGTTGGGGAAATGTTGTTCGAGGAAAAATTGATAGCCTTAGTGCAATAACATACAAATAACAAAGATAAAGACCAACAAAGCAAATTATCGCTTCAAAATGATCCATTTTTGTGATTTTGCCAACTTTATGCCACTTTATATTATGTCACTTGTACTACTTCACGAGATGCCATTGGGCTTTGCCGCTGAAATGTTGCGCTGCGTGACAGTTTGTGCGTTTTAGTTGCGTTCGCGTTGCGTTCATTGGGCTCCAGGGGTAAGATTTTTGCATTGATGTTGTAACACATGTTGAACATCCATAAAATAGTTTGAGAGATAGCTGAGGAGGGGATTGGTCGAACATTTACCTTGACAGATAACCTATCCAACACTAAAAATCGTATAAAAAATCCGTTCTGCAGTTTAGGAGATAGCAGGAGAGGGGACTCGCACCATGTAGAGCGGAGTAGTTTGAGTGGATTAAAATTTCTTTTATAATTGACCTGCGCAACACTGAAATCCATATTCAAATCCCTTCAGTGGTTCAGAAGATAACTGGCGAGGGGTGAAAGGGGAGCTGATACCGCGACCACACCTAACTATAGACCGTGGTCATGATACATAGTCTATGTTGGTGCAGTAGTTCTTGAGTTTATATGTTACTCCATCTCACAAATCAAAAAAAAATATCACTCTATCCCACAAATCAAACAAAAAAAAACGCTCTTGCACCCCAATAAGTTTGTTCCTGCACTCCAGATTGGGGACCTCCACACTATATGAGGATCATATTGAAGTATATTAGATTTCGTTGTAACGTATGAAACCAATCGCTGGACACAAAAATGAACTACACCAGGGTGTTTGGGATGACAAAAGATTTTGATTTTGGCATTGCCGACCGTCTGTCTGCCCGTCTGTCTCTCTGTCGTCAGTCCGTGAATATCATAACTTTCGGAAGGATTGAGCTAGAGATTTGAAATATTTACAGTTTCATTTCTCGTAAATGGCAATGCTCAGTTCTTGAACTGGCGAAATCGGACCATTCCCTTTTCCATATAAATGAAACTTTTTTCGCAATTTTCTCGAAAACGGTGAATCGCATTGAAAAATTTATAAAGCTAAAATGTGTTTTGAATATGATTTTACATAACTTATCTATACATCAAAATTCAGTTAGACTACCTTTTTCCCCTCCCCGAAACAAATTGAATACCTTTTTCTTATTTTCTCGAAAACGGTGCATCGTTTATAAAGTAGAAATGTATTTAGAATATGATTTTATACAACTTATCTATCCACTTGGACCACTCCTACCTCCCTCTCCCATACAAATAGATTTTTTTTAAATAAACGAATTGGTGCGTGACAAAATATCTTATTTAAATTCGTTCTCCACAAAATGAATAATTTAAATTATCAAATCTCACAAAAATGAATAAGGGAATAAGGGAAATTTGTCTTGATGCAAGTCCAGATTCGATGTGCCGCTAACCTCACTTTTGGAAATCACAATGTTCTGGAAAAAAGCACAAAATTCAATACCAATCCAATTTTTTGAATATTTTGCTGTTCCAACCCTGATAACCAAGTATCAGTACTGAGAATTTTAAATGGTGAAAATTGTACTGAAAACACCACTGATAGTTGTTGCAATAATCAGTACTTCGCATTTTATTGTGTAAAAAAATCTGTCTTTGTATATGTTAATTCTCACTACTTAAAATAGTACTGAGACTGGCACTGAAATTGGTACTGAGAAAATAAAGACAGCGTCACCAATGTTATACTTATCTCTTTCTGAATTTTCTCAGTACTGATTTCAGTACTATTATCGGGAGTGAGAATCCGCGATTTAAGCGTATCGTCGGTTCGTTGTTCAAGTTGGTGCGGAGCAGTGGTAAATTTGTAAAAAAATATTTAGAAGTAATTATAAACCTTCGTGTAGGTACAAAATGTTGAAGAAAACTATGCAAAATAATATGAGCATGCTGCAACGTCAGTTAAGAGAAATTGAGCAGCGTTATTGAATATGCAGAACCAGGCGCTGATCGCACATTAAATGCAGAGCTACAAGGCTGGGTTTTGGAAAACAAAGTACGCCATAAATGTGTCGATCGTTTGCTGCAACTGCTGCGGAAATCGCGAGTTGAAGGAGCACCGTTAATAGCCGACAAACTTCAGCGTCAAAGCGTAATCTATGGAAAAAAGCTGTCAATTTGTTAAATCGGATCACGGGAGGTGAAGCAGATGGATTAGAGTCTGAAATTGAGTCCATTTTCCCTGTTACATCATGAGTTCGCAGCAAAGCTGGTAATGAAAATACAATGATGTGTCATTTCTTTTAAATGTTTTTTTTAAATATTAAGGAAACATTCTTGCGTCGATTCCAAGTTGAATCGAATTCAATTGAGCAGGCATTTCGTTGTATTGGAACAGACGAGTTCTACATCCGGTATAACTGGAAAGGCGTAGCTGGCATAAAAACCACTGAAGGATTTGAGCGTCTTTTCCAAAATATTTTACCGTAATTATATTTTGTTTCTTTATAATGTTTCCAGACTAAAATTTAAATTACTTTTAAGATGCCTGTGGTAAATTAGGATCAAAGCCAGACTTTGAAAAAAAAAGTTCAGCAGTGCATTCTGAAATCGCACAATCGCTATCACCAAATGGGGAAATACAATAAAAAAAATCAACTAGCGAATAATAATATTGTTGATATTCAATAAAATTTAGTTTATTATCATGATATCTTCTTTTTATACCCGTATGGTGAAACCAAAGGGTATATTAACTTTGCCTTACCGTTTGTAACGCCAAGATCCCGTCATCGCACAAAAAAATGAATTACACCAGTGTGTTTAGAATGATAAAAAAAATTGAATTTTGCATGTCCGTCCGTCTGTCCGTCCGTCTGTCCGTCTGTCTGTCTGTCTGTCTGTCTGTCTGTCCGTCTGTCTGTGGCGCGGATTGCGGGCGCACGGATTGAGCTAGAGACTTGAAATTTTGCGTGGATCCGTTTTTCGTAAAATGCGAGGCTAAGTTCGTTAATGGCCAAAAATGGACCATTAGGGGGGGGTACCCCCCATACGAACGAAATCGTTTTTTGTGAATATCTCAAAAACGGTGCATCTTATCAAAAAAGTCCAAGAACAAAAGTTATTTAGGATATGATTCTACATAAAACTCCCATACATCAAAATCCGATTGGAATAAATTTTAAAAAATCTTATTGGAAAGTTTGACTTCAAAGTGGAATTTTGATAAAACTGTTCGCCATTCACTTAAATCACCATACGGGTTTTCAATAATTGCCAGATTGGCAATTATAGCTTTTGTTATGTTTATAATTAATTTTGATACTGTTAATAATATTTTATGCTTACACAGTTGGTCCATAACATTTAAAAACTTTCGAATTTTACTGCGTGGATTTGAAAGTTATGTTCTTACATATATTACCGACACATTTCAATAGGACGTCTCTAACCATTGTCAAATACCGACACATTTCAATAGGACGTCTCTAACCATTGTCAAGGGAATGACCATGGCTAGGAGTTTCCAAAAGAAAGGTTGCGGTAATATTTGTAAGTTCATAACTTCTAAATCTAAAAAGTAAAAATCAAAAGAACTTTAAAATTGCTAGAAATCAGTACAGAAATATGTACTGAACACACTACTGAAATCAGTACTGAATATTGTACTGAACACATTACTGAAAAATGTGCTGAAATATGCAGTGAAAATACTGCTGAGCCAAGTAGTGAGAGCATAGTTGTTTGTCTCTTTCTGGCATTCGTAGACACTCCCTTTAAAAATGAGAAAGAAACTTTGTATGTATTGGTGCGTATTACCAAAACCACTGAAAATCTTCCCGATGCCCTATCCGTTTTCACTGCGGTTCTCATGTGAGTCTCACCACTGGTTTCAGTGCTATTTTCACTACTTTTTGGTTATCAGGGAAGTAATGCATTTGCACAAACACGTGCATCAAATCGCCGAGTTGCTATCCAGATATTTATTTAAACAACATTTGGTTGTTATATGACAATTTGACTCGTTGCGGCAATTTCTTTTTATTGGAAAGAATTTTTTCGCATGGTAACTAAAGGAATGGCAATCAACATTTCTAACAGGGGTTCCAATCCATTTAATTTCACTTGGTCACTGAGTAAATACCTTGATTCACTTCGTTGATCACAAAATAAAATACTTTCGACGATTTAAAAGTGGGAAAAATAGCGATAATTTGCGCACTATATCGATAAATAAACGCTTCGCATCGATCATCAATGAGGAAAGAGCGAATATATTTCTCAGCTGTCAAATGTGAGTCTGAGAGCGTAACGCCATCTGTTGGCGATAACATTCTCGTGAAGGACAAAGTTATCCGTTTTTCAGTTTCAAATACAATATTTTCTCCTTCCATACCATAATCCCATACAAAATGCAAATTTCAATTTTTCCGATATTCCCGCTTTCCCCCAAAACTTTTCTCGACTTTTCCAACAAAACGAAAAAAGATTCGGGATTTTTGATTTGAAAGCATGCCAGAAAACCGCTGCCACCAGCAACCCCTGAAAGTATGCAATTTCGGTTTTTCAAGATTTTCCGATTTTTCCGGTGGAAATTTCCGCTAATAATAAATTAATTTATTCCTTCCACCACAGAAAATCGATCGCGCAACAGAACCTATAATTTATTTTTGTTGCATCGAACATCACTCTTTGATTGACATTTATCTTTTTTTCTTAAAAATCTGCCATCAACTGACTTTTTGGTTTCAGACAGTGTTGTGCCGCGTAGTCTACGTGATGTAGACTACACCATTGTCTACGCGTAGACTATTACTGTAGACAATGGTCTATTCTCTACGCGTAGACAATGTAGACAATCAATAAAATAAAGGATAGCTGATTTAGTTTTAAAATCTCATTTTCTTCAATTAATTTTAACATAATAAAGCACAATTTCCAGGAAGCAATCGCCAAATGCTGTAATGGAGAACTTCGGAGCAAACTTTAGTAGCAATTCTAATTCTTTTCATGCAATCTAAGCGGCTTTTTTTTATTTTTGCAATTGAAATCACATTGAATTCTAAAATCTTTTTGCTTTACACATTTTTCAATATAACGAACCGTTTGTTTAAAAAACTGATTCATTTGTATGGAATGGCTTTGCTCATTTAAGAATATCTGTTTAATTTTTTCGAAAAACACGTTTGTTTCTAGTCTTTAGCTTAATTTCGTTGAGAGTTGTCGTATTTACAGATAGACGGAAATTTATACGGAAGTAATTCAAATCAAATAATATATAGATCTATCAAAGGTCAGTCGATTTCGGCTTTGACAATATATAACTCACTAATGACTTTGTTTTGACAGATATGAGAAAGTCTACATTGTCTACGCAAAGTCGACATTGTCTACGCCAATGTCTACATTGTCTACCCCAAATCGATTGTCTACGCTATTGTCTACACTAAAGTGTAGACAATTAAAGTCTACGCGTAGAGGAACAACACTGGTTTCAGAAATTTAATGCATTTGAAAGAGATTCTTGTTTCCGTGCAAACGAACAGCTATTGTTGAATTATTCAATAATTTTTTTTTTAATATTTTGCTGTTGCAAGTAATGCATCAAATCGCACAAACACGTGCATCAAATCGCCGAGTTGCTATCCAGTTATTTGTTATATCTGGTATATTTATTATATATGGATATTTATAACATTTGGTTGTTAAATGACAATTTGACTGGTTGCGGCAATTTCTTTTTATTGGAAGGAATTTTCTCGCATGGCAACTAAAGGAATGGCAATGAACATTTCTAACAGGGGTTCTGAATATTTTGACGTCGCATTGCGCGGGCCTTTTCGATAACCTTTTTGCTACAATATTTTATTGAAGATTGGATATACAAATTTGTTTAATGTCATACAAAACGGTTGATATCTCCCTTTTTCCCACTGACTCGGGTATGGCACTGGTCTTGATAGAAAGCCCTTGAAAAGCACTAAAAACTGTGAAAATTTAAATCTATTGATATTTTGTTTTAGAGAAACATCAAATTTTTTTAAAATTTAATTGATATTTCTCTAAAACGAAATATCAATAGATTTAAATTTATTTAATACCTGAAATAGTTTTTTTACTCGATCAGTGTGAAAGAAATATTAGCCGAGGGGTTCTTAAAATGAAACATGTCAAAAATATTTAATTTATCTTTATTTTTTATTAAAAACAAAAAAATTAATGCGATCGGTCGACAGGTTATTTTTGTTGGCCGCTCAATTTTTGTTCTTGGCCGGTAACTAGTTGCTGTCGTTCTCTGGCGGCGAGCACACGAACTTTATGATGGCCGCTAACATCTGTGTGAAATCTCACACTTTTGTGTGGAATCGCAGATATTTTGTGTGATTTCACTATTCGTTCTCTGGATTTTTGTGTGAAATCACTACATATTATGTCGGAATTTACTCTGATTTTCCAATCACTCTACAGTGTCAAATCAACACATTCAGTATATTAAATGTAGTGAAATCCAACAGAAATCAATTATAGTGAAGGACAAAAATAATAATGTGAAAAGTAAATTTAGTGCTTTATATTATTAAGCGTTTTCATTTAGGGCTTCGAGCAACACTCGGGAGCTTCAAGGGCTAGATCGCTGTATTGAACGATCTACCCCTAAATGCTCCCGAGTGCTACTTCAAGTCCAATAGAAAACGCCTATTGATTCAACGTTCTCCACTGTCTGATTTAATTTATTCACAAAAAATTAGAATTTTTAACCTGTGCTCAGAATTATTGGTTGGAAACATCACCCTCAGAATTTAAGATTGAAATAAAATTTTATTACTCTTATATAAGATATCTTCCAAATTCCTTCTCTAATTTAATCTGTAATTGTAATTTATGATTGAATAAGGTTAGGGTTTTCTAAAAAGTGATTCAACAAAACCCGTCTTCCAAATAGTGAAAGATACTTCTATTTTTATATTACTAACTCATTAGGCCAAAGTATTTAATTTCTATTTAATTTCTTAATTTCTTACTATTTAATTTCTTTTTCGTTAGGTGCTATGTGCAATGTGCTATATTCAAATTCTATAGAAAGAACCAATATAAAAACAATATTCTGAAGAAAAATCGATATTTCCATCAAAGGAAAGAAACAGTATGTCTATTTTGCTTGAGTTATAAAAATTTGTGCTGCAGTCGTGAATTTGTTTTTGAAATATTTTAATTGTGAAATTTATCAAAGTATGTTCTATGTTCTTACTCGAAACGTCGATAGAAATTACCGAGTAGTTCTTAAGATTAGATTTATTTACTACTTGAACTTTATATTTTTGGATATATGAAGCAATTGAATTTTAATTTCAAAAAAAAAATTGATTTAGTAGCAGTCAAATTAATGTTAAATAATTTATCTGTATATTGTTATTTGTAGGTGGTGTTCTACAATATGTGTCCATTGATTTAATTTGCTTTAAACATTAATAAAAAAATTATTTTATTGGGGCTAGTGGTACAAGCCTAGTTAAACCGTTGGAAAGTCAATTTACTGAAGTAATGATCGCATCAAGTTATCAACTATAATATGTTATTGCGTGATGTAGATGAAAAAAAGAATTTTCTGTGCTATTTCTACTATTTTAGAATAAGAACCTTTGTTATTGTTTTTATTCCGATTAAGACTGATGCCAAAACCGACGCTAGTGTTAGTATTTAATGCCATGACAATGCGGCACTTACACTAATGCAAGAACTCAGGGGCTGACTCTAGTGCATGTGTACTCTTCATGAATAAAATAAATGAAATTGTAAATTAAATAAAAAAATATTTTTTCCATAATTTATTTTTCTCTGATAAAAAAATACATTTTTTAAATTTATAGATCAAAATTCAATTGCAATTTATTCGGTTTTCTAAAAATATATATACATATAGGTATATGAATAAAAAAGTTTACTAATAAGGAACTCAAATATATTAAAATTAAAAAAGTTTGATATAAAAAATAAATATATAATAGAAAATGTAAATAATAAATAAATAACTTAAACTGCTTCAATATAAAGATAAAAAAAAAACAAAAACAACAATTCAATTTCAAAATACAATAACAATTACCCACTTCTATTAAATAAAAAAAAATATAACAATAACAAAAATAATAGTAACACATAAAATGTAAAAAAATAAAAAAAATATAACGATAACAAAAAAGTTTCATTTCTATGAACAAATAGTTAGAAGTAGGTACTTTTTGCATTTATAAACTATTTGACTACAATTAAGGAACTTGGTTTCCAACAACTGGACGTGAAAAATTAAGAAAAGTTTTTTTTACTTTCGTTTATTAAAAGAAACTTCATCGTTCTTAGACTTAGCAAAGTTAATTAAAAGAATATTTGAAAGCGGAGACAAAATTTTTGAGAAAACGTTTAAACTAGACGTACCACAATGGCATTTATGATCAAAATCAATAACATTTAAATCAGACCGAATTGATTCTAATGTGAGTTCCCGGAGCAAGCCTTTTTGATTTTTTCCCGTAAAATTTTTTTCATAGAACTGTTTATTACCTAAAATTACTTGAAAAATAGCGCACATATGAAAGAAAATTATTTTGACTTCTTGTGCTGGAATGATTAATCCACCCCGTTGCATTTCATCAAAATATTCATTATCCGCGACGATGCCCTTGTTTTCAACAATAAGTGATTTACATGCAATACATTTAATTTGTTTTGAAACTGAATGAGCCGAATAACCACAAGCGTACAAATGAGCCGAATCGTCAATGCGAACATTCGCTAGATAACACGTACGAAATAATGTTTTAAAAACTGATAAGTCTAATTTTTCGTGAAGGCTGTTTTCTCCCACATCTTTTATTAACTCTTTGAAATCGCTTCGTTTGTGCAAAAAAATATTATGAATCCTAATTTTTTTCTCTGACTCTAGAACTTCGGTAAAAGAAATATTATAGCGACAGCCTGACAATGAACGATATAACCGAAATCTAGCTTCTAAATCATCAGTTTAAAAATTCCCGAGTAAAACGTATTTAACTTTTAATACTTTGAACAAATATGTAGCGGTATCGATTAATGCTGATGTGGAAAAAACCGCGGCGTTGTAGGTGTCAAAAGTAAAAGTCGCATAATTATTGTCCGCGTTGTTCCAGATATGAAGCCACGTTATAAATTTAGATAGGAACACCAAATTTGAATCCGATAAGTTAAAAATGGGATCGCAATCATGAATTCGTTTGTCTTTTCCTTTCGTTAAATTTTTAACGTTGACTATGTTCCACCACTTTAGAATAATTTTACAAAAATCAGCAGTTTCATTATAGCCCTTCGATATTAATGCTGCGATAGTAGAGTCATGGAAAACATTGTCTACGTAAACCACATTTTGCCTATCCAAACTATTGGGCTCAAGCGACTTTTGATTGAGTTTATACGCTTGTTTCACAAATAAATCTTGTTCTTCGTAGAACATTTCCGAAAAATTTTCAAAAGAAGCCCGTTTTATCTCTCCTGTTTCAAAATCCGGATAAATAAATGTTTTGGGATTTAAATTGATCCAATTGTTTCTAAAATTTTTTGAAAAGGTGAGTGGTATCATACTGTAAAAATATCGGTTCGTTGGGATGATCTGGATTGGCAAAGGAGGTTAATCCGCTTGGTTGGAGTATTTTGAAAAAATTTTGATTTACTCTGTTGTTATCAGTTATTATGATCAAAACTTTGAATCCAACGTTTTGAACGAATTTTATGACTTCTAAACTTAAATCATACAAAATTTTTCGCGTCGGATTCGAAACAGGTACTAAACGGACAATTTGCTTGAAGTCTCCAAAGAATGACTTGATATCATGAATGCCATAACAGTTCTAGCTGGGGTATGAGAATTGTTTTCCGAAAAGCCGACAATGTTATTCGATTTGAACGAAATAGTAAATTTCATCTATGAGTAGCGCAACGATTCTTTCCCTGTCAGTTAAAGTTTTGATCGCGTGGTCCAAGTATCTCTCATCATGGCTATTATCTTTATTGTCCGGTGTTATATAAAAAGAAGATGAAATGCGCTGCAAATGTCGTTTAGAAGGTAGAGAAAGAAATTGTTTAAGCAAATTATATACTGACACGGAGTGAGAGAATATTATAAATGCCATAACTATTGTAGACGCGTCATAACGAACCCGGGATAATATTAAAAGTTTTACCTGATTAATTATAGTTTCTAATTTTACTGAATTTTCACAATCTTCCGGATCGTTAAAAGCGTCCGCTTTTTCAAGGCTGTCTAAAGCATTTTTTAAATGTATTTCACGTGTATGAACTATCACATTTGTACCGGCTTAAAATATTAATTATTTGAAACCACAGGGTAAGTCTTTTATTTTTTGGAAGTATCCACGATAGATCTTCACCAGTCAACTCACTATCTCTAATAAAAACTCGTAAAAATAAATTTGAACAAATGAAAACGCGAGCTTTAAATTTACAAATATTTTGTTTATCTAAGTCTATTAAAAAAAAGTGTGAGAGATTCCTTTCTTTTAATCACGTACCAATTATCTAAACCTAATTTATTTTCTAGCGATTGGCTTAAATCGGAAAAGTTTTTAATCCTATCACTATCTAAAAAACTATCATTTAATTTCTCGAATCGGAGGTTAATTTTTTCATGGCGTAAATTGGGATCCGGGCGTGAAGTGGACGGTATTGGTTGCGATAAATACGCAGGACAACCTGGAAATATGGACGGAATAGCCGTACTTTGCAACCGCGGCGAATGCAAAGGTTTATTCATTACAATACGAGTGATATCACATTCAGGGAAATGTTTCGCGCAAACAACCGAATGTTTTGTTGGATTCCAATCAGACCGTGGAATCGATTTCAGCCACAACGACTTTAACTCTTCGTTTTTAGGGAAGTGAAATGCTGAAATTTTGCCTCTGCTTACAATGTCACTGTCATAATTTGACTTGCAATTAGGAACACAGCACCGGTGCGGCATTATTAAGTGTGAATTTAAGACAATTTACCGAACTTTTCTTAATTTCTCACGGCCCAGAAATTAATTTTTCACGGCCCAGACATAATTTTTTTACGGCCCGGGATTTTTTTCTGATTCCTTAAAGTTGTAGCGAGACTCCACCCCAAGCGAGACTCCACTCTAAGCAAGACTCCAGTGGCAGGTCTTCAGCCTCCACCTAAAACAAAAGAGGATTTTATCTGTTTAAATTACCACAAAACTAAACGTACCAAATGTCTGTTTTCCCTCGAAGTCTCAACGTTTCCTCCTAAATTCTTTATATATTTTGTGGAAAATTCTCTTTTAATTCCCTAAAACACAAAAAAAAACAGTTTTTTTAGACAATTATGAGGTTATGTTTCGGAAAGTTTTCACTATTATTTGGTCGAAATTTTCTCAAAAATCACTTCATGCTACAGTCACGTCACTTTTTAACAAAATAACTTACCTTTTAATTATTATTTTTCCGGGTAATAATGTAAAAAACAATTGATAAAAATTTCTCGCGGCAATGGTCTGGTACGATTTACACAAAACTGAAGTACTCAACCGGGCCCTCGTCACACATAAACAATCCATGCGTCATGGCTTGAGATACTAACACTAGCGTCGGTTTTGCTGATGCTCAATATTTTAGATTGACAGTTATTAGTTCTATAGTCACATTGTGACCTCAAATGTTTGTGTGAGTGAATGAACTGATATTTTCTAGTTTTGTACTTTTCACAATTGTGCTTTTGATTTTTCTATTACAACGAAAGGATACTGTTTAAGAAATAACATTTTTTTGAATAATTGCGTTCCGTTGTGTGGGGGTCAAAATATTTCGCATAATAATTGATTAATTAAATAGTTGCACTGAGAAGAAACGACTAAAATTATGTTTGGTGATAGTTCAGAAAAAGTATCGTCGGAGGATGTTCATGAATCAGATGCACGTAATGAAGAATATGCCGGCGACAACAATTTCGAATCAAACCTTAGGCGACGAAAAGGAAAAATTATTTCTTGTGCCAAAGAGACGATCGAGAATGGTAAGTTTAGCAGTTATCGTTTATGTAATAGCATAGATTACCTATAGATGGGAATCCTAAAGATTTTCCGTGTACCTACGTTGGAGTAAATATAACCAGAATACTGAAAAATCAGTTTATCTCTTTCATTCCTATATGCTGTAATCATCAACAAAAAAGTACGAAAAAAACTTGATGCTAGTTCGATGCCACAGGGTGAAGCAAAATCAAAATAATTTTAAGGAAAACTTTTAAATAACTTTTATATAAACCATTTTCGATAGTCCAATAAATGAAACTTGGTAATACGACTTACGTCTGAATATAAGTTCAATAAAACTGCGTTTACAATTCATTTTTTTCAGTTTATATAAAATAACTAAACACAAAAATGATTCACTCTGTGCACCAACACATATAACCTTCCGACAGCGGAATGTTTACATTTTGCCATCAAATAACTTTTTTTGTAGCAATCACTTACTTAAATTATACATTATTTCATAATTAAACACTGTAAAATGTCGAACAAAGAATATTTAAGATGCCCCCGTGAAGGAATGTTTGGCCGACAATAAGAAAAACCCCGAAAGAAATTTTTTCGAGTCCCGATCTTAGGGGAAAGGTAAACTTTTATGTTCTGCACAGGAAATTTTCAAAATTCACAAAAATAAAACTATTGTCACGACCAAAAAAGAAGTTAACACTGTACATAAACACTTTGTTTACCTTTTTCAACACTATAAATAGGCGAAAAATATACAGAATCGCGGAAATTTAAAGTTTTCTACCAGCTATGAAACTTTTTTGTTTGATTGTTTTTTTTGCTTGAATTTTTTCAGCATTGCCAAATCAACCTTTGCTTTGCGCCTAAATGTTCATTTGGCGCGGAAATTTTGAAAACATTTTATGAAAATTTTTCCTTTTGCCATTTTTATAAATTAGTAGCAGACCCTTGGTTGGCAGCTAAAAGTTTTTTGTATAAATTTTAGAATGCCAAAAAACCATAAATAACTTAAAAAGTTTTGGGAAAAAATGTTATCCTTATCTTCCGTTTCGAATTTTGAAATTCCAACTCCAGATTCGTGATAAGCAACCCTGAAAACCTCCCAAAGCCTGTTTTTGCGAGAAAAATTGGAAAAAAGACATTTCCGTTATCCTTACAGGACCTTCCGTTTAGCATTTGAAAAATCGAACACCGGATTCGTGATCAGCGACCCCAAAAACCCCATAATGCAGTAGTTTTTGAGTTTTGTAATCGAACGAAAACGTTTTTTGTGAATATCTAAGAAACGGTGAATCTTATCAAAAAAGTCCAAGAACAAAAGTTATTTAGGATATGATTCTACATAAAACTCCCATACATCAAAATCCGATTGGAATAAATTTTAAAAAATCTTATTGAAAAGTTTGACTCCAAGGTGGAATTTTGATACAACTGTTCGCCGTTCACTTAAATCACTATACGAAGTCAGGTTTGTAGTGGAAAAATCGAAAGCCCTTAGTCCCCTTAGTAATACTGTAAAGTTTCATTAAGATCGGACCACCCAGTTCGAAGATACCAGGCGAGGGGTATCGAGGGGAGGGAAAAGTCAGGTTTGTAGTGCAAAAATCGAAAGCCCTTAGCCCCCTTAGTAATACTGTAAAGTTTCATTAAGATCGGACCACCCAATTCGAAGATACCAGGCGAGGGGTATCGAGGGGGGATTTTCTCCTATCTAGATCGATTCCTTGTCCCCGAAAATCTCTAACCCCCAAGTTTCGTGAAAATCGTTAGGCGGGTTTTCGAGATCGTTTGTGCCGACAGACAGACATTCCTCGTATTATATCATAGGAGTACCAGGAAGACCGAGCCATGCTCGGTGACCTCAAAATCCTATTTTTGATGATTTTTGGGGAAAAACTAAATTCACATTATCTTTACAGAGCTTTTCCAGAGTTTTTAAATTCCCGACCTAGAAAGCTAGAACTAAAAGTAACGCGCGATAACAAAATTTCATAGAAATCGGTTGAGTGGTTATTGAGCAATCGCTGTCATCGAAACCCCTTAGTCCCCTTACTAATGCTGTAAAGTTTCATTAAGATCGGACCACCCAATTCGAAGATACCAGGCGAGGGGTATCGAGGGGAGGGAAAAGTCAGGTTTGTAGTACAAAAATCGAAAGCCCTTAGCCCGCTTAGTAATACTGTAAAGTTTCATTAAGATCGGACCACCAAATTCGAAGATACCAGGCGAGGGGTATCGAGGGGAGGGAAAAGTCAGGTTTGTAGTACAAAAATCGAAAGCCCTTAGCCCGCTTAGTAATACTGTAAAGTTTCATTAAGATCGGACCACCAAATTCGAAGATACCAGGCGAGGGGTATCGAGGGGAGGGAAAAGTCAGGTTTGTAGTGGAAAAATCGAAAGCCCTTAGCGCACTTAGTAATACTGTAAAGTTTTATTAAGATCGGACCATCCAATTCGAAGATGTGAAAGCCGCACCCCAATCGGCAGGGGTACCGAAGGAGAGGGGGAGGTCAATAAAAAGTAGCCTCTGTCACTCGGGAATAGTGTAGCTTTCTATCAGTGAAAGAATTTTCAGAATCGGATCAGTGGTTCCAGAGATTACCCTGAACTAACAAACAAACAAACAAACTTTACCTCTTTATATAATTAGTATAGATATAATTTATTACTAGGGGCTGCGCCCCGAACCGCTTCGCGGTTCATCCCCCTTCGGCAGATCGGCCTTCGGCCTCGCCCCTCACGCTTGAATTGTTGGAATTTGATGTATGGAGATGTTACGTAAAATTATTTAAATATATTTCAGCTCTCGCCTTCCTCTTTACTCGGCCTTCGGCCTCGAGTCAAATGCATATAGTTAACTCGAAAAAGGGAAATTTTTTTAGAGACATTTTTCTTTGTGACTCAACGGTGTATTACAAAATCGTACTGTTTACTTACAATATATTCAATAACGGTAAAAGGTGGTTATCCACACGGGGAAAGACAATATTGTGGGAAATGTTATTCTTTTTAATTCATGTCATACATTGAAGCACCAAATCCCTTTAGAATTGCAGAAGATAGCAGGTGAGGGCTATACATAACGATGGTATCTATACTGTTTTTCGCAGTATTATATTGTTTTTCAGACTCCAATACTGCATTACTGCTTTTTTCCCCAAAAAACTGTATTTAAATATTCAGAAAACTTTAATTCTTTAACGTTTCGAAATTCAAATTTATTAATAGCAATGCAAAACGTCAGTGGCAACACAAAACAGTGGCAACACATGGCAAGTGTAAATACATTCAAACGACGAACAGCGAAGTATTGACGAACAGCGAAGTAACATGTCATATAGATTCGCTTCTTCCTTTCCCCATCGATTACTGTCTTGTCATTATTCATCCTTCTTCAGAACGCGTTACTTTGATTTTGCTTTCCATTGTTAATTTTAAAAGAATAAAAATGTCGAAATCAAGAGCAAAAACACAAATTTTCATTGAATAAAATTTATACTGCAAAAAATACTGTTTTTATATCCGTATGGTGAAACCAAAGGGTATATTAGATTTGCCTTACCGTTTGTAACGCCAAGATCCCGTCATCACACAGAAAAAAAAAACACTTTAAAAAACAAGTTTTATAACCTTATACACTTTCAAAATGCACTAAAAAGTAAAAAACAAGTTCAAAGTTTCACAAAAAATGTTTTTATAAATTGCGTGTTGTTGTGAAAGTATAAAGTGTGTGACGTTGCATTTGCTCTTGAATCTGTAATAGCGGTTTCATACTGTGCAACGCAGCACACTTTATACTTTCACAACAACACGCAATTTATAAAAACATTTTTTGTGAAACTTTGAACTTGTTTTTTACTTTTTAGTGCATTTTGAAAGTGTATAAGGTTATAAAACTTGTTTTTTAAAGTGTTTTTTTTTATTTTATACTTTTTAGTCTTGAATTAGCCTACCAAAAACCTCCAGAAAAGATCTTTCGCGGGAAATTTGAGCAAAAGGAAACTCACGTTATCTTTGCAGGACATTCCGTTATCCTTACAGAATTTTAAATGTCAGAATCGGATTCAGCGACCCCAAAAACCCCCTAATGCAATTTTTCCCCGGAAAAAATGGGAAAAGGATATGTGCGTTATCCTTACAGGACCTTCCGTTTTGAATTTTGAAAATCTAACACCGAATTCGTGATCAGCGACCCCGAAAACCCCCTGATGCCAGTTTTTCCCGGGAAAAATGGGAAAAAGGATATTTGCGTTATCCTTACAGGACCTTCCGTTTTGAATTTTGAAAATCTAACACCGAATTCGTGATCAGCGACCCCGAAAACCCCCTGATGCCAGTTTTTCCCGGAAAAAATGGGAAAAAGGATATTTGCGTTATCCTTACAGGACCTTCCGTTTTGAATTTTGAAAATCTAACACCGAATTCGTGATCAGCGACCCCGAAAACCCCCTGGTGCCAGTTTTTCCCGGGAAAAATGGGAAAAAGGATATTTGCGTTATCCTTACAGGACCTTCCGTGTTGAATTTTGAAAATCTAACACCGAACTCGTGATCAGCGACCCCGAAAACCCCCTGGTGCCAGTTTTTCCCGGGAAAAATGGGAAAAAGGATATTTGCGTTATCCTTACAGGACCTTCCGTTTTGAATTTTGAAATCTAACACCGAATTCGTGATCAGCGACCCCGAAAACCCCCTGATGCCAGTTTTTCCCGGAAAAAATGGGAAAAAGGATATTTGCGTTATCCTTACAGGACCTTCCGTTTTGAATTTTGAAAATCTAACACCGAATTCGTGATCAGCGACCCCGAAAACCCCCTGGTGCCAGTTTTTCCCGGGAAAAATGGGAAAAAGGATATTTGCGTTATCCTTACAGGACCTTCCGTTTTGAATTTTGAAAATCTAACACCGAATTCGTGATCAGCGACCCCGAAAACCCCCTGATGCCAGTTTTTCCCGGAAAAAATGGGAAAAAGGATATTTGCGTTATCCTCACAGGACCTTCCGTTTTGAATTTTGAAAATCTAACACCGAATTCGTGATCAGCGACCCCGAAAACCCCCTGGTGCCAGTTTTTCCCGGGAAAAATGGGAAAAAGGATATTTGCGTTATCCTTACAGGACCTTCCATTATCCTTACAAGGATGGAGTAGTAAAAATATTGAACTGTCACCGGAACTACGCAAGCTGACAAAATTTCATCTTCCTAGGTTGCATAGTTTCGGAGATATAAGGTTCCAAAGATTCCAGAGAAAGACACATAGCCACATAGTTAGGTCGCGACACTTCAACTTAATAGAAAGTGTATAATAAAAATGAATTACACCAGTATGTTTTCGTCCGTCCGTCCGTCCGTCTGTGGCGCGGATTGCGGGCGCACGGATTGAGCTAGAGACTTGAAATTTTGCGCAGATTGGTTTTTCGTAAAATGCAAGGCTAAGTTCGTTTATGGGCAAAATGGACCCTTAGCGGGGGTACCCCCCATACGAACGAAAAAGTTTTTTTGCGAATATCTCAAAAACGGTGCATCTTATCGAAAAAGTGCAGGAAACAAAAGTTATATAGGATATGATTCTACATAAAACTCCCATACATCAAAATCCGATTGGAATAAATTTTAAAAAATCTTATTGGAAAGTTTGACTTCAAAGTGGAATTTTGGTACAACTGTTCGAATTGAGATACGAATATCACCATACGGGTTTTCATGTTTTAAAATAAGGATCATCAAAATCGGAGACGCTGGAGCTCTGCGGAAAGAAATCCAAACAAAATCGCTTTGCCTTTTAAATATATAGATTCGTGATCAGCGACCCCGAAAACCCCCTAATGACATTTTTTCCCGGAAAAATGGGAAGAAGGATATTTGCATTATCCTTACAGGACCTTCCGTTTTGAATTTTGAAAATCCAACACCGGATTCGTGATCAACGACCCCAAAAATCCCCGAGTGGTACTTTTCAGCCTGCTATTGAGCATGATTCATGGCGAAAATCACGGTTTAAAAACACCCAAACCCCCTTTACCTCCCGTTCACCCCCTTAGCGGTAAAATTTCGAAAAATCTCGCCTTAGTGAGCGCCTACGCGATGGTTGGGACATATTGTGAAAGTTTCAAGTCTATCTTCAGGGGTTTGGGCTAGCGTCAGGTTAAACGATTTTATATATAGAGAAGATGGTTTTCACTTTTTCCAATAAAAGACGATGCGTAACAGATATTTTTAATTTTACGTTTAAAAAACTCAATTTCAACAAAAAAAAATATTTTGCCACCGCTCAGAATTGAACCCGTACCTGGCGCGATGTAGTTTACACTTATTCAGTAGTAAGAATATAAATTTTAAAGATAAATTAAGTGATAAAAAACAGGCAGTCATGGGGGACCAACAAAAGTGAAAACAATAATATATGTAAGGTAATTTTGTCGTGTATTTATACCTATATATTTTTCAACCCGAAATTTCGAAAATATATGCTAAAAAACAGTAAATTTTAAATAAAAGTCAATATGCATATACAGGTTTGAATTCCTGAGCAGCATATGATTTTCTTATACAAAAAATGGCTAGAGATATTTAATTTTTTCTGTATAAGAATGCCACCTGCTGTTCAGAAATTTTCTGTGTAATTTTATTTTGCTGTATATTTTCCAAAAAAAAAATCGATTTTTTGTTATATAAGTCAACTGGTGTTCAGAAATTTCCTCGCTAATTTTATTTTGCTCTATACAGTCTTCAAAAAAAAAATCGATTTTTTCTGTATAAAAAAATCAAATGAAAGCAAATCAGCATTCTTAACCCATTTATTCGCCATCCGGTAAGAATTCTTACCACAACTTTGAATGTTCATCAAAGCTCATCAAATTACTATTTCGTTGATTGGGTAATTGGATTTTCCCATTTTTGGCCACAAAACAGACAAAAACTCTCCCAGAAACGTAAAAATACTCGTTTCTCGCCATTGGTAAGAATTCGTACTACAAAACCTTTTTTCACATTTTTGTTTATTTTTTCGAAGAATGTACTGCAAAGCGGTAAGGGGTGGAGCCCTTAGATCATTTTTATTCCAAAATCAATAAAAATTTTCACGTTTTTCTGGAAAAAATACCACATATTGAGCATATCAGAGTATTGGCTATTTGCCGTGGTTAAGAATTTTTACCACAATTTTCCGGAAAACTGTGGGTCGGAAAATTCTGAAACTTTTTGAAAGTCATATTCGACCCAAAAGTACCTTCCACACAAATTTTGATGGAAAAATTCCCACGCGTCTAAGAGCGGCGAAAAATGGGTTAAGCTGTTAAATTAGCATGTCGGTGACGCGAACTCAAGGTTTTACCCATCCAAAAATCGCAAAAAGAAGTATAATATAAATAAAATAAGTAATTTAAGGTCAAAAAAAAAAAATTTAAAAAAAAACATTTTGTCACCACTCGGAATCGAACCCGCACATCTGGCGCATTGTAGTCTAACACTTATTCAGGAGTAAAAATGCAAACTTAAAGATAAATTAAGTAATTAAATATTAAAAAAAGTAAATAAATCAACAAAAAAGAATTTGAAAAAAAAAAAAATTTGAAAAGGAAAAAAAAAAAGAATTTCGTCACCGATAAATAAGAATTGAACCCGGTGCTTAGCGCATGGTAGTCCAACTTCTAACTCACTGCACTAATCAGACAGTACTGAATGTAGTTTTAACATTGAAGACTTAGTTTTAATTTTACGTTTAAAAAACTCAATTTCAACAAAAAAAAAAAAATAAAATAAAAATATTTTGCCACCGCTCAGAATTGAACCCGTAGTAAGAATATACATTTTAAAGATAAATTAAGTAATAAAAAAACAGGCAGTCATTGGGGACTGCCAACAGAAGTGAAAACAATAATATATGTAAGGTAATTTTGTCGTATATTTTGAAAATAAAAGGAAATTTTGAAAATATATGCTAATAAGCAGTAAATTTCAAATAAAAGTCAATATGCATATTAAGTAGGGTGAATCGCTTTTCTTTTTTCTCGGATTTCGGAAACGCCGGGGGTGGAAAAGTTGTGAATTGATATAAAAACAAATTGTGGAAAGTTTCAGCTCGATCGGAGGTTATCTTCAGTTTCCGCTTTTTGTTTGAAAATTTGGCATAACAGTGTGTATGCGCTAAGTGAATTTCTATGTATTTTACAAATTTTCGCTAATCACTTTTGCTGTGTCGCCGCGTGGATGCATTTGTAATTCGAAATCCTTTTTGGTTTTTTTTGTTATTTGTTAACTAATTCAAGCTTTTTTGGAAATCCTCCTTGTTTTTGGTGAAAGTTGAAATTTTTAGTTTAATGGCAGATTTTCAAAATTTCAAATGAAAAGCGGAAACTGAAAATGACCTCCGATCGAGCTGAAATTTTCCAAATTTCATTTTTACATATATTCACATCTTTTCCATACCCGGCGCTGTTCACATTGCCACATTTTTTTTTTTGTTCGAGCCGCGATCCACCCTAATATTAAGGTTGGAATTCCTGAGCAGCACATGCTTTTCTTATACAACAAATAGCTAGAGATATGTGTATAAGAATGCCACGTGCTGTTCAGAAATTTTCAGTGTAATCTTATTTTGCTGTATGATATTTTCCAAAAAAAAAATCGTTTTTTTTGTTGTGTAAGAAAGTCATGTTCTATTCAGATATTTCCTCGCTAATTTTATTTTGCTCTGTAGTGTCTTAAAAAAAATCGATTTTTCCGTATAAAAAAATCAAATGAAAGCAAATCAGCATTCTTAAGCTGTTAAATTAGCATGTCGGTGACGCGAACTCATAAGATTTTACCCATCCAAAAATCGCCCAACGCGCCTAAAGAAGTATAATATAAATAAAATAAGTAATTTAAGGCCAAAAAAAAATTAAAAAAAAAAACATTTTGTCACCACTCGGAATCGAACCCGCACATCTGGCGCATTGTAGTCTAATACTTATTCAGGATTAAAAATGTAAACTTAAAGATAAATTAAGTAATAAAATATTAATAAAAGTAAATAAATCAACAAAAAAAAATTTGAAAAGAAAAAAAAAAGAATTTTGTCACCGATCAGAATTGAACCCGGTGCTTGGCGCATGGTAGTCCAACTTCTAACTCACTGCACTAATCGAACAGTACGAAATATCGTTTTAACATTGAAGACTTAGTTAGCGGCATATTTATAATTTTGAAAGGCAAATTACTAATAAAGTATTATTAAAAATGGGGAAAAAAGTAAAACGGACATATCTACAGCTATAGAGCTTTCATTTAAAAAAAAAATCATCAAAATCGGTTCAATAGGAACTCCAGGAGCTCTGTCGAAAGAAATCCATACAAAATCGCTTTGCCTTTTAAATATATAGATTGTATTCATGAAAAATTTCGACCTCTTAATTTTGCCTAAAAAACATTTCCCGATCACTCCTGAGTCGATTGGAGTCATATTAAAAAGATTTCTTTCTGTCTGTCAGTCTGTCTGTCAGTCTGTGTAGAAGATTTCTCAAAAACTAATAGAGCTAGCGTCATGAAATTTTATAGGCATGTTGGGTCCTGAAATGGGACGATCCTATCAACTTTTGGTGGAAATCCGTTAACCGGAAGTATCCAAAATGGCGGTTTTTCAAAAATCGCAATTTCGTTTTTCTCGATTTACTCCCAAACTACGCGTTTTTCAGTGGCCTTAAGTATGACAAAACTTGGAGAAAATAAAATTTCCCACACTTTTGTCTTTAGCTATAACTCGATATATCCACCTGTTATCGAGATAAACCGTTATTTCCAAAAAAACAGTTTTTTGCGATTATCTCGAAAACTAACGGGTTTTTGCTGACTGAATGTATGAAGTGAATTAATGAGAATGGCATTCTGCACAATTTTGTTTCTGACCGTTATCCGTTATCTTTTACCGTTATTGAGATATTTTCATTAATATGTAAGAAATCATATGTTTGCGAATAATTTGGAAACTAACGGTTTTTCGACAAATCAGTTAAAAGAAGAATTAAAGATGTTAACATTTTCTACATTTTTGCCATTTACCGTAAATTGATATCTTTTACAATTCTCAAGTTATCTCAAATTTTGTACGTTTTTGATATTTTGGAATAAACCAAGAATTTATTGGGAGGTCGTCGACAACGCGACAGGGCTCTAGTGTAAATTGCGCAGGGTCATAGATTTTGTAGAAGAAAGTTTTGTGTTGACCACAACTGATCTATATATATAAAAATGGATGTTTGTTTGTCTGTCTGTCTGTCTGTCTGTTTGTGATTACAAAACTCAAAAACTACTGGACCGATTTTTACGCGGTTTTTTGCAAAATGATCTGCGTTGCCAGGAGCAGGTTTTTAGCTATGTAGATTTTCAAAATTCGAAACGGAAGGTCCTGTAAGGATAATGAAAATATCCTTTTTCCCATTTCTCCCCGGAAAAAATTGCATTATAGGGTTTTTGGGGTCGCTGATCACGAATCTGGTGTTGGAATTTCAAAATTCGAAACGGAAGGTCCTGTAAGGATAACGCAAATATCCTTTTACCCATTTTTCCCCGGAAAAATTGCCATTATGGGGTTTTTGGGGTCACTGATCACGAATCTGGTATTAGATTTTCAAAATTCGAAACCGAAGGTCCTGTAAGGATAATGAAAATATCCTTTTTCCCATTTTTCCCCGGGAAAATTGACATTAAGGGGTTTTTGGGGTCGCTGATCACGAATCCGGTATTAGATTTTCAAAATTCGAAACGGAACGTCCTGTAAGAATAACTCCCATATCCTTTTTCCCATCTTTCCCCGGAAAAATTGGCATTATAGGGTTTTTGGGGTCACTGATCACGAATCCGGTATTAGATTTGCAAAACTGTCGCGGAAGTTCCTGAAAGGATAACGCAAATATCCTTTTTCCAGTTTTTACTGGGAAAAATCGTCATTAGGGGGTTTTTGGGGTCGCTGATCACGAATCCGGTGTTGGAATTTCAAAATTCTAACCGAAAAGTCCTGCAAGGTTAACGCAAATGTCCCTTTTCCAATTTTTCTCGAAACGATTGCCACTAAGGGGTTTTCGAGGTCGCTGCTAAACGGAAGGCCCTGTAAGGATAACGGAAATGTCCTTTTTCCAATTTTTCTCGCAAAAACAGTCTTTGGGAGGTTTTTATGGTTGCTTATCACGAATCTGGAGTTGGAATTTCAAAATTCGAAACGGAAGGTCCTGTAAGGATAACATTTTTTCCCAAAATTTTTTAAGTTATTTATGGTTTTTTGGCATTCTAAAATTTATACGAAAAACTTTTAGCTGCCAACGAAGGGTCTGCTAGTATTTTATATTTGTGTAAACAAAAATTTTTCAAAAAAAATTTCTGTGTTTAATTTATAAAAAAAAATATTTGAAAACTCTAAATACAAATTCAAATATTTTTTGTGATCTATATTTTATTCGAATTTGCTAGAAAATATATTCGTGAACGTAACTGTTGCTTTACGAATATTTTTGAGTCTTCCAGTTTCAGTTGCAAGTGGTAAGAGATCATTTTCGAAATTAAAAATTATTAAAAATAATCTGACATCAAGTATTTCGCAGGAGCGATTGGTAGGGCTATCGATGATAGCAATTGAAAGAGATATTTGTGAAAAAATCGACACTAATGAAATAATTGAAGAATTCGCAAACTTAAAAGCAAGAAAAGTAAAATTTTAGAAACTTGAATAAATAAAATTGTTAACTTTTTTTATACTTTATGTTGAACTATTATAATTCTTTGAACTTGTAATTATTTTATTTGTTCGAATTATTTTACATAAAACGTTTTGTGCCTTTAAATTTATTTACTTATCTCCCATATGTACACTTTTTTTTAAATTGAAACGAAAAGGGCGCAAAAAAAACTTGCATAGGGCGCATAGAACCATAGAGCCGGCGCTGCTTATATAAGTCCGATGACAATACAATATTTTCACTACTTCGTCCTTGTAAGAATAACGGAAGGTCCTGTAAGGATAACGTGATTATCCTTTTCTCCAAATTTTCCGGAAAAAAATCTATTCTGGGGGTTTTTGGGGTCGCTGAATCCGAATCTGTCATTAAAAAGTCAGTAAGGATAACGGAAGGTCCTGTAAGGATAACGTGATTATCCTTTTCTCCAAATTTTCCGGAAAAAAATCTATTCTGGGGATTTTTGAGGTCGCTGAATCCGAATCTGTCATTAAAAAGTCTGTGAGGATAATGGAAGGTCCTGTAAGGATAACGTGATTATCCTTTTCTCCAAATTTTCCGGAAAAAATCTATTCTGGGGGTTTTTGGGGTCGCTGAATCCGAATCTGCCATTAAAAAGTCTGTAAGGATAACGGAAGGTCCTGTAAGGATAACGTGATTATCCTTTTCTCCAAATTTTCCGGAAAAAAAATCTGTTCTGGGGGTTTTTGGGGTCGATGAATCCGAATCTGTCATTAAAAAGTGTGTGAGGATAACGGAAGGTCCTGTAAGGATAACGTGATTATCCTTTTCTCCAAATTTTCCGGAAAAAAATCTATTCTGGGGATTTTTGAGGTCGCTGAATCCGAATCTGTCATTAAAAAGTCTGTGAGGATAACGGAAGGTCCTGTAAGGATAACGTGATTATCCTTTTCTCCAAATTTTCCGGATAAAATCTATTCTGGGGGTTTTTGGGGTCGCTGAATCCGAATCTGTCATTAAAAAGTGTGTGAGGATAACGGAAGGTCCTATAAGGATAACGTGATTATCCTTTTCTCCAAATTTTCTGGGAAAAAATCTATTCTGGGGGTTTTTGAGGTCGCTAAATCCGAATCTGCCATTAAAAAGTCTGTAAGTATAACGGAAGGTCCTGTAAGGATAACGTGATTATCCCTTTCTCCAAATTTTCCGGAAAAAAATCTATTCTGGGGGTTTTTGGGGTCGCTGAATACGATTCTGAAGTTAAAAATCCTGTAAAGACATCTCAAATGTACGGATATATATTCGAAGACTAAAAGGAAGAAAATAAAAAAAATATAAAAGATATAATACTGTTCTAACGCACTAGGAGCAACAAAAACAGTATATCCTGCATGCGATGGAACAGCATTATAAACAAATATCAATGCAAAGCTATTCGAAAGCAAAATTCATTGAATATTTAACAAAAAATTATGAACAATTTCAAGAAAAAAATTTAAAAAAAATTCCATTAAATTTTGTATTTTAACCCTTAATTGATGAGGTGGGTCCAGTGGACCCACATTGACTTTTCTCTCTTTGCTATTTCTCATATTTTCAGCACAGTGACTCTGAAATCTTCAGTACCTTCATACAGTATGGTGTTGTGTGCCGAGTTAAAAGCACGGATTTGGTATGTGATTAGAACAAGTCCATTGGAAACCACCTCATCATTTACGCATATGATTTTCACCTCATAAATTAAGGGTTAAAATGTCTTATAACAAATAAGAATATCGGAAAAACTTAAAAAAAAAATATATTTTTCAATACTTCTGACCAGTACAAAATCCGTTTCAGACAAAAAATTTAGGATGTTCATAAATCTGTCTGTTTGTCGGTCTGTATGTATGCCGTAAAACTTTAGATCGGCTTCATTTTTTTTTTTAAATTAATCTACATTTCATTCTCTAGAACATAGGCTTACCAGAAGAAATATTCCACCCTTTAGAAAGTGCAAAAAATACATTTAAAGAAAAAAATTCATGAAAATGTTCTTAAAAAATTGCTGTTTTGGGACCAAAAAAGCATTAAATTTCAACCGTAGGTCAAAACTTCGTGAGAATTAGATGTTCGTCTAGTTATCCTCTACAAAAGTTGTCTTTAGACCATCAACGAAAAATTAAATATTATAGGAGTTACGGACAGTTAAAGCGATTCACCATTTTAAAGTCTATTTTTGAAACTTCAATGTGGGTTTTTTCCACTACAGATTCCTACTTTTTTTTTTAAATCTTATTTTTTTGACCTAAACTTCACGAAAATGGACGGGGAGCAACAGAAATTACAACTTTGCACATATGGGCAATCTAATATATATATATAATATATATATATATATATATATATATATATATATATATATATATATATATATATATATATATATATATATATATATATATATATATATATATATATATATATATATATATATATATATACAGGGTGCGCCATCTATTCCTCCGGTATGTAAACATTCAATAACTTCGCCATTTGTCAACCGATTTGCTTTCCTAGACACGTTTTGGAAACGTCAAACCAGTACAATTTTAACCATGAACCGCTTCACACCGAAAGAACGCGCCGAAATAGTGACGATGTACATTGAAAATAGTCGTTCAATTGTGCTAACTCAACGTGCATATCGTGCAAAATATCGTGGCAAAAAAGCGCCTAGCGACAAAACAATTCGGGCGCTGGGTAAAAATTTCTTTGAGCACGGAACAGTAGGCAATCTAACCTATAATCATCCACGCCCAAGACGTTCCAATGAAATTATTGAAGCCGTGAGAGAGAGTGTTGCCGAGGACCCAAATGTCTCGTATCGCCACCGAACTCAGCGGTTGAAAATGAGTGGAACCACGTTGCGGCGCATTTTAAAGGACGATCTCCATTTGTTTCCTTACAAAATACAACTAACTCAAAGAATATTGGCAACAGACAAGTCGCGTCGTATAGAATACGGCAAATTAGTCGGCCGAATGTTGGAAACCATGCCGGACTTTTGGATGCAAGTTTTAATGACCGACGAGGCACATTTCACTCTCTCTGGCGGTGTTAATAAACAAAATTGCCGCATTTGGGCGACAGAAAATCCTCACGAGATTCATGAAATACCATTGCATGATCGAAAAGTGACTGTTTGGGCCGGCGTGTGCGCAAAAACCATCATTGGGCCATTTTTCTTCAATGAAGGTGAAACAGTTAATGGTAATCGATATCGGTGAATGTTGGCACATTTTGTGTGTCCGAAAATGCGTGAAAAAGGTCTGACTGACTTCTGGTTTCAGCAAGACGGGGCGCCATGCCACACAGCGGACCAAACAATACGGTTTTTGCAACAAAATATCGAAAAGATATTTGTATCGAAAAGAGGCGATATTGACTGGCCACCAAGATCCCCTGATTTAACCCCCCCAGACTTCTTTTTGTGGGGTTATTTGAAGAGTAAAGTTTACGCCAGCAACCCGAAGACCATTGACGAGCTCAAGACCAATATTCGTGCCGAAATAGCTGCCATACCGACGGAGATGCTCGAAGAAGTGATGGAAAATGCCCGAAAAAGAGCACAGTTTGCGGTGGCCAATAAAGGTGGTCATTTGATCGATGTTGTTTTCAAAAAGTAGTCCACATAAATTGTAAAGGATTGAACTAAATAAAAAAACACCATTTTTTGCAATCTATTGTTTCTTTCAAAAGTTATTCAACATTCTCATACCGGAGGAATAGATGGCGCACCCTGTATATATATAATAAGAAATTTTTACACATAAAATATACATATATTATATACAAAGACGTAATTATATAAGATTATACACAAATCAGGTATCCATAAGATGCACCGAAAAAAAAAATAAAAATAAATAACAATAATGAAAAGAAATACATACAATAATAATGATAAGAATAGCTCTAAGTCATCTAAGAAATGGAATAATTATCGTAAGTAAATAGATAACAGAAAGAGTATAAATGAAATGTAATACACAAAAAAAAAATGATATAAAAACATAACCGTATGTAACATATAGTAGAAATAAGAATAACTGATTATATGAACCCCATTGAGCAAGTTCATAGAATAGTTAACAAAATCAAAGATGCGTTTGAGAGGGGAAAATACTGTACTGGAGTGTTCCTAGATATCGCGCAAGCTTTCGATAAAGTATGGCACGAAGGTCTTATCTACAAAATCAAGGAACTACTACCAGAAAAATTTCACAAGATCTTAGAAAGTTACATCAAAGAAAGGAAATTCACAGTCTCTCATAAAAACTACCTTACCGACGAATTCCCAATCGAAGCAGGAGTACCCCAAGGTAGTGTCCTAGGCCCAGTTCTCTACATATTATTTACAGACGACCTACCTACTGACGACGAAGTATTGACATCTACTTTTGCCGACGACACAGCGGTACTCTACAGCCATAAAAATCCCATCACTGCCACCAGAGAACTCCAAAAACACATAAACCTCATCGAAAATTGGGCCAATAAATGGGGCATCAAAATTAATGAAGAAAAGTCATCCCAAATAACCTTCACGCTCAAATCTAGACAAAGCCAATCCTTAACCCTCAACAACAAACTCATCTGCCAAACTGATGTAGTAAAATACTTAGGAATCCACCTTGACCGCAAACTCACCTGGAGAAAACATATCCACATGAAACAGAAACAAATGAATGTCAAGTTCCGCAGTCTATTCTGGTTACTTAACAAGAGATCCAAACTAAATCTGGATTCTAAAATATTAATATACAAGGCGATAATCAAACCGATCTGGACCTACGGGCTTCAACTATGGGGTGCCGCCAAAAAATCTAACATTAAAATCTTCGAAAGAGCCCAAACTAAAATAATAAGAGCGATACTTGGAGCCCCAAGATACATGAAAAACATCAACATGTTACGCGATGTCGGCGTTAAAACAATTGAGAACGAGGCAATATCCATCAGCAAAAATTATAAAAACCGATTACTAAATCATCCAAACCCGTCAGCAAAAAATATTTTAAACAGCAAAAAATTTTCAAGAATCAAAAGAAGGGACCCGCTGGATCTTGCGGACCCAGCAAAATTTTGAACTAAATCACCATGAAAAATTAAACAAAGCATTAGTATTTCAGAATTTGTTAAAAAACTAGCACCATGGGTAGCTCGCCGTCTAAAACTGTCTCCAAGAAGGTCGAGAGTTCCGGAGAAGTCGTCAACTCTATAATACTGAACCCAGTGGAAGTCAACGCGAACGACCTGGAACTTCTACTAATCATCCTGACATCTCTAGTAACGCTCTCTTTAGCATATCAACTGATGAAAGATTACAACCGAACCATAAAGAAAAAATACACCAGAGACATAGGAATCACCACCAGACAACCATGAGCAGAACATCCTAACACGGCACAGGACGTGAGGGATCATGAAGTATTTTAGGTTAAGAATTGACACAAATTGTAATTTCAAAACACACTTATATTTAAAATTTATGTTACAAAAATGTTAGAGGCATTAGCCTGATTCATTTTATAAATAAAACGTTTCTAAAAAAAAAAAAAAAAAAAAAAAAATATATGAACCCTGTTCGTTCGTTGTTCGCCAGAAAGTTTCCCTTCGGTACAACTTTCTTTTCATAAGGAGGATGGTGTTATAACTGGCCATCCAACCTATTCGTGGGAATGTGGTCAAGGAGGAGATCCTTATTCTGAGAATCTCAATCGAAACCCAAATCTCTGTGCGAAATAAATCGCTTAACGCGAACATTAAGGAAATCGCACAAGAAGAGAAAATATCATTTCCCTATTTATCATGTGAAGCACCAGTGTCACATGCAGAATAATAACATAAACAGGGAAACGATAAACACGACAATTTGCTTGACCAAACTAAGTCAAGGTGTCGTGTTGCGTCATGATGTATGAGGCGCACTTAATTGCTTCCAAGTAAAGTGTGGCCAAAAGTGCATCGTGTCGTTTTTCAAGTGCCAACGTAAACAAACCATTGGTTGCACCAACATGTGCGCTTCTGCGTGATATATGAGTCAAGCCATATAGCACGCGCGGAAGCATATGCATAATGTAAATAAGCAAAGTGGGACAACCAATGGAAAGTATTTTAAAACAAGCGAAGCGAACGGATTGGGTAAGTTGACCGCTGAATACCAACTGAACGCAGCTGAACAACTGAGAGGCGCGGCGTTCAGAATGGTAATAAAAGAAGAGGTCAGCGGTCATGATAGGAGAGTTAGTTTCAGTCAGTAAAAGAAGAAAAGTCAAGTTGAAGTAATAATCAAGTTTTTCAGTCAGTAAAGAAGTAAAGTGTAAAGTCAAGTTTGAAGTAAAGTGAACTTCAAGAATATAGTAATGTAAAGAACAAATTGTGAACAATTATGAATGAGTCGTTTAAGTGAAGTAAAAATCTCTAGTTAAGTGAAGTACAAATAAGTTTAAATAAAAATGTAAAGAAGAGAATAAACAATAAAACAATATTATAACCAAAAAAAGACATTCGTTTACTTGTGTTTTAACAGTGGTATAAATCGAAGGGTGAGGGGGGAAACCCTACCATTCTATATATTTTTGGAATGCACTCTTCATTACCTTTCATTTGAGGTACAACACCCCCCCCCCCCTACAACCCCCAGAAAAAAGTTTCATACAAAGTTTGAGGACCCCTGGTGGGGGCAAGGGGGGCGAGCGACGGCTAAAAATACCCATTTGGGATATGGGATGCATCTACCCCTCCTTATACACGAAAAATCTCTAGCGTCATTGTCGCTAAACTGAACTTTAGCCGATTATTATTGGTTTTTAAATTGAGTTTTTAATAATGGATAGTGATTTTGAAGATTTATTTGATGAAAGTGATGAAGAATGCTACTATCTGGTTGTTCGTGTGCCGCAACCGAGAAGTTTCCATAGCAGAAGAAGCTTTCAGAATTTTATACTCGTTTTACCGATTCAAGTTTAATAATTTCTTCAATAAAATATGTTATAATGTTTGCAGGAATGACGCAATAAGTGCCGATTGCATGTTTATTTTGATATTTCGGTTTTATGCAACAGGTAGCTTCTTACTGACGGTTGGAGATATATTGGGTGTATCAATATCATCAGCGTCCAGAATTGTAAAAAAAGTTTTACATCACATTGCATTGTTGAGGACTTCTTATGTACATAAAATTTCCAGAAACTCAATTTGAAAAGGCGAAAATAACACAACAATTTTAAAACATTGCTAGATTTGTATGGATTGAAACCATGTACGAATTCAATCCCCGGGTAGCTAAATATTGTTTACCATGAGTACAGAAATACACAGTGGCCTATTAAATTCACTAACTGAGTTTTGTTAATCGACACACAAAATTTAACTGTGAAACAGCACTTGTGTGAGCGAAAGCTTAAGCTACCAGGATAAGTTTAACAAAGCCGAAGCTTAAGCTCCCACTGTGAAACCGGGCATAATTGCTTGTAATTTCATTGTAACCGTTTCTAATATTTTAAATTTACTACAATTTACGCTGCTCGCGTTGACAATGCCCATATTGGAGCCTGTATCTACTAGTGCTTTGAAAGTTGCGTCGTTTATAGTAATCAATATTATCCTATTGGAATTTCTCGGCTTATAAGGTGTGTAAAAACAACAAAATTATATTATTTTTGCGGATGTTTTCACATCCAAATTTCCCCCCAACAGGTCGGACATGTCTGCCCTGAAAACCCATCAGGAGCCTGTTCTGGTATGGAAAGCTGGCTCACCGTCATCAGAGCCTGCTTTGCCAGCTTCCACGCAGGCTTACAGGATTTTGGTGGAGTAAAACTCGATTTGAGTATTTATACACCGATGCCACAAACCTTGTGCGAATTATAAGGTTTAAGGCAACATAACTCCATCAAGCCAGAGCGAATAAACTATTTAGTGTTTAACCATTGAACCATTTCTGATTCATGGTTTATACCCGACCTTTTAGCATTGAATCCTATTGGAATTTCTCGGCTTATAAGGTCTGCAAAAACAACAAAATTACATTATTTTTGCGGATGTTTTCACATCCAAATTTCCCCCCAACAGGTCGGACATGTCTGCCCTGAAAACCCATCAGGAGCCTGTTTCTGGTATGGAAAGCTGGCTCACCGTCATCAGAGCCTGCTTTGCCAGCTTCCACGCAGGCTTACAGGATTTTGGTGGAGTAAAACTCGATTTGAGTATTTATACTCCGATGCCACAAACCTTGTGCGAATTATAAGGGTTAAGGCAACATAGCTCCATCAAGCCAGAGCGAATAAACTATTTAGTGTTTAACCATTGAACCATTTCTGATTCATGGTTTATACCCGACCTTTTAGCATTGAATCCTATTGGAATTTCTCGGCTTATAAGGTCTGCAAAAACAACAAAATTATATTATTTTTGCGGATGTTTTCACATCCAAATTTCCCCCCAACAGGTCGGACATGTCTGCCCTGAAAACCCATCAGGAGCCTGTTTCTGGTATGGAAAGCTGGCTCACCATCATCAGAGCCTGCTTTGCCAGCTTCCACGCAGGCTTACAGGATTTTGGTGGAGTAAAACTCGATTTGAGTATTTATACTCCGATGCCACAAACCTTGTGCGAATTATAAGGTTTAAGGCAACATAGCTCCATCAAGCCAGAGCGAATAAACTATTTAGTGTTTAACCATTGAACCATTTCTGATTCATGGTTTATACTCGACCTTTTAGCATTGAATCCTATTGGAATTTCTCGGCTTATAAGGTCTGCAAAAACAACAAAATTATATTATTTTTGCGGATATGGATGTACTACGAAAGTGAAACCCGAACTGGTTCAAAAGTTAGCCCGGGGGCATAAAAATCGTCGAATCCTGCATGGTTCTTTCTGTATTGATTGTTTTTATGATAGGTTAAAAATTCTTTTTCTAAGTTTTGATCATCGTATCCAATATAACTATGTAAAGTATTTTTTATTTGGTGGATATCAAATAAATTTCTAATTTCTCTACCTAGATTACTCGCTAGAATTTGTTTTACCTTATTTATTAATGAACTATACGAATTCTTTGATATGCGCTATCTCCTTGAAGATCCTGCTGGTTTGACTCATCTCATTTGGGTTGGCTCGAACTGTCAATGCCTCCAAGGCTCGTATTAACCTCTCTGTTAGTGCTGCATCCATTTCGATGTCGTTATCTGGGATGTGGCTCCAATACTTTAATGATTTGTCTCTTTTAGCAATTTTGAAAGTTGTTTCCTTTTCTTGATGCTGGTAGTTGATTCTTTTCCTTTTTTTGGTGAATTGATAACTTTCACGTTGGGTTCACTTAATTTTTTTTGCTTATCTTGCTTGCTTTGTAGATTAATCACGATTTTGAACTTTCACTGACTTTTAGTTGAATTTCTACTGATTTTTAGTAGCTTTTGAATATTTGTTGGTTTTTTTCGTTAGATTTGAACATTCACTGATTTTTTGAAGCTGTTTGTTATTATCCGACAATTTTACACTTTCACTGTTTTTAGTTGGATTGTTTCACCGATTGTAGTTTGTGATTTTTTATAATTCACTGATTTCTAGTGGATTTATTTATTTTTTCACAATATGCACATCAGAGAACAAAACAACGAGAAAAAAAATATTGAGCGATTTGACTCGTTCGAAGAATCCACCGACTGCGCCAGATAAATATTTGGTTTATACCAAACACAAAAAAAACAATTTTTAATTTTATTTTATTCACTTTATTATAATCGCTAAATTACAATTCAGTCGTTCTGACTCTAACTTTTATACTAAACTAAGAATGATAACTTACTTTACCTGTTCAACTGTCATCTGATCAGTGTTGTGCCGCGTAGTCTACGTGAGGTAGACTACACCATTGTCTACGCGTAGACTATTACTGTAGACAATGGTCTATTCTCTACGCGTAGACAATGTAGACAATCAATAAAATAAAGGATAGCTGATTTAGTTTTAAAATCTGATTTTCTTCAATTAATTTTTACATAATAAAGCACAATGTCCAGGATGCAATCGCCAAATGCTGTAATGGAGAACTTCGGAGCAAACTTTAGTGGCAATTCTAATTCTTTTCATGCAATCTAAGCGGTTTTTTTTTAATTTTTGCAATTGAAATCACATTGAATTCTAAAATCTTTTTGCTTTGCACATTTTTAACCGACTTCCAAAAAGGAAAAGGTTCTCAATTCCACCTAAATATATATATTTTTTTAATGTATGTTCACGCCTAACTTTTTACTGGGTGGACCGATTTTGGTCATCCCAAAGAGAAAGTTGTAGAGAAAGTTCCTGGTTGGACCCCGGTTCGTTCGTGGGCAAAAATGGACCATTAGGGGGGGTACCCCCCATACAAACGAAAACGTTTTTTCCGAATATCTCAAAAACGGTGCATCTTATCAAAAAAGTCCAAGAACAAAAATTATTTAGGATATGATTCTACATAAAACTCCCATACATCAAAATCCGATTGGAATAACTTTTTAAAAATCTTATTGGAAAGTTCGACTTCAAAGTGTAATTTTGGTACAAATGCTCAAATTAAGATACATACCAATATCACCATACAGGTTTTCAATAATTGCCAGATTGGCAATTATAGCTTTTGTTATGTTTATACCCGTATGGTGAAACCAAAGGGTATATTAACTTTGCCTTGCCGTTTGTAACGCCAAGATCCCTTCATCACACACAAAAATGAATTACACCAGTGTGTTTAGAATGATAAAAAAAATTGAATTTTCCATGTCCGTCCGTCTGTCTGTCCGTCCGTCTGTCCGTCCGTCTGTCCGTCCGTCCGTCTGTCTGTCTGTGGCGCGGATTGCGGGCGCATGGATTGAGCTAGAGACTTGAAATTTTGCGCAGATCCGTTTTTCGTAAAATGCGAGGCTAAGTTCGTTAACCCTAATACTGTCCTTAAGAAAAATAACGTATGATGTCTTCGTGGGTCAAGAATGACCCTCTACATAGAATACTACACCCGTCACAATTATCAGTGCTCTTCAATGGATTAAAATATGAACAAATAGATTATTGTTATCGGTATTCAAAAGAAATTTGTTCACTGGGCCTACATCATACAAACATTTTTCATGTAGTTGAGAAGACACTTTTAATTAAAATCGAATTTGGGTCAGAAATGACCCGAGGACAGTATGAGGGTTAATGGGCAAAAATGGGGGGGGTACCTCCCATAGGAACGAAATCGTTTTTTCCGAATTTCTCAAAAACGGTGCATCTTATCAAAAAAGTCTAAGAACAAAAGTTATTTAGAATATGATTCTACATAAAACTCCCATACATCAAAATCCGATTGGAACAAAATCTTATTGGAAAATTTGAATTCAAATGAAATTTTGATACGCCGTTCAATTAAATCACCATACGGGTTTTCAATAATTGCCAGATTGGCAATTATAGCTTTCAATAATTGCCAGATTGGCAATTATAGGAAGGTTCTTTTATATATTACCCCCGTGTTAACCTACCCCTTCAAACCCCTTCCTGCTTGGGATATCGAGTAAAATTCTTTGTATTGTGTTCAGTACAATATCTGGAAGATTCTTTTATATATTTCTCATCTGCGGACTTATCCCCTCAAACCCTTTGTAATTTTACCTATATTAAAAATTGAAACTAAAAACGTTCGAAATAAAAAAAAAAATTTCTAAAAAAAAAAAAAACTGAAAAGAGAAAAAAGCACTAAAAAGAAAAAAATAATTTCAAACTATGTCCATTAATAGCGTATTTAAAATTCGGCTTTTTGGGATGGCGTTAAATTTACACTAAATAAAATCGTTGTAAAATTTCTATTGTCAAGTTTCGCACAAAATCAGTTTGTACATGGAGACAAAAAATAGGATAGATTTCTACAAAAAATAGTAACATATGAGACAGTGGGCTTTTTTATAGCGATTGCTTAAAAATAGGGAATCCAATTTGGGACATAAAAGAACTTAGTTTTGGTGCTTCTAAGAGCCGTGTCTATAGTTAATCTGTTTGACAACAAAATTTTTGGAGTCGATTTTAGTTCTTAGTTAGCCTTAAGGGTTAGAAAGTATGTAAACGATTAGCCTTAAGGGTTAGAAAGTATGTAATTTATTTTAGTTGCAAATTTAACGCCACTCCAAAAAAGCCGAATTTTAAATACGCTATTAATGGACATAGTTTGAAATTATTTTTTTCTTTTTAGTGCTTTTTTCTCTTTTCAGTTTTTTTTTTAAAGTCGGTTTTATTTTTTTTAGAAATTTTTTTTTTTATTTCGAACGTTTTTAGTTTCAATTTTTAATATAGGTAAAATTACAAAGGGTTTGAGGGGATAAGTCCGCAGATGAGAAATATATAAAAGAATCTTCCAGATATTGTACTGAACACAATACAAAGAATTTTACTCGATATCCCAAGCAGGAAGGGGTTTGAAGGGGTAGGTTAACACGGGGGAAATATATAAAAGAACCTTCCTATAATTGCCAATCTGGCAATTATTGAAAGCTATAATTGCCAATCTGACAATTATTGAAAACCCGTATGGTGATTTAATTGAACGGCGTATCAAAATTTCATTTGAATTCAAATTTTCCAATAAGATTTTTTTAAAACTTGTTCCAATCGGATTTTGATGTATGGGAGTTTTATGTAGAATCATATTCTAAATAACTTTTGTTCTTAGACTTTTTTGATAAGATGCACCGTTTTTGAGAAATTCGGAAAAAACGATTTCGTTCCTATGGGGGGTACCCCCACATTTTTGCCCATTAACCCTCATACTGTCCTCGGGTCATTTCTGACCCAAATTCGATTTTAATTAAAAGTGTCTTCTCAACTACATGAAAAATGTTTGTATGATGTAGGCCCAGTGAACAAATTTCTTTTGAATACCGATAACAATAATCTATTTGTTCATATTTTAATCCATTGAAGAGCACTGATAATTGTGACGGGTGTAGTATTCTATGTAGAGGGTCATTCTTGACCCACGAAGACATCATACGTTATTTTTCTTAAGGACAGTATTAGGGTTAACGAACTTAGCCTCGCATTTTACGAAAAACGGATCTGCGCAAAATTTCAAGTCTCTAGCTCAATCCATGCGCCCGCAATCCGCGCCACAGACAGACAGACGGACGGACGGACAGACGGACGGACAGACAGACGGACGGACATGGAAAATTCAATTTTTTTTTATCATTTTTTTTTATCACACTGGTGTAATTCATTTTTGTGTGTGATGAAGGGATCTTGGCGTTACAAACGGTAAGGCAAAGTTAATATACCCTTTGGTTTCACCATACGGGTATAAACATAACAAAAGCTATAATTGCCAATCTGGCAATTATTGAAAACCTGTATGGTGATATTGGTATGTATCTTAATTTGAGCATTTGTACCAAAATTACACTTTGAAGTCGAACTTTCCAATAAGATTTTTTAAAATTTATTCCAATCGGATTTTGATGTATGGGAGTTTTATGTAGAATCATATCCTAAATAATTTTTGTTCTTGGACTTTTTTGATAAGATGCACCGTTTTTGAGATATTCGGAAAAAACGTTTTCGTTCGTATGGGGGGTACCCCCCCTAATGGTCCATTTTTGCCCACGAATGAACCGGGGTCCAACCAGGAACTTTCTCTACAACTTTCTCTTTGGGATGACCAAAATCGGTCAACCCAGTAAAAAGTTAGGCGTGAACATACATAAAAAAAAATATTCAGGTGGAATTGAGAACCTTTTCCTTTTTGGAAGTCGGTTAAAAATAAAACCGACTTTTAAAAAAAAACTGAAAAGAGAAAAAAGCACTAAAAAGAAAAAAATAATTTCAAACTATGTCCATTAATAGCGTATTTAAAATTAGGCTTTTTTGGAGTGGCGTTAAATTTGCAACTAAAATAAATTACATACTTTCTAACCCTTAAGGCTAATCGTTTACATACTTTCTAACCCTTAAGGCTAACTAAGAACTAAGATCGACTCCAAAAATTTTGTTGTCAAACAGATTAACTATAGACACGGCTCTTAGAAGCACCAAAACTAAGTTCTTTTATGTCCCAAATTGGATTCCCTATTTTTAAGCAATCGCTATAAAAAAGCCCACTGTCTCATATGTTACTATTTTTTGTAGAAATCTATCCTATTTTTTGTCTCCATGTACAAACTGATTTTGTGCGAAACTTGACAATAGAAATTTTACAACGATTTTATTTAGTGTAAATTTAACGCCACTCCAAAAAAGCCGAATTTTAAATACGCTATTAATGGACATAGTTTGAAATTATTTTTTTCTTTTTAGTGCTTTTTTCTCTTTTCAGTTTTTTTTTTAAAAGTCGGTTTTATTTTTTTTAGAAAAATTTTTTTTTGTCTCCATGTACAAACTGATTTTGTGCGAAACTTGACAATAGAAATTTTACAACGATTTTATTTAGTGTAAATTTAACGCCACTCCAAAAAAGCCGAATTTTAAATATGCTATTAATGGACATAGTTTGAAATTATTTTTTTCTTTTTAGTGCTTTTTTCTCTTTTCAGTTTTTTTAAAGTCGGTTTTATTTTTTTTAGAAATTTTTTTTTTTCAATATAACGTACCGTTTGTTTAACACATTGACTGCCAGACCAATTTTGCAAATGTTTCAAAAGATGGCAATTCATTTTATTTATGATTTGTTCTGTTTTCAACATATGAAAGACAAATTTTTCGGATTGACACAATTTGGCAGACGCAGGAGGAATGTAGACCTGGCTATCGAAAATGATAGCCGCGGCCCCTCATGAAATGTTTTCACGGGGTGCTGCATATAGCTATCACATATGATAGCCAGTAAAATTTCATATTTGTCGCTAAAATTATGTATTTGTTTAATTTCATTTTATTTTTATTCAATTTGTTTTAGAATTTAATATTCTTGAAATTGAGTCGGCTTATTTGGCTTACCATTGTTTCGATTACCATTCTTTCGAAACGGTTCAATATATACCACAATTGTTTTTGGTATTGGTTTTTTGTTTGTCTTTCTGTAACAAAGCAATATTTATTTGATTTTAATGAAAGGAATATTTTGCGAAATAAGGTCTATGGTACGCACGGCAACTTTAAGCGGCGACTTTTCTTAAGTATACGCGCGAGAAGTGAGGGAAGCGGTGGCTAATGTCGCCAGTTCCGAAAGTAGAAACAAGGCGACAAAATACGCACCATCTGATTGATAGGGTTGGTGAAGACGGGAAAAAATTAAGACGTAAATGCACCGTTTGCTATTCCAAAATTTCTGAAATAAAAGGTCGTCAACAGGCTAGAAAACAAGCGGAGTTAACCTCAACATATTGCGACAGTTGTCCTGATCAACCACAAATGTGTCGTGATTGCTTCAATACCTCTCACTGATGGATTAGGGGAATTTAACATAAAATGTATTGATACTTAAAAATAAAATATTAAATAAAACCTTTGATAAAACCATATACTGTGATCATGTTTTTATACCCGTATGGTGAAACCAAAGGGTATATTAGATTTGCCTTACCGTTTGTAACGCCAAGATCCCGATATCACACATAAAAATGAATTACACCAGTGTGTTTAGAATGATAAAAGAAATTGAATTTTGCATGTCCGTCCGTTAGTCTGTCCGTCCGTCTATGGCGCGGATTGCGGGCGCACGGATTGAGCTAGAGACTTGAAATTTTACGCAGATTCGTTTTTCGTAAAATGTGAGGCCAAGTTCGTTAATGGGCAAAAATGGACCATTAGGGGGGTACCCCCCATACGAACGAAAACGTTTTTTGCGAATATCTCAAAAACGGTCCATCTTATCAAAAAACTTCAAGAACAAAAGTTATTTAGGATATGATTCTACATAAAACTCCCATACATCAAAATCCGATTGGAATAAATTTAAAAAAATCTGATTGGAAAGTTTGACTTCAAAGTGTAATTTTGGTACAAATGCTCAAATTAAGGTACCAATATCACCATACAAGTTTTCAATAATTGCCAGATTGGCAATTATAGCTTTTGTTATGTTTTAATTTAACTTATTTTTCATTGACCATGAAGAAATGCTCATAAAATTGAAATTTTAGTAGGAGACCCAGTATTCAAATTTCCAAACGATTTGTTCGTAAATTTCATAGTTTTTGCAAGCCATAGCTCCCAATGAAACATCACCGGCTATCAAATACGATAGCCATGGCCCCGAGGGAAGCATCACTGGCTATCAAAAATGATAGCCATGGCAGTCAATGTGTTAAAAAACTGATTCATTTGTATGGGATGGCTTTGCTCATTTAAGAATATCTGTTTAATTTGTTCGAAAAACACGTTTGTTTCTAGTCTTTAGCTTAATTCTGTTGAGAGTTGTCGTATTTACAGATAGACGGAAATCTATACGGAAGTAATTCAAATCAAATAATATATGTTCAAATCAAATAATATATAGGCCTATCAAAGGTCAGTCGATTTCGGCTTTGACAATATATGACTTACTAATGACTTTGTTTTGACAGATATGAGAAAGTCTACATTGTCTACGCAAAGTCGACATTGTCTACGCCAATGTCTACATTGTCTACCCCAAATCGATTGTCTCCGCTATTGTCTACACTAAAGTGTTAAAGTCTACGCGTAGAGGAACAACACTGCATCTGATCTATTTGTTTCGACTAATGCAACGTTTGTGTCTTTTGATTTCGCGTTTTCCAAAGTCTGGGAATATTTTAAGGAATGCTACGTTTGCGTCTTTTTCAGATAAGGTTTTGTGGGAAAATTTTATATGGGTGAATTATGGGTGTCAGGTACATATCTTTGGCTATACAATGTATACAATACCATTTCTTCATTTCGATTTAAACATGCTTTAATTTTTATTTAAAAATTAGGTGTCTTTTAAAGGTTTGGGAAAATTGAAAAATACCGTGGAAGATGAGAGGGGAGGGGGTCCAAAAAATATTCTGAGATAGTAAGCATTCCATATTTTACATATTCAAGCAATAGTAGAAAATTACTATTTCTAGTTTTCCAAAAAAATATTACAAGTAATGGTCGGTAAACCGACCAGTTGGGCAAAAATGGGTTAATGTAGGCCGTATTTTATAACACAGTTTCTGTTCGGATATCACCACAAACTATCGAGTATCATCGATTGCAAATTTGTTATCATGGCAGCAAGCCGATTTTCTAATTTGTACCCCCATAACCAAAATCCAAGACGTATCCACATCAAAATGACGTTCCAAGTAGGGAAAAATCATACGTGTTGTACCTACACATAGGGAATTTTGCTCTTGAACTTTCGGCAACACTGGCTGTAAGTCACAAAAAAAAAGAAAAAAAGAGACAAGCTTGTAAGTTGAGCGAGAAACCAAACCCGATTTTTGCCTTTCCGATGTAAGGGGAATGTAATGAAGTCACAGATATCGTACTACTAGATCGCGGCACTCGAACAATTCCATAGCAAAAATATGGGACAGCGTGACTATGGTTGTCTCATTTTGTCTTCGAATTTTAGTGATGTCAGACGTTCGAATCAACAAACTCAATAACACTTGAATTATATGTTTTACGTCGAACTCATAAGACTTATACACGGTTTAGGGAATTGCAAATTAATGTATGTGGCAGCTCTGAGTATTAACATGAACATCGGTATAGGGATTGAATAATATTCCGTCGGGGACCTGCATAAGGATTTTTTTCCAGAATTTTAATTTCCCAGAATTACTATGTAGCTTTGTCCCTTTTTTTCGTCATAGCTTTTTGACGTTTCAGTGGCCCATTTGAGATAGCAAATGGCTTGATCTAGTAGTAGTATATCTGTGAATGAAGTAGAATCACGGAACAACTATTATATAGAATGGAAAGTAAGGCCTTTCCTCATTAACTTCCACTAGAGTGAGCACTACCATAGAATAAGGAATATATAGAAAAAACTCTGCCGAACAAATTTTTGACAAATTTCCCCTTCGAATGGGGGAAAAATGTCCCTATCATTCACTAGCTACGGCCTAAAAGTTAATTACTTTTAGACTAGGGAGCACGAAGCAGAGAGAACATTTTCGTCGTATCTATGAGATGAAGGAATCGAATGGATAATTTTTTCCGTGTTACATCGGATCCTCTTGCTTCATCTCACAGTGGAAAAATTTTCTCTAAAAATTTGTTCTAAGAGTTTTTTCTCTAGATTATTTGTTCTCTGGCACTACACTATAGAAATCGGTTTTTTTTATCTCACTTCCCCTTTCTGCTGTCATACACTCGACCAAAAAAAATCAAATAGAAGCCCCTTTTACAATACATACAGAAAACTGCTGGCACTTTTGTTTACATTTTGCATGACATTTCATTGCACCGATTGATTTTGATGTGTTTTGGTGGATAATGCACATTTTACCGCTTTAACCTCGAGTAATTTCACATAGATAAGCACACATAAATACCTAATAAGCAAATTTACCATTGTTTAGTGAAGGAATATTCCGCAAATTCCATTGAAAACTCAAACAGAAAGTTCTTTCGAGTCCCATCAACAACCGAAAGGAAAGTATACCGAAAGATCGACCAAATTGCACATAAATGGCTTTAAAACAATTAAACACAAAAACTAAATTAAATTTAACACCTTTCTACACATTAGAATATTTAATGGAAATATCAAATTCTCCATAAAACATTTCCATTACCCGGTTTTATTTTGATATGTTTTCATTTCAAGTGACACATGGGAATCCGTATTGCCACACGTAAATGCATTCTAAACAGATTTTTTTGAAATTAGAGGCGCGAATTTTTTAAAATTATTATGTTGAAAAAGTTTAAATATTATTTAATTTTTTTTTTAAATTAGTTTTTAATATCAAATAATGTACGGAATTTTAGGAAAGAAATTTGGTAAAATGCAATTAATCAAGCTGATTATTTGCTGAAAAAATCGATGGAATTTTTCAGAGTTTGCGAAATTCATTTCAAAAAATCTATGTTTTACGCTCCGAATCGTCTCAAAAAATTAGCTGTCTCCGTAATTTCATTGCCATCAATTACAGAAGTAAGATTTTAAGAAAAATGTTGTATAATATGTGTTATTGTAATTGTTATTGCATTGTATTTTGGGGATTTTCTTTTGATGAAGAAACATTTCAGTGTTAACTATGTGCCTCAAGGGGAATCAGTCATCTAAAATAAATGATAACGCGCCAAAGTGTGGTACCTCGCGAGCAAGGCATGATTTTCCTTAGAACTAAAACGTAAATCAGTATTTTGCAAAAAAAAATGCAACGAGAAAATGGTGAATTTTAAGTTAATAAAAAAATAAAATTCGTCCCACGTATTATATTAGTCATAAAGTAACTATGTTCTAATTAAAAATTATACTTGTTGAAGGTGGTGTGGAAAGTCACATTTTTAAAAATATTTACAACAAAAAAAATATTAATATTTGCTCACTTAAAAATTAAACACTGTCAACCCTGTTACACACCACCAAATCGTTCAGTGTTCATGTACACGTCATGCTATATAAATTCTTGGATGTACGCCTCCAACGCAAAAAAATTTGTTGGAGCTTTCCTTTCTATAATAGCATAAAAAAATATACTTACATAGAACGGTCGCTCCGGGATTTTCCCATAAGCCAATGTAAGAGGAAGCGAGATGAACCAACAAATGCTATAGACTTTCTCTTTCTACCACATTGAATAGATAGACAACGTCACAATTTTTGCTAAAAGCAGAAAATCAGGGGTGGATGTTCTAAAAGTTAACAATTTGCATACAATATGGTGCGAAAAAAACTTTTTTTTTTCATCCGGATTCAACTATTTTAGTATTTTTTAATTACTTTAATGACATTAAGTAATTTTATTCAATGAATCGTAATGAAAATTTCTGGTAATTTTAACTTAAAACATGTTGTTCTAAATATATTATTGTACTAAAATTTTAAGACAACCCTGAAATTGATAAAAAACATTTTCCCTTGCTTCCGACCCCCTTTGTCTTCTAATTTGAAACTAGATGGCAAAGTGAGCGGCGGGGCAAGGGGATGTTTTGTTTTGATTTGTCAAATTTCATTTGATTTCGCGTGAAGTAATTTGTTTATGTTGTTATTTGTGTTGTGCAAAGCAGAATTTTTCTTGTGTGGTGACAGAATGTGAAAATAGTACATGGACGGCACAAAATTCAACATTTTTTTAATTTCCAAACTCGGAAAACAGTTAAGAAAATATTTTTTCTTTGTGCTTGCTGATTGCAATTTCCAAGACGTCGAATGGATTTTTGGAATCGACCAGGAAGAGCTTACCAAAATCAACAATATTAGGTGTTTTCGGATTTACAAGGAGCACTTCCAGCCCGAAAACATTCATCCCACTGGACGCTTGTGTAAGACAACAACAAAATTTTGGCGACTTTCAATAATAAACAAACTAGAAATGTCAAATCGAAGACATTGCCAGATGACTCTTTAGTATAAAAAAAACATGTGTGTGCAGTGCACACGAGTTATGTTGTTTTAGTTTTTATTGTTTGATAAAAATAAACGAAACTTTTTTAAGAGCAAAAATTTAATCTTTATTACTATCAAAAACTTTACAACTTTTTAAACAATTTTCGACTACTCTTCGGAGAGTCGTTACCGTCCCAGACTTAAGTCAAGACTGCTTATTTTAATTATATTTTTAATGTTGGAATCGATACATTTTGCTTAATTGTTGAATAAGCAAAAAATGTATCGTGAGAACGGTTGCCGTCTGGTATGCATCCGGCTAGAATTACTTTTCAATCAATTCCCATCACCTGGAATTATTCTAACTTATTGAAAAGCTCGTCAGATTTCATTTATGATGGAATTTGACGATCTTATTATTTTTTATATTTTTTGTAAACGGAAGTGAAGTCTGGGAACGTAAGTCCTCCCCCCTTAATCTAAAGACTCTCCTGAATCGTTTTTTCTTAAAGTTCTATTTATTATTTTGTTACATTTGCTTAAAATGTTTTTTTTTTTTATACAATATTGGATAAAAATTCTATAATATTTCATATATATTTCTACAATTTTTGTATTACATAATAGCAATGTAATTATATTAATTTCAAGCATCATATTTTTATACCCGTATGGTGAAACCAAAGGGTATATTAACTTTGCCTTACCGTTTGTAACGCCAAGATCCCGTCATCGCACAAAAAAATGAATTACACCAGTGTGTTTAGAATGATAAAAAAATTTAGTTTTTGCATGTCCGTCCGTCTGTCCGTCCGTCTGTCCGTCCGTCCGTCTGTCCGTCTGTCCGTCTGTCTGTCTGTGGCGCGGATTGCGGGCGCACGGATTGAGCTAGAGACTTGAAAGTTTGCACAGATCCGTTTTTCGTAAAATGCGAGGCTAAGTTCGTTAATGGGCAAAACTGGACAATTAGGGGGGGTACCCCCCATACGAACGAAATCGTTTTTTGTGAATATCTCAAAAACGGTGTATCTTATCAAAAAAGTCCAAGAACAAAAGTTATTTAGGATATGATTCTACATAAAACTCCCATACATCAAAATCCGATTGGAATAAATTTTAAAAAATCTTATTGGAAAGTTTGACTTCAAAGTGGAATTTTGGTACAACTGTTCGAATTTTGATACGAATATCACCATACGGGTCTCCAATGATTGCCAGATTGGCAATTATAGCTTTTGTTATGTTTACACTTAAATTCGTTATCGAAAACGACTTTTTTGGGTTTCCCATAGATTGAGGTGAATTGGTTCAATTTCTCAACTAGGGTGCGACTATTTCTGTCTTCGAGGTGAAAACTAGTTGCAAATTTTGAGAACTTATCTATAAAATTAATGAAAGAGTGTTTGCTATTGACGTATACATCAATATGTACTATTTCATTTAGAGTTGAAGGGGTCTCCGTGAGACAAAATTTCTTGTTAACTGGTCTCCGGTCATATTTTGCTGAAGAACATATATCACAATGGTTAATAATTTTCCAAATTTCGCTTCTTAAATTCGGATTGTAAATTTTCTTTTTCAAAGTTTCGTAAGTGGAAATGATTCCAGAATGTCGGCTTTCATTTTTATGAAACAAAGCTATTTGCTTTTTTAGCGCCTCTTCGTCTTCAATATCCTTGGCAAAGTGACTACATTTGACAAATTTTATAATATTACGATTTGGAAATAATGCTATTAGCTTCTGTTGTAATACATTATAGTCGTGATCACTCAGACTTGTATATATTGCAATTTTTGCAATATTGCAAAATATCGTTTTAAAATATTTTCGACTTCATTATTTCGAATATCGCTTTTATCGATATAAATTCTCCTATTTTTAAAAACAGTTTCTTGTTCTTTTTCTTTTGTCTCCATAAAAAAAATTTGTGTTTTAAATCTATTCACGACAGTATCGAGAATAGGAATGTGATCTTCGAGGTTCTCCTCTTGAGAGTGAGCAGTTTGTACTTCGACAGATTCAACTTGGTCGATATCGTTACCTTCGACCATGTTTACTTGTTTAATTTTTTGGTTTAGGATTTCGTTCAATTGCCCAAATTGTCGGCTGTGTTCAAATTTTCAACACGTTCTGAAAATGAATAATTTGCATAGTTTTTATTGTAGTCTACTCCATTTCTCACATAGATATTATTAATTTCTTGATTTTCTGAGTTAATTCGGCTCAAGAAATCAGCTATTTTATTTTCTTTGCCCTTGATGTATTCGATTTTAAAGTCATATTCGCCAAGTTGGACGAGCCATCTTTGTAGGCGTTGATTTATGTCTTTTCCTGCATATTTTGTTTGAAGCCACTTAATAGGTTGGTGGTCAGAATATAACTCGAATTCTTTGCCATAGAGGTATGGTCTGAAGTATTTGATTCCCCAAACAACTGCTAACAACTCTTTTTCGATTGTCGAATAATTTTGTTCGTGATTATTCAATGTTCGAGAGGCATATGAAATGGGGTGGTCGTCTTGAGTTAAAACGGCCCCGATTGCAAAGTTGCTTGCATCAGTTATAAGTTTAAATTTTTTATTAAAATTCGGGTAGCGAAGTATAGGGTGATTAGTAATCAGTTCTTTTAATTTTTCAAAGGCAGTAATAAAGTTCGGATTATTAGCATCTATACGAGAATTTTTCTTTAAGGATTTTGTCAAAGGGTGTGCAATTTTTGCATAGTCTTTAATAAATTTTCGGTAGTAACCGGTGACTCCAAGAAATGATTTAATTTGTTTTTGGGTAGTTGGGATTTTTAAACTTTGTATTACTTGAATTTTCGACGGATTTGGTTTAACACCTTCAGGAGTTAATATTAGGCCAAGATATTCGGTCTCTTTAAGGAGAAAGTTGCACTTATCAACCTGCACTTTTAGCATTGCTTCTCGCAATCTTCTAAAAATTTTGCGGATATTTAGTAAGTGTTCTTCGAGAGAGGTACTGAAAATCCAGATATCATCCAAGTAGACTACACATATTTTATTAATGTAGTCACGGAGAATTGAATTCATGAGCCTCTGAAAAGTTGCAGGAGCATCCTTTAGTCCAAAAGGCATTCTAAGGAATTCATAATGGCCAAATGGAGTAGAGAAAGCTGTTTTACATCTATCTTCTGCTTTTACAGGTATCTGGTGAAAGCCTTTCGCCAGATCCAGTGTCGTGAAATATTGCGCTTTACCCAATTTGTCCAATATATTATCAATATTGGGAATTGGAAATTTATCGCTGATTGTGACTTCGTTAAGCTTACGATAGTCAATAACTATTCGCCACTTTCGTTGTCCTGAATTATCTGATTTTTTGGGAACAATCCACAAAGGTGAATTGTAAGCGGAATTGCTTTCTTTAATTATACCTTGAGATAACATTTCCGAAATTTGTCTCTCGATTTCTTTTTCATGAAATTGAGGATAACGATAGATTTTTGAGTAAATGGGGTTACTAGTAGTGGTTAAAATTTCATGCTGCACTTCGTGGGTAAATGTGAGATTGTCACCCTCTTTGAAAAATATGTCACTGAATTCTTTTAATAAATTGAAAATTTTGTTTTGCTCTTCTTTGTTTAGGTGATCGAGCTTTAGCCTTTCTAGGACATTATTGTCAGCTGTCTCAGGCACTGTAATTGAGTTAATCTCGTAAGGGTAATTATCGTCGAAAAGAATAAAATTTCCGTTGATTTCTAGTTGTCTTTTATTAAGGTTAACAATTGCTTTAATTGCGGTTAAAAGGTTTTGCCCGATAATAGCGTCATACTTTCTGCCATTTAAGGGAATTATTTATTGTACCTTTAATTAAAAATTCTTTTGGAAATGGTGTTATTATTTCTCGATTTATCATATTTATTCCATTTAGTGTGGAAAAATATAAGGGATTTAGAAGTTTTGTTTCTGGAAAATTTTCTAAAATTTGAGGCCTAATAATACTAGTTTCTGGACCAGTATCTATGAGACATTTAAACTTGTGCTGGCCAATGGTAAGTGTTACTATGGGGAGTTTCGAAATGGAGGGTTGACTTGAAAATTTATTTCCTGTCGTTGGAGGTTATCGACTTCCATTGGTTCTATTCTATTTTGATTATTGGAAGTCATATTGGCGTTATAATTAACACGACTGTTTCGCGATCGGCTAGAACTATTAATATTAAATCTGTTTGAATTATTTGAATTAAATCTTCCACTATTGTTATTACTTGGGCCAGAATTGTTGGCATTGTAATTATTATTATTGGAATTTCCGAAAACATTGTCATTCTGTCTAAAATTCAAATTACTTCTATTAGCACTATTATTTGTGTCATTATTTCGGTTTCTCTGAAAATTTTGATAGTTGCTGTTAGGAGCTGAATTTTTGTAATTTGTGTTTGATTTATTTTGATTTTCTTGTTTATTTCTATTGAAATTATTTCTATATTTTTTATGTTCTTCGGCGATCGCTCTTTGATCAGTAAGAAGTTTTAGTTCTGCGAATCTATTATATATTTGAATTAGGGTAGAATTCTTTTGTATGTTACCTCTAACTAAATTATCGATTTTTTCTAATACTATCCCTACTAAATATCTATCAATATTTTCTGGTGTATAGTTAATAGGTCTATCATCTACTTCTTCGAAATTATATAATTCATTTAATTGATAGCTAACAGACTTTACAATCGTAAAAAGTTCTCTTAAATTTACTACCTTGATATTACGGCATTCGTTGATCAGATCAGTGTAATCTTTCCTAGGGCGGTAATGTAGTTTCAATTCTGATTTGGCTGCTTCCCATGTCAAGCTGTCACCTAATCGTTGAATGCATTGTTTGGCTTCGCCAAGGATCTTTTTACTCAAAACCATCTCGAGGACGTAGTTTTTTAGCTCTATGTTGCTACACAATGTTGATGCCGTCTCTACGGATTTGATGAACTCCATTAAAGTATAGTCGCCGCTTCCAGTGAATGATTTCAGCCGCCGAAAATGAGCCAATATTTGGTCTGGAGTAAGTTGGAATAGATTCTGATTCCTCTGTTGTTCTTGTTGTTGTTGTTGCTCTTGCCGCTGAACGTTTTGATTTTGAAGAAGTTGTTGCCTAACTGCTTCTACTTCTAGTTGCTGCTGTTGTAAAGAAGCCATTAATGTGGCTGCTTCTTGTTGTTGTGGCCTTATTGCCTCAAAATCGTTGGGCCTTTGGTTAAATTGTTCTCGTAATTGTTGTAGTTCTTATTGTTGCTGCTGTATTGTTCTAATTAACACAGCCATTTCAGACTCTATGTTTTCAATTTCAATAAATGACACGAGCGGCTTATGATAACTAAAGTATAGCATGAAGGCTTTGGTTTGGGTTTGATCAATATATCTTTGAAATACAGCGTCAATTACTGTTTTCGATCTTGTTGTTGATTGTTGTCGAATAACTTAAAAAGTTTTGGGAAAAAATGTTATCCTTACAGGACCTTCCGTTTCGAATTTTGAAAATCTAATACCGGATTCGTGATCAGCGACCCCAAAAACCCCATAGTGCCAATTTTTCCAGGGAAAAATGGGAAAAAGGATGGGAAAAGGATATTTGGGAAAAAGGATATTTTCATTATCCTTACAGGACCTTCCGTTTCGAATTTTGGAAAAATTGGAAAAAGGATATTTTCATTATCCTTACAGGACCTTCCGTTTCGAATTTTGCAAATCTAATACCAGATTCGTGATCAGCGACCCCAAAAACTACATAGTGCCAATTTTTCCGGGGAAAAATGGGAAAAAGGATATTTTCATTATCCTTACAGGACCTTCCGTTTCAAATTTTGAAAATCTACATAGCTAAAAACCTGCTCCTGGCAAAAATCGGTCCAGTAGTTTTTGAGTTTTGTAATCTCAGACAAACAGACAAACATCCATTTATATATATATATCTATATATATAAAAATGGATGTTTGTCTGTCTGTTCGTTTGTGATTACAAAACTCAAAAACTACTGGACCGATTTTTACGCGGTTTTTTGCAAAATGATCTGCGTTGCCAGGAGCAGGTTTTTAGCTATGTAGATTTTCAAAATTCGAAACGGAAGGTCCTGTGAGGATAATGAAAATATCCTTTTTCCCATTTTTCCCCGGAAAAATTTGCATTATAGGGTTCTTGGGGTCGGTAATCACGAATCCGGTATTACATTTTCAAAATTCGAGACGGAAGGTCCTGTAAGGATAATGAAAATATCCTTTTTCCCATTTTTCCCCGGAAAAATCTGCATTATAGGGTTTTTGGGGTCGCTGATCACGAATCCGGTATTAGATTTTCAAAATTCGAAACGGAAGGTCCTGTAAGGATAATGAAAATATCCTTTTTCCCATTTCTCCCCGGAAAAATTTGCATTATGTTTGGGATCGCTGATCACGAATCCGATATTAGATTTTCAAAATTCGAAACGAAAAGTCCTGTAAGGATAAATATCCCTTTTCCCGTTTTTCCTCGGAAAAATCAGTATAAGGGGGTTTTTGGGGCCCTGATCACGAATCTGATATTAGATTTTCAAAATTCGGAGCGAAAAGTCCTGTAAGGATAAATATCCTTTTTCCCGTTTTTCCTCGGAAAAATTGGTATAAGGGGGTTTTTGGAGCGCTGATCACGAATCCGGTATTATATTTTGAAAATTCGAAACGGAAGGTCCTGTAGGGATAATGAGAATCTCCTTTTTCCCATTTTTTGCCGGAAAAATTGGCATTATGGGGTTTTTGGGGTCGCTGATCACGAATCCGGTGTTGGAATTTCAAAATTCTAACCGAAAAGTCCTGCAAGGTTAACGCAAATGTCCTTTTTCCACTTTTTCTTGAAACAATTGCCACTGAGGGGTTTTCGAGGTCGCTGATCGCGAATCCAGTGTTCGATTTTTCAAATGCTAAACGGAAGGTCCTGTAAGGATGACGGAAATGTCCTTTTTCCAATTTTTCTCGCAAAAACAGTCTTTGGGAGGTTTTCAGGGTTGCTTATCACTAATCTGGAGTTGGAATTTCAAAATTCTAACCGAAAAGTCCTGTAAGGATAACGCAACTGTCCTTTTTCCCATTTTTCCCCGGAAAAATTGCCATTATGGGGTTTTTGGGGTCACTGATCACGAATCTGGTGGAATTTCAAAATTCTAACCGAAAAGTCCTGTAAGGATAACGCAAATGTCCTTTTTCCCATTTTCCCCCGGAAAAGTAGCCATTATGGGGTTTTTGGGGTCGCTGATCATGGATCCGGTGTTGGAATTTCAAAATTCGGAACAAAAGGGCCTGTAAGGTAACGCAAATATCCTTTTTCCCGTTTTTCCCCGGAAAAATCGGCATAAGGGGGTTTTTGAGGTCGCTGATCACGAATCCGGTATTAGATTTGCAAAATTCGACACGGAAGGTCCTGTAAGGATAACATTTTTTCCCAAAACTTTTTAAGTTATTTATGGTTTTTTGGCATTCTAAAATTTATACAAAAAACTTTTAGCTGCCAACGTAGGATCTGCTAGTATATGTATATATTGCAATGTATGACGAAACATCAGTAATTTATCCCCTCCTCTCTCCACTTCCTCTCTCCATCTACCCCCCTCCTGCCACTTCTCCCTTCCCCCTTCCCCTTCCCCTCCCCCTTCCCCCTACCCATCACTCTTGTTTACGATAAATTGACCGGCACCCATCTGTATTCTATCTCAAAAAAAATTCTATCTCTTTTTACTGTCGCTTTTTGGTTTCATCGAGTTTGAAATCACTCACAACGGCGCTAAAGAAGTTTTCACTTCAAAAAAACAACATTAAAGAAAAAAAATCGCACAAAATTTTTGTCCCAAATCAGTGAAAAAAATTTATTTTCAATACATGAAACATTGTTCAACGCTGGCATAGTTTGTTTTAGTTTATAAGTACTCATGTAAAGATTCTGTAATAGTGTTAATTTATGAAATGGCAATAAAAAAATCTTGAATCTTAAATCTCGAAAAGTTTTATTCTTAAAAAAAAAAACATGTGTGTGCAGTGCACACGCGGTAGAAGTGAAACCTTAGGAAAACTAAACAGCGAGAGAATGAGACGAATGCGGTATCAGGTGTGGGATAGTTATAGCGTTTATTTATTATAATATTGGTACCAAGTTCAAAAGTCATATTATATTTTTATTGAAAATCTAATACAGTAGAACACGCTTAAATGCACATCGAATTTCGCAGAATTTTATGTGCATTTATCCGTGTTTTGCATTTATACGTAGCACGGAAGCACGGATAAATGCACATTAATGTGCAATTATGCGAGTAAAAGATAAACATGCAACTTTAATAATCCTATAATACACATTTAAATTCAACAAGGCTACACAAAAACAAAGAACCTAATTAAGAATTCATTTTATCAAATAAAAATAACAATAATCACTTTTTTTTGTGTAATTACATTTCATTTTTGCACATGTGCATTTAAGCGTGTAAAATTTCATATAATTTATACTTTTGCGGATGTGAAAATGGTTGCATTTAAGCAAGTATTGCAATTAAGCGTGTTTCATTTATCCGTGTATATTTATATGAAAAATGCTTAAAAATCCTCCATGCACAAATTTTGTGTGCAATTACACGAGTTTTGCATTTACGCGTGTTGCATTTAAGCGCGTTCTACTGTGCCGGATTCATGATCAGCGACCCCAAAAATCCCCTTATGCCGATTTTTCCGAGGAAAAACGGGAAAAAGGATATTTATCCTTACAGGACCTTTCGTTTCGAATTTTGAAAATCTAATACCGGATTCGTGATCAGCGACCCCAAAAACCCCATAATGCCAATTTTCCCGGGGAAAATGGGAAAAAGGATATTTTCGTTATCCTTACAGGACCTTCCGTTTCGAATTTTGAAAATCTAATACCGGATTCATTATCAGCGACCCCAAAAACCCCCTTATGCCGATTTTTCCGAGGAAAAACGGGAAAAAGGATATTTATCCTTACAGGACCTTCCGTTTCGAATTTTGAAAATCTAATACCGGATTCGTGATCAGCGACCCCAAAAACCCCATAATGTCAATTTTTCCGGGGAAAAATGGGAAAAAGGATATTTTCATTATCCTTACAGGACCTTCCGTTTCGAATTTTAAAAATGTACATAGCTAAAAACCTGCTCCTGGCAACATAGATCATTTTGCAAAAAACCGCATAAAAATCGGTCCAGTAGTTTTTGAGTTTTGTAATCTTAGGCAGACAGACAAACAGACAAACAATAAAACATCCATTTTTATATATATAGATATGTATATATTGTAATGTATGACGAAACATCAGTAATTTATCGCCTCCTCTCTCCACTTCCTCCCTCCTAACACTTCTCCCTTCCCCCCTTCCCCCTTCCTAACACTCTTGTTTACGATAAATTGACCGGCACCCATCTGTATTCTATCTCATTTTCTCGCAGGCTAAAATATCCTATCTCTTTTTACTGTCGCTTTTTCGTTTCATCGAGTTTGAAATCACTCACGACGCCGCTAAAGAAGTTTTCACTTCAAAAAATAGCTCAACAAAAACGACATTTTGGCCAATATCAAAGATATAGAATTTTAAGCTATTTTGACATCGCTTATTCTAAGTCAGACTGCTTTTGCGAAATTCACTCTGGGAAAAGCGCGAAAACATGAAAACGAACTCCAAAATTCGATCATCTCCATTTTGACATTAGCACACCTGTTGGTATATTTTCACATATCATTTTTAAAAGTTTTTTTTATCCATGTCTCAAACCACAACTATGTCAAAGCTGCAGCAATTGCTTGTTGCTGTATAACTCATGGGTTCGTCAGGGGGCAGTGCGGGTGGTGGTGAAGAACCATAAAAAGAATTAAGAAAAGCTTGTTCGTCTGTTTTGTTTTTCATTCATTCTTCATCGACTCGCATCTCGCATTGAGTTGTCTGCACTTGGCATTTTACTGTTGGAATGAATGCATGTAAATTTTTGCCCTGGGTTGGAATGAATGCATGTAAATCTTGAAAGTTTTTCAGAGTTATAATATTTTTTGATTCAGATTGAGAGTAAGTAGTCAGAACTATGTCTGCAAAGAAAATTTGTTTTGGGGGGAAATGTGTAGTACAGTCATGTGGGAGGAGTAAGCGCATGGATCCAACATGCCGATTGTTTTCTTTCCCAGTAAACGAAAACCGATTTTTCTTCTGCTTTTCTTATCTGATATCTCTCTTGTCTGTGCTTCTATGTAAGTATATTTTTCTATGATAATAGTAATTGTTCTCTGGTAGAATTCAACAGACGAAGCAGAGCTCATAAACAAATTTTTCCCATATAAAAGTTGTTATTCGGTTATAATTCGCACATGGTCTACAACATCAGAGTATATAAGGCAAAATGGGATTTCTCTATCAGCTTTAAGCTTGTCCCACAATTGTCGCGGTTAGCTCAGAGCGGCAGCCGCAGTCATTTTTAAACCGAAATTACACGGCGCGGTTGCAGCTCAATTTGTGTTCTCATAACCTAAAAATCGCAGAAAATTTGAAGATTATTAATTTTTCCGTTTCATTTTCCGTTTCGAATGCGTTTTCAAAGTTCTTTTCCATCTTTTTACTTGATAAAAATATTTGCAACAACACTCAGAAAACATAAACAACTGTCACCGTTTCCAACCGCGTCTGAAAGTAGAAACTAGACCTACTC